>CM061154.1:3828058-4383058 GCA_030710495.1 Labroides dimidiatus | reverse complement strand
AATAATACCTGGAGGCGCCAGGGGAGTGGGCAGCGGGCTGTGCCCTTGGTCAAGGTGCCTGACCTGGGCTAAGCCGGCTAAGCAACCCCCCTGTCAGGGGAGCAGCCCAGGGTGTAAGCCAGGGGCAGAGGGGTCAGACAGGTGGGGGGGACAGAAGACAGTCCACAGGGGTGACATGCCCTCTAAAACAAATGACCAGTTACACCTTTTTCACTCCGAACATGGTTTGTTTGTCTGTCCTTTCACTCTCCCCTGTGGCTGCCTCCATCGTAAACCCACAAACTACATCCAGGTGTTTTTGTCCTCTGCCTCACAGCCTTTTCTTTTTTCGTCTTTGGTTTTGATATGCGTGTAATATTAATGTAAATAATATTTATACTGCTTTAACATGCAGTAATATTTTTTGAACCACCTGTGTCTTACATCGATTCCCTTGAAAAAAGTTGGAATGGTCTGGAAACTTAATAGTATCTACTTTTACATGATTAAAATAAAGTCAATAAATACAGACCTGGTATTAATAGATCCAAAATGGTAAATAAAATGTATACAAAGTAAAAAGAAAATGCATATATATATATATATATATATATATATATATATATATATATATATATATTTATTTATTTATTTATTTCCATGGCACATTTTTAATGTGGAATCTTTAGTCAGAGGGGATTTAAAAACATCATCGTAGAAGACTCAGGTCTACAGAGCGTCCTTCAGTTTAATATGCGATGACTCATCTTTACGTAATCATTATAGACTTTAAAACGGTTTTTAATGGAGCTCATCCATAAAAAAATGTAATTGCAAATGGAGAAACTTCTTGACAACCACATCTAAATCAATACTGTTGATTATTACCACCTCCATGTCCCAAAGTGGTCATCAGTATACTGATATATGTCATTTTTTGCGTTTTGGCACAATACATCAGCAGCACAACACACCTTTCTCTGCTCTTACACTTGCAGAAAAACCTTTTCAAATTTTTTTTTAATAAAATGACAATTTATAAAAAGAAGTGCTGCATGTTCTTTCAGTTACAGTTTTTCTCAGTTGCTTTGGTGCATTTCTTTGACCAAAATTCAAATTTTCAGAACTGTTGGTTTAACCTCCACCACATTTACTCATTTAGCACATCATAGCATCAGTTTCTCATTCCTTTCAATAAATCAAAAATGCTTTTGGACATGAATCAAGTGCATTCATACAGTTCTCTGTTGTTTTATAACGTCATAATTTGCTTATGTCATGTCAGTCAAAATAAAAACTATACTTATGAATGTTAAATAGTCATTCCATATAAAACTAATAATCCTCATTTCATTGATTGAGTCGTTACGGACAAAAATGTTAAACCAGTTGTCAAAATCTGTCAAGCAAATTTAATGCATTTCTTTATCTTTTTTTTTCCTGATGTCTCTTAACATGAATGTTTTTCTCTCAGGTGAACCTCATCTTTCACTGATGAGGAGGAGTGTGTGAAACATTAGCTGCAACCAATGATAAGCCACCAAACTGTCCTGAACCGAGCAGGACATGGTTTGTATCATTTCTATGACACTGTGACACAGAAATGGAAGGTCAGCCTGGTGGAAGAAGGGTGAGAATGCAGGGAGGAAGAGGAAGAGGACCAAACAGGGGAAGAGGAAGAATAAACCAAGTGCATAAAGGCAGTTTCCTGATGAAAGTAGGGCTACAGTTGTGGACCATGTTGTCAATCACAGCCTCACACTGGGTGAGGATGGTTGAAGGGTGAAGTCAAATGTTGGGACCCAAAGGTTGTTTCTTATGTTTGTTGTAAATAAGCGTTTGTTTTTCTTTTGCTCAATTCTGTGAACAAATTAGAACTGCAACAAGCAAATGCAGTAAAAACATGAAACATATGTATTCAGTGTCTTGTCCTCAGTTACCTCACTAAAAAAAAAATGATGTGTAACTTAACTGTAGTTTTCAAATGGCTGTGCAAATAGTGTGTAGTGCTGTCTTGAGCATTTTCACATAGTGTCACCAAGAACTTTTTTTTTGCATTTGCTTCTGTCATACTGAAATCATGACGAAGCCTTTTGATCACCCAAAACCACCCTTCTTGTTCATAAACAGTGGTGTGAGGGCTTTTCATACACTTTCACTGACATGAATACTCACTTCTGAGGAATGAACCATCCATTCTGAGCAAATCACAGGCTTTTGCTGGTTATCAAAAGAGTTTTGCTGTTTGTACCAATTGTTTTGACAAATGCACTAACTGCTTTGCAAATGTTCATAGTGATGTGAGAAATGCACCAAAGCGACTGAGAAGAACTGTCATAGCAGACAAGTGTCCACGCATACTGGAGAGTTTTTATTATGGTGGAATTTGTAACAAACTGTGGTTTTCTGTGCTTTGAGGATATGATGTATGACATGCATTCATTCAGTAATTTTGTCATTTTTTGTCAACACTGGGAAATTAATTGGAAAAGAAAGCCACCCTGGACCTAAAACAATTGAATTACTTAATTTGAAGCTTTAAAAGTTAACTCAAATATTTTCAAGTCTTGATAGAAACATTTTGACTCCAGGCTACTTGTAAGGAAATATTTTAGCAGGGTTATTTAATGTGCTGTATAAGTTTGTTTGTTCAGTGTAAAAACAGTAGGTTGCTGATACTTTTGGCAGGGTCTCCCTTTGAAAGGAGATCTTTCATCTCACTGGGACAAGTCTGGTTAGATATAGTAAAACATTAACGTTCCATTGAATCTGCGACACCTCAAACTAGTTCCTGATGAGCCCTATTTGTCTATGAACACTCATAAATCCTTTGAAATCTCCTCGACTGCTGTCTCCGTCTACCCTTTCAGGTTGTGTCTCTTTCTCCTCGTAACCCCCCACCCCCACTCCCTGCATCCCTCTCATCTTCTCTGGAAAGTAAACTGGCGTTGTATGTTCAAGGTTTTGGGCATAATCTTCGATCATAAATAATTTCATTAGAATGCTGATGGCTGCTGCCCTGTTTGAGGAGATGTGATGGGTTAGGCCATCTGCTCAGCTGATAAGAACAGCTCTGTTTTATTAGCATCTCCACCAAAGCCTCGGCTGTCTTGTTTACCTAGGCAATCCCAAGGCGAATTTCATTCCTACTGCACATTTAGACTCTATTTACACACTCAGACTCTCTCGCTCCTCTATACCACTGTCTCTCTTTCTCCCCCTCATTCCTCACCCCTGTTTTCTTGCTGTCTTGTAATTGTCTGTCTGGGTTGTTACGAGTCTCTCTGTCCCTCTGTATATTCCTTTTACTTCTGTTTCCTGGATTCCAGCACTATATCTTGCTGTTTTGGCGGATTATCTTAAAACTTTTAGCCCCTTTCACACTGAAGTTTAAATGTGTAAGCGTGCATATGTGCATTGTGGGTTTTGTTCCTGCACAAAGATAAACCCAGAAACTCTGAGTTGTTGCTCAGACTCAAAAATTATATTTTTCAAGTCAGTTGGACATAAAACACCTCAAGAGTTCATGAACCATTACACTGTGGCTTTGAGGGATGTTGAATCCATCTCAGCCCCATTTACTTTTACAAAGCAGATTTCCCGTGATGCTTGGGTGTTAATACATTATACCCCCTGTAAGTAAGTCCAGTGTAGAGTTACATTTGCTCAGGCTAAACTTTGGGTGCAGGTTCGCTATCACTCTCTGGGCTTGACTTTAGAATAAGGCACCATTTACACAACAACTTTTTAGGCTGAAACGCAAAAGTACTGTTGCGTTTCAGCCTCCCGTATACACGGAAACAACGTTTTAGCCAACCTAAAATGCAAATTTTTTAAAGCGCCCTCCAGAGTGGAATTTTTCTGAAATGCTTCAGCCTCCGTCACCTTGTTTACAGCAAGCTGGAGTTTTCAGAGGAAACACTGACGTCACGCTTCATTTCCCACTTTCATTGTGGGAACTTTTAATTGCCATGTGTGAACCAGACAACAACAACAGGTCAGTGGTGGACTACCGTGTTGTGCTTGTGCTGCTGAATCTGCTGACTGCCTTTCAACAAAACGTTCATCTGTTGCTCCATTTCTGCACTCAGATGAGATACATTTGAAAGCTACACCAGTTAATCAGCCCACCTCTACTTCAGCAGAGAGCTACCAAAAGACTTTATAGTTATATGGCCATCTACAGGCCTGATATGCATACTACAGCATTTTTAGTCCCTCAGCGTTTCCATGTGAAAAATGTTTTTTTTCTGCGTTTTTTGCATTCTCCAGTGAAACCTTGTTGGGTAAAGGGGGTCTAAGATGACGCCTGAGTAATTAGATAAATAAATTGGGTATTAACTAGTGCTTATAGTAAAACTATGTGATGCCCCCACCCAAAAAAAAAAAAAAAAAAATTAAATGTTGCTTCCAGGTACCTCTAAACAAGCACTATCAGCATTCATAAATGAACCCCAGCCCGAAAGAAACCGCATTAGCTAGCTGTGTCAATGGAGCTACGCTCAGCCCGTATTCAGTCCAGCTAAGCTGTTTACGTGTTTTTTAATAGTCCGATCTCGCGCTGACTAAGCTCATAGTCTGATTTCTGAAGCTGCATGTAAACGCACTGAGCGACACCATCTTGACTTCTGTATTGAACAAAATGTTTTAGCACAAACAAAGACTGGATTTTGTCTTCTATCTCAGATACTGTATTTATGTGAGGAAGGTGGCTGCTGTTAACAGAACTAATTACTGAACGGATTTTGTAATCAATCAAAGACTTCTTCAACAAACGTAGGGTCTGTACAAGACAGGAAAGAACAAATCCAAACTTATCTTAAAAGTCACCAAAGGCTGAACCTCGAATCACTACAAAATTTCTACATGAAGGAACATTCCATTACTTCAGTTATTGTAACCCTAAGTAATTTCACACTGATTCCTCTTAGTTGGAAGCATCTCTTTCTTATCACACCTCCCCACCCCCACCTCTTTCTCTCCCCCAGCTGTCTCTATCTATCTTCCCATCCCCCTTGGTGTTTTTCCCCCTCCCTACAATCAATGTGGCTTTTAAGATGCCTATCGATTTGTTCCCCTAGACAGGCCCAGTGCGCTGGGGCGACACTTTGATTGCTGGGCCAGTAATTACTGTTATTATTTATGCATCTGGGCAAAATGGCAGGACTTAACATTCACAGTACAAGAGGCCACAGGCAATCAACAGAGGTGAGCACCTGGGAAGAGAGAGAGGGTGGGAGAGCGAGGTAGCGGGAGAGCAGCACGGCTCCCAAGAGAGATGCACTCCAGAGATGAGCACGAAAAGTGCAGTCAAAGATATTCACACTCACACACATACTCACACACACATACGTACACATTCCAGGGAGGGGATGTGAAAAGGTAAGCACGTGTGCAGATGCACTTGTATACAAAGGATTATTCTGGTGTGTGTGTGTGTGTGTGAGTGTTTGCGATGAGGTCTTACCTGTGAGAGTCCCAGGTAGATAGAAACTGTCTCTGAGATGTAAAGAAAGCGTCCCTCATGGCTGACCACAAACACAAAGCCATCCAGAGACTGTGCACATAAAAAAAACATACACACAAACACAAACACACACATAAAAGCAACAGAAACAAGACAGACAAATTAGAGCAATTAGTGTGTATCGAACAAATTACAATGAGCTGGAGAACAAACAACCTGTCACCCTTTGGCCCCTTGTCTCAGTTCACACATAAAGACACACAAACACACCCACACCCCAAATACACACAGATGTAAAAAGAGACACGAGAATCTGCTACTAATACATCACCAGAAACTGGAACATACATGGACGAATCAAAGAAAGAGAATCTGAACGTGAAGGCCAACGCTTTTATCATCCAACGTAATAAAACTGATAACTAAAGCACAGCACAGATACACAGGTACACACGTACACACACGTACACACATCGATAGACATGGGTAAAGACACAGACACAGACACAGACAGAACTCGAGTCATTACAGTTTGCAGTGATTCTAATGAGAAGTGAAAGGTATACAGCCAGACCATTAGAGAGGACTGCTTCAGAGAATAATACTAATCGTCATAACAAGCCTCTCTCTTTCTCTCTCAAACACACACACACACACACACACACGAGGGGCACTTTGCTCTAGAAGAATGATTGCAATTTTGGCGGCCCCTGTTTAAAGTGGCAGTAGTAATTTATGCAACTGACACATCTAGTATGCAAATGTGTGGCCAGGGTGCAGGGCGTTGTGTGTCATGGCGAGGAAAAAACCAGTCGCCTGAATGTTGGAGAACTAAAGTGCAATTATCAGGCTATTACAGCGGGAGGACGGCTGGGAGGGAAGAATCATACAGTTTTTCTGGAGCGTTAATTCGATTTCTATCAGCACTGTTCCCTGAGACTCCCTTCCTCTTTAAAATGCCAGCAGAGAGCTGGCATATGTGACGTTTCTTTGTTTCACTACAGTCTGCTTAACTGGAACTCCTATTCCCTCCTTTTTCTTGTTTCTGTCTTTACCTCTTCTGCCTGATAACTAATCAAATAAGTTTACCATCTTTCACTTTCATCGATCATTCAAAGTTTGTTGTTGTTGTTGTTTTGTTTACAAAACAACAACAACAACCCTTCTCCAGACTTTTCTTCCTCGGCTTTCTTTTGGTACATCTTTTCACCTCCTCAAATTTAAAACCTGTACTGTTACCTTCCTTGCACTTCCTCTAGTCTGTAGCTGTTTCCCAGCATCCGTCTGAACTTACAGACTTGTGATACGTCATCAGTCAGAGCCAAAGTTCTGTTCCAATTCAAAGTCCGCATCAGAACAAGTTCAGTTGAAGTACCTGGATGTGGACTTGCCCCGCCCCTTTTACCAAGTCTGCTGCTGGGCAAAACTTTCTACAGTTACAATCCCACAATGCTATCCGCCTCGTCCAGCAAGAAACTTAAACGATGGCAATTGCTGCCGTGTAAAAATATGAATAAGAAACTTCTTCATGACAGAATTTTGTTTGAAACACAGAAACGTTGGATGAGTTGGGTAAAATTATGCGTCAACAAACTGCCAGCAATGCATCTGGATGTGACGTGCAGGTACGTAAGTCTGCTGCTGTTCCAGTAGTAGTAGCATCGTTCTGCGGACTCCCCTTCCTCTGAAGTTTGAACTCTGGAACAACTCGCCATGTCTGAGCTTCCAGAGAAAGCAAGTTCGAATTAGTGAACTTTGAACTGAGAAACAGCTTTTGTCTCTACATCCTGGATTTCATCACACCCCCAGTCCTCAGAAACCCCTCGGGCTCCATTCATCGGGCAGTGAAACAGGACGGCATTCTCAAGCCTAGTTTATGTTTGATGCCCATAGTCTGTATAATTAATGGACGTAGTCTCCGCAACGTCACCCATCTGTTCCTGAAACAGACTTTTGAAGCCAAACGGCCGGCGCGGCCATATTGGAAATGAGGCGTGCTGTGAGTCTCCACAGTAACAACCATAGGACGCTCCACAGTCACGTGATCTGAGCTGTGCCTCTGATTGGACGAACTGGCGAGCTTAATATTGTGGAAACTGACGAATTAGAAAAAAATTCACCCCCGTACAGTGCGTGCTGTTAGTGAAATTAGCGATTCAGACGGGAGACATTCTTTGTACCAGGCTGTAAATGTGCTTTTTTTGGCTGTGAAAACTGCTTTTTTTTGTCTTGGTGTGTTTGTGACTTCCGGTACTTCCGGAGCCAGCCTCAAACGGACACTCGAGGAACAGCAGACTTTAGCACTTCCGCATTGCCTCATATTTTCAGACTGGAGGTTGCTGCTTGGATTCACCACACAGAGATCACCATGATAACCGTGTGACGAACAATTCCTGGCAAAACTTGGCAGAGGAGGAATTTTTTAAAGAAATGTAATAAATGGTGTGAACAACTTCTTGTACTCTAGTTTAGAACTGTGGTAGATGTGCGTTTGTGATACAGTGCCCCCTGCAGTTTGGGAACAGACGCTGCACGGAGCGTGAAAAAGCATAAAAGCCACATGCGGTCTCGTGCCGGTTTCTCGCGTCTCATTTCTTCGTGTCTCGTTTGTGTGGAAACAAATTCTGCCCTCTAGGCAGCCAGTGCTATCGTCTGAGTGTCTGGAGTTTATGAGAAGCGAAGGTCGCCATGTCTGAATGTGAGAGCATGTGATTCGCTCTTGGAAAAGTAAGTATGACAGACTAAGAGAGGAAGAGCTGAGCTGGGAGCTGCCCAGCACAGACGCACTATTAAACACCACAGCCACTCATGTTAGCCTGTCAGACAGAGAAAAATTATATTTATAAACATTTTTCTTTGATAAACAGATGGATTTCAAACTGAAAGAGCTCCTCTTCCTCAAGCTGAATTAACCGTTTGAAAATCCATTATGTGACGTAGAGAATTTGCTTCCAAAAAAGCTGACTAACAGGCAGGGAGTTATTTCTTTTTTGGTCCTGGAGAGATTTTGCAGCCTTTGTTTTATTTCCCTCAGGATGATGACAAAAAGATTTCTTGGATACACTCACCAACATGACACACTTACGGTGCACAAAATAAATAAAATCACAAAGTATTTGAGGAGATAAAGACAGGTGAGGGAGCTCTATACATTACCTGGAGGAGGTGTGCCCCAAGGTGCTGCTCAAACATGTCAGTCGTAAGAGAGTGAGACGATCGTCTAACTGCAGAGAGAAAGCAGACAAAGATACTGACTGACAGCTACAATGTTAAGCGACAACATGATAACAGACAGAATCTGACCAAATGGCCCCTGAAGAACCCAGAAAATATGATATTAAATTATATAAATGACAGAACTGAAGTTCAGTGTAAATGTTTAAGAAGCCCTGAGGTCAATTCTCAAGCTCTGTTTTCTGTCTTGGTTGGGTCTGTTTCTCTCTCTCTTTGATTGTCAGCCATTCCTCTACCATCAACTGTATCTGACTGGAAGAAAGTTTGCAAAAATTTCTGCATGAGAAGAAACATATTCCTTAATTTTATTTATTTATTTAAGAACCTCTTTTTTCAAGGGAGACCTGGCCAAGATAGGCAGCAGCAAACACAACACATAGTTACGAATAACACAGATAAAACACCAACAGATAAAATACAATAAAAAAAATTAAAAAGTAAGCAAGAAAATCACAAAAAACAAGTACATGTAATGGAGTCGGCCTCAAGTATTTTCAATTTAGGTTTAAAAGACTTTAAACGTGGGACTGATTTTATCAAAATAACACCTCTGTGAGGGAGTTTTAAGCTGTTAATGTAACAGAGTCAGACCTACAACCTGCAAAAGCAAATGAGACCATCAGGTCAGAGAGCGACTATTTTTATGTTTGTTTTAAAACTTTAAATATGTCAGGTGTAATGATGAACAGCAAAAAGCAGTCACAGGCTTTTTGTGACTGAAGTTTTTTTTGTGTTTTTTTCATGTAATGAAGCTGAAATGCAGAGAATGAAGTTAACATTTACGACATGAACATTTGCTCTCCCCTGTCAGGTTACTTCTAAATAAAAAAAGCAATACGATTAATCAGTATGTAAAGCAGAGCATGTCATCTGCCCATCCGTGCACTCTGTCATTAAACTAGCTCCACACAAACTCATCAGATATTTTAAATACAATCAAAACACTTAAAAAAAAGTTTCAGCTTTATACTGTGCATAATAATTACAAAAAAAAATCTGTCATACACTGAGTGTAAAAAAAGCAGGATGAGATGACTTAAATGAAAGGTACCCTGAAACATAGACAGCGCGGCTCTGCTGTTTATCATTGTACGGTTTTGAAGCCAAAAAAAAAAAACATTGTCGTGTAAAATCTGAGTGGATGCGGTTGACATAATTTTTTTTTTTCTTTCGACAGTCTAATCTCTTCTTAACTCTCCTTCCTGATGTATTTGACTATTCCTGAAAAAAAAAAAAACTACACAAGAACAGCAGCTGTCAATAATCGTTAAACGAGACATAAAACTGTTTTTAACCTCTAATAACTAATGAAAAAGAAACATTTCAGAAAAAAGAGGACCTGAACACAATGCAGCCTTATAATATCTAAATATCACCACAGCATACGGATGACATAAACATTTATATGAGGTGTATTTACTTTTTAAAATTTGGCCACAGCCCATCTGGAATGAATAGAGAGAAAGAGTTTTTGACCTATACTGCAGCCAGCCACCAGGGGGAGCAGTTTTTGTGCCCACCTCAGTATGAGCCAAGCAATGTCCATTGTTTTTTTTTTGTTTTTGTTTTTTTTACAGTCTGTTGACTGAAACAGCCCAGACAGTAGAGTAGAGACTTTCCACTTTGTTCACTTGGGTTACCAACACTGAACACAGCTAAAGCTTCCAATCAATTTATTGTTGATAAGTGATTAACTGTAGCAGGGGACACAACTCAACAACAAAAGTTATGTTTGTAACTTTGTGGACTCAAGGAGGGATTTTTATAAAGTTTGTATTGACTTGAGTGTCAAACTGAGACCTTAATGAATGTACACTGAAATAAAACACAACCACTCATGGTGTCTGTGCTATCAGAGCTGCTTTGATGCAGTGGTGCTGTTAACTGAGGCAATTACAATACAAATAGAGTTGGAAGTGGTTAGGCAAGGAAAGGAGGAGGGTAAAGAGTGTGAGTGTGTGTGTATATGTGTGTGTGTGTGTGTGTGTGTGGGGGGGGGGGGGGGGGGGGGGGCAGAAAGGGGGCGACAGGAAAATGAGAAAACACTGAGGAAAGCTGGTGTGATCAGTTTCTCTTGAGCAAATGCTGGGCCATGAGGGGCTGCGCTGACATGCAAGATTAATTTAGCAATCAGCCATATCTGCTGTTTAATGTCAAAAAGAGTGTGTGATGGCATGTGTGTGTTTGGGCACCTGAGCCTGTGATTGTAAAAGTGTGGAACATAAACGCAAACTAATCTCACACAAACAGGTGCTGTTTTTTGAACACAATGTTCCTTATCCGACAGAGACAAACTATGTGTGTATAGGTCTGACTTTAAAACATATTAATGTGTGTGTGTGTGTGTGTGTGTGTGTGTGTGTGTGTGTGTGTGTGTGTGTGTGTGTCAGTGCAAGGCTGAGGGAAATCAATACACGTTATGACAGGAAAATGAAAGCGCTGCTCTGGGTTACAACTGAACACAAGGGGAGGCATGGAACACACACACACACACACACACACACACAAACACACACACACACACATATTACCATGCCGCCTGTCTGTGATGTTGGTGAATAGGAAAGGGAGGCATTCCATTAGAGCTATATAGCTTCTTTCCCTCTCTCTTTTTCTCTCTTTTTCTCTCTCACTCTCTCTCTCTCTCTCTCTCACTTACTCGTTCTCTCTCACTCGTTCTTGGTTTAGGAATAAACACAGATATGTATTCTCATGCACAGACTACCAGTGGCAACATGCCCTCCGATTAAACAACACAAACACTCTGGCACACACACACACACACACACACACACACACACACACACACACACACACACACACACACACACACACACACACACACACTCACACACACACACACATACATAAATACAGAGTTTCTGGACAAAGCCACAGTGGCATTGTGAGATTGGGGTCCCCCTGTGTGACAGAGTGTGAATATAAATAAGGCGAGTCCATTCAGGGCTCTGAAAGGGGGTCTGGTCCTGGGACCCTTCAGCCCAGTCTGTCTTTGCCTGGAGGGGGGGGGAAGGGGACCCCCAATGTCTATCAGGCTTCCTCGTGGGGCTAAGATGGAGCTGTACTACTGGTGAGTCTGGAGCAAGCAACCCCCCATCATGACTATATGAATGCACATAAAAACACACACACACACACACACATCTGACATCAGATGTGTGTGTTACGATTGGAAAGAAATATATTCAGAATGGGTGTTTGTGCAGGAGTGTATGTGCTTTCATCCCTGGGGGAGTGCAGGTGATCAGTACTGCTGAGTAGTGTCAGTGCAGAAAAGGAAACCCTGGATGTGACAGGAGGCCAGGAAGGCTGACAGATGAGTCTACACACACACACACACACACACACACACACACACACACACACTCACATACACACAGAGGACCATTTATTAAAGACTGCCAGGGTACAATAGGGCTGCCAGGAAACCAAAACACTGGACCTGGTGTGTGTGTGTGTGTGTTTGAGTGTGTTTGTAGACGCATGCACAAACATGTGCACATGTGAGGAGAGAGTCTCAGTGTGGTGTTGGTATCTCACCCAGAGAACAAAGATCCTTCTGTAGTGTTGCTGTGAACCCCTAATTCTATATGTGTTGGGGTGTGTTTGTAAGAGAGGATAAAGAGGGCACATGCGTTTTTCTTTTATTCTACAATAATCACATGTCTTCAACTTATTTAGCTACATTTATTTAACCCTCAGGATCCCAAACTGTTTCTGGTTGTGTTCAGTTGTGGTCTCATTTTTCTCTGCAAAGTGAAGTCCTGCTCCTCTATAGATTCAGGACAACCATGGCTACAGACTGATGGAACTCAGTTATGTCTTCATGCAGTGAGACAAAATATAAAAGCTATAAATCATTAGAGAAAAAAACAGAAACGGAATTTCTCTGATTAAGAATTGAAAAAATAATGAATTAGTGTATCAACTCATTTTCAGGTAGCCTCTAAGGAACAGAGGAAAAATCTTGGTGGTGTCTCTACATTCATATACATTCACATATTTACACACTTTACAGTCTACATCTGAAAAGAAGTTTCTGTCAGTAATGAGACAGAGCGCTGAGCGGCTCTGAGCACAAATTTTATACCTGCAAGACAACGACAAGGGAAGAAAAATTCAAAGAGTTTCTGAGGCGTGAATCCAAAGTATACGTTGATTATTCAGAGCTTACTGAAAGGAGTAAGAACCATAGAATTATTTGTTTTTTACAGAATTTATCTACAGCAAACGATTTATTTTCTGCAAATTTTCAAAGAAGACATGAGAATCAAAGTGATGCTATTGAAATTCTCCTGTCGTCTCTGCTCTGTTTAGACATGTTGCTAACATCACCTGTGATACATTCAGGTACCTTTGAGAATCTGACGATTACAGGAGTTGGTTTTTTGTTTCAGTTTTTGGATTGGACAAACAGTTTTTAAATGCCAGTCATTTAGAAATAAGTGGTATTTTGATCCTGCCAGTGAGATCAGGATCTAGAGGGTTCAACAGTGGGTAAAAAATAATGTATTTAATGCTCAAGAATCACTTAAAGCTAATGAGATGTCAGCTTAGTTATCAGTTTTCTGATATTTGGTCTCTTTTTCTTTCAGGAAAAGAAACAAAGGGATGAACAATCAGACAGGTGTTCACATAACGAAGATTAAAGATCAAAAGATTATCTTGTATTTTGAATTTAAGAAAAAAAGTGAATAAATGCACCTGAGTGTGAGTAAGACGGAAAGGACGAGTTCACGGCTGTTTTTTCCACCACCTGTGTGGACCGATGATGGCAATGCCTTCATTCTTAAACTGTGTGGTGGTACACATGCGTGTGCTGTAATGTTTTTGCAGCCTCATTAGAGTTATTTAATAATTTACTGCATTACTGAGATGGAGGTGTCCTTGTAAACGTGTCTGTGGTGTGTGAGCATGTGTGAAATGTTTTGCTGTGGATGATGGCCTGTCTTTGCTCGTATGAAGTCTTTGATTGCATGCTTCTGTCACACTCCTGTTTCATTAGCTCCCCAGGACTCTGTCTGAGGTGTAATTTCATTGTTGGAATAGAAGACAGAACGGGACCGGGCGCGAACGGACACGTTAATTATAGTCTGACTCGCAGGTCAATTCTTGGGGTCTCCCCCAGCGCTCCACCAGGTGAAAAGATAGAAATTTCATTTGAATGATTTTCATTATAACTCCGCCTGATACATAATTTACTCTCAGTTGAGTTCATGAGTTAGGGCCGCACGCACACTCCCAAATATCCTCCCTTCTCCATACACATGACCATAAACACACATGTGGTGACTCTTTCCATCCCCCACTGTGTCCATTTTTAACCAGGTAACACTTCTCCTTCTTTCTCTCATTTTGAGTCTTCTAGCTTGGCTGTCACACTCTCATCCCTTCAAAACAAAAGCCTGATCACCTGCCAAGTTGTTTACAAGCTTCCAAATGAGACATTTTGGCTGTTCGACACACAGACAGAGAGAGACAAAGAGTGACCCTAATCGTAGCGTCCCTCTCTGTCACAATTATCTTCTCACTCCGACATCCATCCCTCTCTCCCCTATCCCTTCTCTTTCTCTCTATTTCTCCTCCCTCGCTTCTTTTGCGGTCGAACATAATTTGAGTGCAATTAACTTCCCTTAAAAGCCCCGGCTGCTTTAAACGCCATGAATTAGAGGGGAGGCAGACACAGAGGAAAAAGAGAGAAGGGAGAGGTGGGGGAGACAGAGGGGAGGTGAGGGCAGGAGAGACAGAGGCAACTGAAAGAGGAGACAAGGGGGTGAAGGAGGGGGGGGGGGGTGAAAGCCAATGTCACAACGGCTGGGGAGGATAGAGGTGTGTTTGACCTCACTAACAGAGACAGTAAAACACTCAGCTGTTCCTGTTGCTGCCGCTGAGTTGTCATTGTACTGTATCTTGTAAAATACAGAGGGGCTCTCCAGCTGCTGTGCTGCACCTGTTAAAGGTTGAGAACCACCTGATAAGAGCATTAAAGTTACTGAATAAATGCGCCTCAATAGAAACTTCCCTTAACTGAACCTGTAATAACTTGGACTGCTCTATTTGGAAAAAATCCCAAACTGTGGAAATGTTTAAGGTTTTTTTCATGTTCTTGTAAATGAGGTAAATATGGCTGCCTGCTTACAGCAGACTTCAGAAAATTAGTTATGAAATCTACATCAAATATGGTCACTTCTAAAAGATTTAAAAAAAAAAAATGAACAACATAAACATCAAACTAGAGATTTTTCTTTTTTATGCACTTTAATCTCATGATTAAGGACTTTTCATTTTGTTATCTCGATATAACAAAGATTGTTTTCTCATCAGAAGAAATTAATTAATTAATTAATTAATTAACCTGTTTTTCTTGATTTCAACCTTCAAGAGCTGCCATGAATGGCTTCCAGCCACTGGGTGTAGCTGTAATCTACCAGTAATAATAATAATTATAATACATTTTATTTAAAAGCCGTTTTCTAAACACCCGAGGTTACTTCACAGAGTGGTTAAAACACAATAAATAAAATAAATAGAATAACAATAATAAACAAAAACAAGCAAAAGGAACGTCAAGTAAGTTTCACTTTAGTTTGTTTACTTTAGGAGCTTCCTGTTAGCAGCTGAGGGGCTGAGCCACAGCACTATTTAATGAATTAATAAACGTTTAATTATGTCTCACATTGCATTGCAAAGTTAAAGTTAGCCTACATTGGCTTAGCTTAGCTTAGCTTAGCTGAAGCAGCCGGATAGATAGAAGTTTGTCAGCCTTGTGACAGTTACAGTGTAACTGTGAAGTGTTGAGGGTTAGTGAAACATGGCTCACAGTTAACTCTGAACAAACATTAGGATAACTTCTGTTGTTGTTAACGTGCACTTAAAATAGCAGCAGTAGTTTTTTTTTTTTGTTTTTTTTTTGGGGGGGGGGGGTTACCACTCTCTATCTTTGGTTCAACTCCAAAACAAAGTGATTGAGTCATTTGGAGAGCAATATTTCTGCTGCCCAGTGACATCAGCCATCAGTTTGGTGGGTTCAGCGATACCACAGTGAAAAGGCTCCATTAAAACACATCAGAATCTGTGGCACTGAAATTAGGAGGAATAAAAAAAAAAGGAACTGACCTGAAAAACATATAGAGTTGTTAAAATATGAACGATTTACAATAAAAGGGTTCGGTCCTCCGATGTACTGAAATATGTACACATACACAGGCACACGTGCACATGCACACACACACACACACACACAGAATAAGAATGAACATCATGGGTCATTTTACTTTCCTCCCTTTAGCCCTTTTCTTTTTGTTTGTTCCCTCCTTCCATGCCATTCCTCTCTCCTCCTTCTGTCTGCCCCCCTTTTGCCTGTTCTGTTCTCTCTCTCTCTCTCTCTCTCTCTCTCTCTCTCTCTCTCTCTCTCTCTCTCTCTCTCTCTGTGAAGGTCATACAATTGATTTTCCTCTGTCTATTCATTTTTCAAGACTGGCTTTGAAACGTGGGAAGCAGACAAAAGTCACATTGGCCCCTCCCCTTCCCTCCCCGACATCCCTTTCCTCTCCATTCCTCCATCCTCCACCTTCCTCTTCCCTCTCTGCTGGCTCTCGCCTGTCCAAAAAAAAAAAAAAAAAAAAAGAATCCTCGGACAACAGGGAAATCGTGGAGGAATGCAACCACCACCCTCCTCCTCTTTATGCCCCTCTTCTTCTTCTCTTCTTTATTCCTATTACATCAGTCCCTTACGCTCCTCTTCATCCTCCTCTTCTTTTTAGCTGGATCTCTGACCACATTCCACTAACTGAATTAAAGTCATGCATCACACTTAAAAACCCTGGCAATGCATTGTGGGTAGACTTGTTCCAACTGATGTCCAAATTAGCATCGCATTTTCAGCCCTTGCCCCACTGAGACTGTGTGACCTGCTTGTAGAAATCTCCAAACATTTAATAAATTACCCTGGATATCAGTGGAAGAATTGCCAGAGATAACTCAGACTCTAATACCATTCGCAAGTGGAACATGCTGCGATTCATTGTACTTTTAAGTGCCTTTCAATTTTCTGTGACCTTCGCATGGCTGCAGCAGGATTCTACGTATTTACAGCTCACATTTGTACTGAGCATCTCATTGTGGTGTAGGGAGCACGGCTCACATTTGTTTTTCTGCTTCACTTTCAGTTCACACACTGGACAGCAAGGCTACATGCAACACATACTTTTTTAAAGCAGGTATTTTCTGCCAAGGCCAAGAAAAAGCAAAACAATTCAGTGCATGTAGAGCTCAGTCAAGGCCACGGCTGTGTGTGCGCAAGTGTGGCTGAGCGTGTGCATGGATATCACTCAGACATTCAGATTGTGCAGTGCTGCATGCCTGATTAGATATCGATGGATCCCCTGCAGATTCAGCCATGATGGTATATTTTCTGATTAATGACTCCAGAAAAAGGCTTATCATGTATATATAATAAAACATCAGATGTCTGAATGGAATATTTCTGGTTTAGAGCAAGGTACTATTACAATAACGTGGGAAACACTACTTTGGCAGGGTGTTCAGCTTTAATACTTAACAACTGATGAATGAACCCTAAAACTACAACGTACTGAAAACTTGTTCCAGAAGTTTACTGTGCATACACTGTGCACACTGAGTCGTTTTTTTGTCTGAAATTGACGAACGTTTGAAAAAGAAATTAGATCTCATGTTATGTCAGGCATGTTTGCACACTGACGCCAAAACTTTTGTCCGTCATACTTTCAGAGCAGGTTTGATATTCTGCAATTTTTTGGATGCAGGTCATTTTGTGAGTTGTTTGACTGCCGTAGGCTACTTGTAAAGTCATGTGCCGTTTACACAAAAACAGATTTAGGATGAGACGCAAAAGTGTTGTTGCGTTTCGGCCTCTCGTTTACACGAAAATGCAACTTTTTTGAATCGCCCTCCAGAGTGGATTTTTTCTGATAAACTGCAGCCACTGTTGCCACGTGAACAGCAAGCCAGAGTTTTCAGTGAAAACGCTGACGTCACATGCCGCTTTGCGCGTGCGCATTCCACTTTCCTTGTGGGAACTTTTAATCCCCATGCACGAACCGGACAACAGCGACAGTTCAATGGGGGACTAAAATGTTGTTCTTCTGCTGCTGAATCTGCTGAATCTGCTGACTGCCTTTCAACTAAATGTTCATCTATTGCTCCAATTCTGCACTCAGATAAGACACATTTAATACATACACCAGATGATCAGCCCACCTCTTCTTCGGTGAGCTACCAAAAGACTCTACAGTTATATCCCCAACCACAGGTCTGTTATACATACTACAGCGTTTTCGGTCCCTCAGCGTTTCCGTGTAAACACCGATTTTTTTTCTCTGTTTTTTTGCGTTTTTCGAGTGTAACGCTGGGCTTTAGTTCAGCTGGTGGATTAATTTGTGACAAAAATGTCCGGTGAGATGGGCCGACACATTTCTGTCATTTCAAGCGAAGTTTAGATGATGAATGAAGATTTGTGTATGTGTCTGTGTGCCTGTGTATGTATGTGTGTGTGTGTGTGTGTGTGTGTGTGTGTGTGTGTGTGTGTGTGTGTGAGTGAGTGTGTGGGTGTGTGCGCGCCGACCTCAAATGTACCGACAGCCACTGCTCAGGATCAGCTGCTTGATCACTGCTCAGTGATTCCATTTTCATCGTACTGTGAATTTTCGCAATTAACAGAAAGATGAACGCATCAGATTCAGTGCGAAAGGTGTTGTTTTTTTGTTTTTTGTTTGTTTTGGTTTTTTTTTCTTTCAGATTATGGATCCAAACAAAGCACCTAAAAATGACAGACTCTGTGTGCAAAGACCTTTACTATACTAGCAGATGTGTTGGCATGTCATGCTATAGATTTTACCATTCATAACGAGATGTTTTGCCTACTTTATCAATTTTCACCTCAGTCCACATGATACATCACATGCCACACAAAGCCTTCTAAAGGAGAACAACCACAGAACATAAAGACTCAAGATTAAATTATAAAATAATTAAATTCACAATGTCTGAGCTGCAATTGTCTGGTTCAGTGTCAGAGTGCTTGAAGGCTGTTAAACTGTGGGGCAAACTGGGAAACAAAGCAGTGGTTAGCGTCCTTAGAAACAACTGATCTTTTCCTGCCAGTTAAACTCTGATCAGAAAAAGTCCCTCAAATTGTCATTTACATTAACAAACATTTATTGTTTTATCTTGGTACTAAGCTCTTTCTACTGTCCACTCCCACGAGTCAGAATATTTCTACTAAGTTCTTTAACCACCTCTGTAATCTGTGCCTTGGAACTTGGACCTAAAATCACTGAACTCTAAAGAGTGAGCCTGTTTTATTTTCGGGTGAGAATTACTTCCATGGTTTTTAGTATTGTTTAGTTACTTGCTGATTTACGTTTTCCAAACTACGAACACTCTCAACTATTTTATTGAGGCTACAGTTTTTAAGGAATGTTTTTGTTTGCACAAATATAACCAAGGGGCTTTAAAAACAATTCATCTGTACGTCCCTGTACTAGAAACTACACTGTCTCTTCACCTGAGAATCCCTGCTCTGTGTCAGTGTTCCCGACTTTCATCTGTAGCAGAAGGTTATTTCAGCCAAACGTGTAAAGATGTGAAGAAAAGAAGAGGACAAAGTATAAACAGCCATTAAAGTGGGGAGATCTACAACAACAGACAGTGAGCACTGTACCACTGGATATTTGAAGAGGAAAATGTAGAATAAACACTTTTATTTAGCATATATTATGTTGTTAAAGTAACACTCATCACAGCGGAGGCAACATTAAGTTAACAACCTAGGGGTTCCAGTTTGTCTCAGGTGATAGAGTGGAAGGCCAATGTGTGGGGACTGAGGTTCTTGTAATAGTTAAACAGATTCATGATCCTGGTATGGGTCAGTGGTTTGCCTTTAGGTCATAAAGATTGACCGCTCTCAATTCAAATCTGTTACATAACATTTGAACTTTTCCCAAGCCTAAGTAACTTTAATATCTTAACTTAAAGTACCTGTGAGGACTTTCTGAGTGATCTTTTAGACATCTGCCTGATCATAATCCACAACTTAAAATGAGATTATCAGCACCAATATAGGTTAGTTTATGCTATTTCTTAACTTGCGGATCGGTTCGGACAGGACCAGATTGATTCATGGCCTGTTGAAGTCTCTCTGACAACACCACGCCAACTGACAAAATATAGTAGTTAGAGGAGAGATCTGAGTTTTTCTCTGCTGAAATTTCTGTGATTAATTTATTAGTGATGGTGGAGACTGAAGCTGAACTGTCTGACAGAAAAAGGACAGAAGAGAAAAAGAAAGCTAAAGGGGAGAGTGATAGAGCACAGGCTAAAGGCTAAAACACATGCTAAAGGCTAAGCTGTTTGTAATAATGTTCATTCCAACCCACATGCAGCAGTTATTCTGCAGTAATCTTATCAAACTTGAGAGTCTGTCAATAAAATGAAGAGTGAGGTTACGTTAGCTCTGATTGGTAGATGAGCAGGACAAGGATTCACTAATGTTACACATTAGCCTACAGAAACGTCTCAGACACCAGGCTGTAAGTCGTGCTAAATATAGCCGTCTACGAACCTACAGAACAAACTGTCACTTTGCTCATTGTTACGTTTGCCTACAGATACGTCTCACAGCACTGGGCTGCCAGTAGCACTAAAACAGCCAGCTACTAAACAACAGCGCTGTGTAACTGTTGATAAATACTTCACCTTGTTGCGTTGTATCTGGTAAAAAGTTGTCTTGAACAAAGAAAAGTAGTGTTGAAAAGAAGATCTGATCTCCATTTTTTTCCAAAACAAACACGCGCCTTGTTAAGAGTCATGACATCACAACAGTGAGCGCACGATTCCAGCCAAAGGGTGTCGCTACAGTCCACTTCAAATAGAGAGTCCTCACAGACCCTTTAATCAAATGGTTTCAATTCCATAATATTTACCTCAAATATATCACCTGCCAGACTCCAGCTGCTGTGACTATTAACAGTTTCACTTACATCATCATCACTAGAACACCCAACTACAGACTCTGACTGAGTCTCTCTCTCTCTCTCTCTCTCTCTCTCTCTCTGACTCCAACACAGTCTCCTCAGAGGTCTGTCTAACATGAGTCTGGTTCTGCCCAAGGTTTCTGAATGTTAAAGGGAAGTTTTTTCTTGCCATTGTTACTTGCAAAGTGCTGTTCTCATAATAATGTGTTAAGATGAGATAAGACCTTTTATCTTGACTTGATGTTTGGTCTCTGTTAATAGAATTAAATTTAATAACATTATCAAGTCTAGACCTGTGAATGTTTTTGGAAAGTGTCTTGAGATAACGTTTGAATGTTATTTGTGATTAGGCGCTTGTTTGACTGTTTTAAAAGGATACATCTTTCACTAAAGGACAACCTTCATTTGAAGTGACCTTGAATTCAAAAGCAGAGTATCAACTTAGGTTTTTAAAAAAGAAATAAAAAGTTATTAATAATCTACACAATTGTTGCATTTTTTGGCACTACTGATGCTCAGCTGCACTTAAACCTCACCAGAATGATCAGAGATGTGTGCTTTCACAGCCACATGAGGCAAACCACAAATAGTCACAAAGCAGTATGGCTTTATCATCTGTTTTTTTTTCTAGCATTACCTCAAATTGGCCAAGAACAGGCATGAACACACACACGAGACACACAAACATGCCTCTAATTGTAGCTGCATCATTTCCCCTCAGTAATAGAAGCAATTAGACTGGCTTTATAATTACACTGTCCTCGTTACATGGTTAATTTCTATAATTACAAATCGCACCAATAGTTCCCACCTTCTATGTGTATCATCAAACTGCATCTCACACAGAAAACACATAAATTCTACTCCAACTCCCACCAGCCTATAGAGTCTTTCTGTGACGATATTCACATGTATGTTTACAGGCCTGCTGCAGTCACAAACACATGCAGCACAGGAAGTTATGGTCCCTAATAGAAGGTAACTGTTCTGGCTTACACTACACTTTGGGGTCTCTGAGGGCAGGTGTAAATGGAAAGACTTTAATGAATTGCTTCTGAATGAAAGAGGGAGGTGTTCTTCAAAAATCAGGATTTGTCCAGGCTGTGTGATAATCTTAAGGGTTAAATTGCATCAGTGCTCAGTCAGAGATGATTTGTCCAGCCATAATTTATTTACATGAAAGTAGTTCTTTGTTCTCAAAGTATACATTCCTAAAATATTTTTACAACAAAATCTAGTTGCGACAATCACAATGCAGGGTCAAATATTAGTATTTTACAATAATTTAAATTCTTATATCAAAAAATGTGTATGAAAACAGAACCCCTTAATACAGAGGAAAATTAGGGCCACTGGAAATAATGAAAAAATAATACTGTCGAATAATTTTATCATTATTATTATTATTATTATTATTATTATTATTATTATGAGAAAAAGTCAGAACTCAGAATTCTGACTTTATTCCCAATCAATTGTTCCTCATACTAATAATAATAATAAAAAAATTACTAGATTTTTTTTCAGTTGCCCTAATTCACTTCTGTACCTTTTTCAAGTTATTATTATTATTTATTTATTTCATTTTGGGACTTAAACATCTTTATTAATTTCAGAGAGGACAGGACAGTGCACAGAGCAGGGAAACAGGGTGAGAGTGGGGAGTGATAAGGGTAAGTTGCTGCAGGTTGAATCTAAACCAGGGCCATCTGTTTGAGGGCTTGGCTCATTGGATGAACAGCTAGCTTATACCTGCGCCTCATAAAGACAGAACTTTAAGGCCAAAATACTGTTTCCACTCCTACGTAGCCAAAACTGAAAACACAGAGGGGCAGTTTCAGGGAGAGTTATGATTTAATTAAAACAATCCAATCCAAGGTTTTACTGAGTCCAAATAAAACTGGAATCTGCCCATAAAATTCAGCAAAAAAAAGAACTTCTTTAAGTTACCAAAATCTGTAATTACCATGTAAATTAATTAGATATACTTCACTGGAGGCATGGTTGAAGAAATGCAGTTGAAAGAGGCAGATAGACACTAATTTTCCTTTGGATTGACAAAAAGACACATTTATAAAGTTTAAAGTGAAGATTAACGATTTTCAAACAAATTACTTTGCTCGCTTTATCTACACAGACATGAAGATTTAAATGGAAAAGAAAAGTTAGAAGTGAAGTTCCTGGAGTGTTTTGAAAGCTGTTTTAAGCTAACTCACACTGACTATCATGTGCTTGTTTCAGCAGCACCAGCAATTAGTATGTTTTTATATTACTGATACAGCAGACAATCCCAAACTTCTAGTTTTAGAATGAGGAGCCTACAAAGTGATTTCTTTTACTCACCTTTACTGCAATTGCTGTCTCCCTCCATCAGCGGGCTCCAGGGTGGGTCTCCCTGGCTGGCAAAGGTGCGCATGTGCAGGTAGCTAATAGTCAACCGGATGACAGAGGCCTTGTCGAGCTGGCTGGTGATGGCACCCGGCAGTGGCAGCATCTTTGCAAGCTCGAAGAACTCAAAGTTCTCCTTCCCACGCCGTGACCGAGCCGCATTACGAGACTTCTCTTTACGCAGGTTCTGAAGACTGCGGAGGGTGAGGATAGGGAGGCAGTTTTAAGAGTAGAAAAGAGACGGAGGGTTGTTTTATGGGAAAGAACAGAAAAGGGTCACTGAAAAGAAAAAGACACACCCAGGAAGAAGAGGTGACAGAGAGAAATGGTCTGAAACAGTAGAGGAAACGACATAATGGCCCTTTACTGACCACCTGTAGATTCATCCAGGTACTGTATAAATGGCCTGAGCTGCAATCTAAAAAACCTTATTTCATAAATACATGAGATTGTATTAACTGCTGCAATTCTACTGAAACAATCTCGGTCCTGCTCCTCAGCAGATTGGTGCAGATTGGCTTTGTAATCACAGCCAAACTCTCCTTCTGTCTCTCAGAGCAGAGTGCTAATAATGCCATTTGCTCCAAAATCTATACGTGAACACACACTTACAATCTCGCACTGCCTATCTCTTACACTCCCCTTCCCTCCAACCCCCCCACCCCCCCCACCCCTCTCTCATCTAGTCTAGAGCTGGCGAGCTAAAGCCGTGATTGAGGGATCAATCGAAGAGGGAGGGGCAGAGTGACAGAGGGGGGCCGGGGCTCAGGTAGCCTGTCTCTCTGATTGGGTATTGACTCTCCTCAATGGGGCCTGAGTGGTGGAATTATGTTGTCACAGCCACTTCACAATTTGTGTCGGTTCTGTGTTGGAATAAAGTGTGTGTCTGTGTGCGTGTGTGTGTGTGTGTGTGTGTGTGTGTGTGTGTGTGTGTGTGTGTGTGTGTGTGTGTGTGTGTGCGAGGAAGAAAGTCAGAGGAGCAAGACGGACCGGCCTTTCTCCCTCGTCTCTGTGTTGTTGATTCTCATCCAATGAAAGACCACCACCGGTGCTGTATGGGTGTGTTTGTGTGTGTGTGGTTGTGTGTGTGTGTGAGTGAGTGCTGTGATTCAAATGAAAGCAAAGGAGCGAAACAAAGAAAAAGGCTGAATATAAAGTGTGTACATTTGTATTTTGTCTTCATCAGCTGACACAGCTGTTGTATTTCTCCCTGCATTGCTGTAATAAAGGAAAGCTGTGTGTTTTCCTTTGTGTGTGTTTTTCTGTGTGTGTGTGTCTGTGTTAGTGTTGTGCACTCGTGCTGCCAGCTTCTGTAACATCTCATTATTATACCGCCTCGACCCCAGCCACCGAGAACAATCAATACACTCACATTGATTCTGCTTAGTTTTTATATCCGCCTGTAAATGACTGCCCATTAATAATTCCAGCCAAATTTACTTAATCTCCCACTGAGGGGAGGGGAATTCACAGCCCTGACAGGATTGGCAGGTGGGCAACAATACGGGTTATATGGGGCACCAAGGAGATCAGACGTACTTCTGGATTGTTTTTCCATTGATAGGAAACTCTTTTCCAGGTCATCAGCTTGTGCAAAGAGTGCCAATGCATGGATTACACCTTGCAGAGATTAATTCATGGGCATGTAAGAAGGCTTATACAGTATCAGCCTCTGTGTGTGTGCGTGTGCATGCGTGTGTGTCTGTGTTTGTGTGTGTTGCGTCTCACCAGGGCAGGGTGGGTGGCTTGGCCAGAAGTCCTTGTAGGAAATCCCACTCCACACTCACACACTTCCCTTCACTGACAAACGGCATGGTTGCCATCCTTCCTCCAATCGCACGCCAACGTTAACGAAGGCTCTGATTGGCTGACGGAGTGGCAGACTCAGACCTGGAGATCAATGAAAAACAGTTAAGGAAAGGAACACAGACAGATAATGCCGACTATGTTTACATGTTACAGAAGTGGCATGTATGACATGTAAGATTAACTCAAGGTAAGAACTGCACGGAATGGCTCTGAATTCCAGGCTTTAAATATGGCCGCTCTGTATGCAGATGAAAGTTCAGAAACCGGGGGCAGAAAAAAGGAGGATAGAGAGAAAAATAAAGAAAGAGATACAGAAAGAGAAGACGAAGAGACGAGTGAGCCGGAGTTAAAGAGAAAAACATCCACAGATTACACAGTCTGAGAAACGACAAGTGGAGCGACTCATTCATGTTCATTTTTACCTTTGAGAGAACAAAATCACTGTCTGAGGCTCAGAGACCGAGCACAATTACTAAACAACTGTTTGATTTATTATCTCTTATTTTTAAATACAGCCCACCTTAAATTTAATAAGATAATAAAGATTTCACCGTCTACTGTAAATGTTTGTTTACTTAAAAGTTAGACCACCATAAATATTGTTAAATATATGCTAATATACAGTGTTTGTCAATGTTGTTTG
This sequence comes from Labroides dimidiatus, assembly GCA_030710495.1. NCBI lineage: Eukaryota > Metazoa > Chordata > Actinopteri > Labriformes > Labridae > Labroides > Labroides dimidiatus. Next base: position 4,357,503 of record CM061154.1, on the reverse strand, counting down.
TCATGAAAATGAAAAAAAAACAGGCATCATGAGGTTTTTAAATTTGAACTCTCTCAGTTTCCTTCAAAACTTCAGGCGTGAGGAGTTTAAATCTGAGTTCATCTTTTTTCCCTCAAATTTGAGCCGAAACACTGAAACTCTTAAAAGACAGAAATGAATCAAGAATAACAAACAACCACTGAAACACTTTTTTCAGTTCATGAATGAAGTAAATAAGAGAAATTTAACATCACAAAAAATAATATAAGTTTTACACATTATAATGTTCTGGACCTTTGATTCAGTACAGCTTATCTGACTGGATCTTTCTGAATTTTGATTGAACAACCCTAAATTAGTGCTTCACTATGTCCAGTTGAATTCTCCCTGAAATAATAATAACAGACTCACCTAATCTCCTCTCTCTCTGCTTCCATGAACGCTATTTGCATATAGCATCTTATGTGACATTAACTATAAGAAAACTGTCAGATCATCAAAATCTCTGCTATGCCCCGCTCACATTCACCGCTCCCTCTCTCTCAGTCGCTCGACCACTCACACTGTGCACGTCGCTCTACCTGACCCTGATAACAACAGGTGAGATGACAGAGCGCTGAGAAGGAGCTCCAACTGTGCCAGTTGGTGCATGTGATATATATATATATATATATATATATATATATATATATATATATATATATATATATATATATATATATGACTATTGTGCATGCGCACATTGAAATGACAATTTTGAAACAATGTATTGCACAGCACCACTTTTAGGGTGTTACATACTCCAAAAATCCACTTTTACCCCACACTTTGCTGTGGTCTAAGCTTTAGGTGCACGTGTGAACACCTGATGTCATTTTAGCAGCCTCACCACCTCACGCGGTCCTTTTCACACAGAAAATTTCTGCATTGCACAACTCCGAAAATTTCTCACTTCCGCATGTCTGTGTGCAGACAAACAGGAGCTCCTTGTGTCTAAAGTACCAGAAATAGTGTCATTAATATGATTCACCACACAGAGATAACCGTGATAACAGAGTGATGAACAATTCTTAGTGTGAAATTATGGACAAACTTGGCAGAGAAGAGGAATTTGTGAAAAAAATGTTGTAAACGACTTCCTTTGCTCTAGTTTAGTGCTGTAGGAGACGTGCATTTAGATACATCGCCCCCTGCTGTTTGGGAATTGGACACTGCGTGGAGTGTATAAAAGCATAAATCCACATGCTTGTGGATCTTGCTACATATGAAATGTACATCTCAAGACTGGTGGTCTCAGTTTAAGAAAGAAAGATTGAAAGAAAGACTGAAAGAAAGAAAGAAAGAAAGAAAGAAAGAAAGAAAGAAAGAAAGAAAGAAAGAAAGAAAAAGATGCCAGATAGGTATTAGGTGCTGTATGCTCTTCCCTACACAAAGGTCAGGGAGGGTTCAAGGGGTGATGAATGTAAGACAAAACCCTAATCCACCTTTGAAGTTACAATTAAGCTGAAAATCACAGATCTCCACGTGTCCCCCTTCTCTGAGGAGATATTCATCCTCATCTTGAAGCCAGTTGTCTACTGCACACTGCTCCACAGCTCTCTGCCCATCTCAAACACTCGCCCCCTGTTGCAGAGGTTGCCAATATTCTTCCCTGTCTCCAAAGAGAGCCCATTTCCTCGCCCGTCTCCCTCCCCTCTGTGCTGTGTTGACATTTAAAGGGCTAGTGTGGCCCCGAGCACACCCATGTCATGCCCTTGGGCCTGAGATGCCCTCTTTCCATTTTTTTTCTTCTCACTTTCTAACTCCCTCTCTGGCCCACATGGGTCAGCACAATCAACTCAACGGAGCTTTGCCGGGGCAGAGAAAAATGGATTATGTCTTGAGTTTAAGCATGGCTAGGCTGACCTTGGCTAAGAGGGGTCAGCAGAAGCTGGGCAGGTTTGGCAGATATCATTTCACAAATCGAGGCTAAAATGGCCAATGATAAATTTATGCAGAAAAAAATTCTTGGACCAATTTCAAAGGCAGAGGAGTCAGTATAGAATTCAACACAGAGAGAAGCTGTTAAAAGGGGAGGTCAGGTCATGTGCTTACCTTTTGTAGTTTCCCAATGGGATAACAAAAAAAACGTTCATTTTTTCTGTTGCTTTCACAGTGCAGTGTTAGAAGAATTAGCCTCAGTGGAAACGGAGGAATCGGGTATGATTCTATGATTTACCCCAAAATGTCTTGTTCAAGTTCTGATTAGCGTTGATTAACTAAAGAAAACCAAGACAGCATGGACAGCTAGCAGCTCTATAACTGTGAGGGCTGCTGAACTGCTGCTAAAGCAGAATAACAGTAATATTTAGGCCTCTGTGTGACATATAAAAGCACAGTAAGTTTTATAAGACTGACACTCTCTTATGACTATTCCTTCCAGTTTGTCAGATGAAGTCTAAAAGTGCTGCTGTTTACATTATACAGAGAACAGACTGAGCACAGTGCACGTTCAGTCCAAGTCAAGCTCATCCCGCAGTACATCAGCCGATGCCAATGCCAGACAATATCAGCTGAAATGTAAAAAGTGGGAGCTGTACTTAACCCTTTAAAAGCCAGACCCATAACACCTGGAGACAAAATTCTAATTTTTTGGAACTGAGATGTTTTGTGACCCTTTTAATAAAATCCACAAAAAATGTTGTAATGATATTTTTTATGATAAATATTTTGTATCACATTTGATAAATTGGTGGTTTTGTCTACTTTTTTTTTTTTTAACAAAATATGCATTCAATGAATGCAGAGTATACTTATTTTTTAAAATGAGTAAAAAGTTAGATGTTATTCTTATTCCAACATGTTGAAAATTAGCGATGATTTCCCTGAAGAAAAAAAAAAATATGGATAATTTCCTAAGAGTACCTATTTTGAAAAGGTCCCAAATACAACTTCAGCTGACAATAGTGGGATGATAAATAGTTCTTACATTGATTAGTTAGTTATCAAATATGATGTGTTCTGCAATAAAGGGTTAAACTGTGTTAGCTTGCACTCTTCCTCTGCAATTATTTGGCCATCTGTCTCAACCCCAGCTCCTCTTTTTTAAGCTGTCTAATTTGACCAGTGTTATAAGTATAGTCACTGATGCCTGTTTAGTTATGTGCCGAGGGGTCTTTGTTGCCGCTCTCCCTGATTGGTCTTTTCATGTATGAACATGAAAGTGAGGAGAAGTCTGCTCTCCCCTCTCCGTTTGTTTGTTTTATAAAAGTGGTTCGTATGGTGGCCCTGAGCGCTCACAGCACCGCAATTTAAAAAAAAACTAAACACAAGCAAATTAAGAAAACATCTTCATTAATTTGACAACACATGCACAGCATTTAGAAAAACGCACTGCAAAAATGAGACTGGAACGCAACACATTAGAAAAATGTGCTGCAAATAGACTGCAACACAACGGAAGAGTCACAGCACTATTAAGGTTCTGTTTCTGTCAGTGATGTTGGAGACTGTGAAGGAAGTGTCCTCAGGATACATTTCCGTTGTGTTGTGGTCTTTGCAGCACGTTTTCTAAATGCTGTGCATGTGTTGTCAAATTGATAAAGATGTTTTCTTAATTTGCATGTTTTAGTCTTTCTGCATGTGCTTCCTTAAGTTGAAGCGCTGTGAGCTCTCAGGGCCACCGTAGTTTCCGGTTGAATGACATCTAAGTCATCTAAGTCAAAGAACGTGGAGATATTCCATCACAAATAATTTCTTAGCATATTCAGGAAAAAAACTAGCAAAAGGGGGAAATGTTTGTTTTTCCAAACTTGAGTTTTGCACACAGCAGTCAGAGACCCTAATGTCAACATAGGCCACTCAAAGTGACAATCCTTACATAGTATCAACCATCACATATAGGGCTGCCAAGATTAGTTGACTAGTCACGATGACGTCGACGGTCAAATTCGTCGGCGACTTATTTAATAATCGACGTCGTCGTTTTAATATTTTTTTAAACTTTATTTTTCCCTCAAAACTGCCGCTGTACTTTCACCTGTCTCGTCTGCCGTTCTGTCCTTGCCGCATACGCGCAGAAGTGGTAACCGGGGTAACCCGTGATGTCACTGGAAAAGTTATGCCCAACAGTATCATGGCTAGCCGGCAACAGAGCTCGAAAGTTTGGGAGCATTTTTCCAAAATAAAGGAGAAAAGTGTGCAATGCAAAATCTGCAAAGCAGAAATGGCCTTCCATGACAGTACGACGGCGATGCACGAGCATCTGAAAAGACAGAACGCCGTGGCTGATTTATTTTCTGACGAAGAATAACAATCTCAGTAAATTGCCGGTGGTCGGCAATTTATGTATGATCCGAATAGTCGACTAATCACAAAAAATAATCGGTGACTAGTCGATTATCAAAATAATCACATATCAGGAGGCTTTGATGTTTGCAGGAAAGACAGTCCATGTAGAGAGCAAAAGGATTTTGCTTAAATTCCATCTTGGCTGACTAATCTGCCATGCTGCTGAAGCCCAGGGGTTAGATTTTCTGACTACCTGGAATACATCAGAAACAATCCATCCAAACTCAAGGTGTTGTTATTTTGGCAAACTTCTGAAAGCTGTTAGTAACGTGAAAGAGAAGTGTTTGCAGAGAGAAGCATCTGTGTAAGTCTGACAGCTGAGCTGGTCAATCAAGGGGGATGTAATGGGTGTCATAGATGTAAATGCAGGAAAACAACAAAGTCTTGGCTTGAAGGAACTCTGGCAATAGCAGAGTCACAGAAAAATTGGTTTCTGCTCCTCGAGCCACGTACCTTTCTTGTCAGCTTAGAATGATGGAGAGGGTAATTGTCGATTGGGTTATGAGAATGGGCAAAATATGGAGTGGGATTTAACTGTTGGCTGATAGGATGATTTGACGTTTTGTAAGCTATTTCAGCTCTTCAGTTTCATTTAGCAAAATTTAGAATATCCAGAATGAATCCACATATGTGTAAATCTAAGTCAACCAGAGACCACAGTATTGATGCTTATTGGATCAATCAATGTACTTTTCCTTTGCCAGACTTTACCCTTTCTCAGGACACTTCCAGTGACAGATTACATCGTCCAAGGCTCAGGCTTCCTCCAACATCTCACCTGCTTAAATGTACTACATGCCAAATTAGGCTGTGCACAGCAGGACAGAGGGATCAAAGAGGAGACATGGGAAGAGGACATTTTACCCTCAGATTTTCACACACAAACACATGCATAGCCTTTTCCTTGCCCATACCTGTATGTTTATCTCTTAATTGACCCTATCTGTGCTTATCTAATCTCTCTCTCCATCTTTTGTCTCAAGCTATCTCTCCATCTCCCCCTCTCTCTCTATCAGTGCAGACACAGGGGCATAATGGACAGGGGCCTCCACAGTAATTATTCAATCAGCCTCATAACCTTGTCGCAGGTTGGGCGGCCCATTAATGCACTCACCCAAATGGAGCCCGACACTTTGACTGCTAATGCTCTGGATAGCTAGCAGGCAGCGACAACAGGTTGAATGTCAGAGGTGTCATCCGGACCGAGACTGTGAAACAATCCAATGAACAGAGCCAAGTCGACTCGTTCTGGAGAGGCTCAGTGGGAAACCCTGTATAAGGCAAAGTGTGACTTCTCTGAGCACTATACGGCACTGAGGGTTTAACCTGTATCAAGTGGGAGCACAGGTGTTCACAATGTGTAGCTGTGCTGTTCCATGCTTATTAATGTGAGTATGTGCTTGAGACCCATGCCCTGTAGAGCCACGCACTTTTGGCAAAGCCTCAACAGCAACAGAGCGGAGGGCCCAGGGATAAGCGCTCACAGCCGCTGTTTTTCGTGCGCTCCCTCTCTGGCTGCTCGCTTGGCTCCCGCTCTGTTTATTTTCAGCGGGGACGTTTAATTAGGGCCTCCAGCTGTCAAAGGTTCGTTAGCGTGCCCCTCCTCTCTCTGTGCTGCCCCTCTCCACAGGGAGTCAGGGGCATCAGGCAAATGAACACATTTAAGTCAAACAGCACGCAGACTGACAATAGCCCTGGTGCCATGCCACCAGCTCCCCTAGGTGGAGACACGGTTGTTTTATGCCTCATCTTCTCAAACCCTGGGGCCCTATACAGAGGCTGGCCAAGAATGTGAATGTAGAGGCAGAGGATGGATCATGGCCCACTGGAGACCACATGCATGCTGCCATCAGGCAAAGGTGAAGAGTACAAGCAATCCTTTGACAGGAAAAGAGTTTGAGTTTTCATTGATAAGCTCTTAAGGGTTAAATAACTGAGAAAAAATGCCATTAGTATTGCAGGTAAAAAACAGAGTTAAGTGTTATAACTTATTTACAAGTTGACATTTTAGGTTGTGCTTTTTGGGTCTTTATTTAACAGTGTTAAGTCTTTATAGCACCTTGCTAAAAAGCATCTGTGGGGTCTGTTTTTTCAGATTTGCATTTTGTGTCATAAAAAAATCTTTTGCAACTGACATTTTTTTAAGAAAAAAAAAAAAACTTTATCAATCCTTAAATTACTTTTTTTCCCACTCTGTTTTGACATTGTGCAAGATTATTTTCATTAGCCTCTTGCCCTTTGCTGAAAGAAACGCTGAAAAAAGAAAAAGGTGGAGATGAAAAAGGAGGGACAGCATGCGCTTACGAGTCAGATGACAGAGTTCAACCCCTGACCACTGCATCTTAAAAGCCTCTAAAAATGAGGTGCTTAATCTTCCAACCAAGCAAAACCCAGCGCCCCCGAGCAAAATAGCAGTTAACAAGTTCATTATGGGACTAATTTTTCTGCATTTTGCAAACAAACCTTATGAAAAACATAATTATCTTACTAATTGCAGTGTGTTCTGCTGCATTTGTGAAAGGGGATGCTGATTTTGGCTTGAGCACGTCCCCCTACTCTGTTTGTAACTCTTGATTCCATCTCTTATTTTCTGACATCCATGACATACCTGAAAATATTTACAAACTAGCTTCAGTTTTCACCTAACTCCAAAACTATGTAGAGAAGACCCACAGGTGATTTTTTTTTTTTTAGTATGTACTGGCTCGCTTACAGATCTTTTCCAGCCACACTGCCTCTCTTTAATTATCCCCAACTTAAGGTCGAAGTGGAGCACACATACAACAACGATGCAGATATTCTTTGCGAATAATATTTGATCACATAGTTCGATATCATGGGAGATGTAGCAAACATGGTTTAGAAATAACACGCACAGAATATTTGATGTTGCTAGTTTTCAATTCCGCCTTTCATGTTGTTGAGTAGTTGTAAATGAGTATCTGCAGCGTCCGGGGAGATGAAGTTTGGTATTCTGGTTGGAGGGCTAAAAACTACTTATCATGCATTACGGCCCTGGTTGGACCTCAGGATTTGGAAGTCAAAAGACTTTTTAATGTACAATTTTTCAGCTGCTGATCAATCGACAGCTGCTGGACATGGAGATCTTACCCCCCTCCTTCTCTATCAGTATTCCTTATTTCAACTCGCTCGGCATTCTGCTTTCGTATCCAAGCGCCGGCTGCGGTTGACCTTGAGGACTCTGGATCATTCTCAACCCAAGGTTTCTCTCCAACTCTCAAGGGCCTTGGTGGTGGCCCCCCTTTTTCCTCCATCCCCTTCCTCTGCCTCTCCCATCATCCTCACCCCTCTATCTCCACTCCTAACCCACTCTTTGCTCCTCCCTGGCCCTTGCCTGGGTCATTAATTATCTAATGGAATCAATACAGCGTTAGATTGGACCAGAGTGACCCCGCCCGCCCCCAGGTATCTCTGTGCTGATGAGGAGGAAGATGAGGCTGTGAAGGAATGATGATAAAAACCAGCAGCTTACAGTCACAGCATGGGCCGTCCCTAAAGTGGAAGAATACAGAATAAAGAGATCAGTGATAAATAAATGATAAGAAAAGGGGTTGGATGGGGGGCGGATGGGGGATGGAGGGAGCATAAGTTAAGGCAGAGGGAGTAAAATCAGAAGTGGGAGAGAGAGGAATGATAGACACATAAAGACTCACATGAAAAAGGAGAGAGAAAGAGATTTGCTAATGTTCATCCATGGTAATCAATATCTTTCTCCTCCTCCTCTTTTATTACAGAGGGCTTTGGTGAGCACACTTTGATGTCCACTCCTTACGGGCGTGGAGCTACACAGAATCCAATCCATGCCTGTCATAATTACCATCCACCTCAGCCTGAGTACACACAAAAGACGCTGCACTTCGTCCTCACTGTATGAAATATCAAGTTCAAAGTACCTGCAAGGAAAAAAAAAATCATAGCAATATTAAAAGTATTTGCCTGGAAAAAGTAAAACGCTGTCTAGTGACTTTTCTAGGAAGAAATAAATAAAATCATCAGCCGTCCAACACTGACATAATTAAATCAACATTCAGACAGCATAACAGGTACGTATATGGTGTATACTTCATCTAAAAAAAGTGACATGAGAACTTTAGAGGTAATGAAATAACTGACTACAACTATATCTACATAATAATTGAATAGATATTTGTAATTAACGTTTATATGATTCACAAAATAAGTGATTTTATGTTATTTTTTAACCTGCTGTGAGAGTTAGTGCAAATCATTCTGAGGTTCAGCTGGTTAGTGAAACTGCACAAAGATATGTACTGACAGCATTATGCAGATGACATTTCATCCTTCAATCATAAAACTGTTTATCTGAGAGCTCTGAGTGCAAGAAAGAATTTTATAAAGTTAGCAGATATCTTAGCATAGATTAATTTAGAGCAGCAAATTCAAAAAAAAAATCAAAACTGCACAAGAATAAAAAGTGCTTTATGTAAAAATGTTCACATTATCTATCCCTGATTTTTATGGTATCTATTGATGAATTTAGAAGGAGTCAAAAATAATGGACTGAAATTCCCCCACCTCCATATCAAAGAAAGGTTAGGTATCAAAGTTGGAATAACAGATAAGTCATGAAATGTTCACGTGTCCGTGTTCATAAAAAGTCTTCAAATGTTTGCCAGACTGTAAAAGTTTCTTGTGTTGGCGAACTGAAACAGAAAAAGATTAAAAAGCAGAAGAAGAAGAAGAAGAAGAAGAAGAAGAAGAAGAAGAAGAAGAAGAAGAAGAAGAGAGTTTTCGCTGCAAGTGTGCGAGAGTTGGCAAAGTGGATGCAGGTTTCTCTCTATAAGGCAGAAGATGGTAAATCCACTCCCCGAGGCAGAGACCACATCAGCACTGACCTCTAAATAACCACAGGCCAAAGCACAGCACACAGGGTCATTCACTCTCTGCAACACACACACATACAGATACGAGTGTGTCAGTGTGTGTGTGTGCATGGACTTGAAAGCAAACTTTCATTCTGCACAGCAATGTAAACATGCTAATACAGACACATCAATTAGCAGGGTGCAGGAGTCAGAGTTCAGAGCAAGAGTCCATCTCTTCATAAGAGCTGCACAAGTTGTGTAGGTGTCGAGCAGCAACCAGGGAACACCCTGATCCCTGCAGGCCTCACACTGGATTCACACACATTGATTGGGGTTTCACACTTTGTGTGAATATTCACAAATCTGGTGGTAATTTGTCAAACTTTGTCTTTTTTTTTCTCCCTGCCTCAGTAAAAGAACAAAAGGGGAGGGAGATCTCACACCTAACTTTGATTTTGGATGCCTGCACGTCTTGTGTGTGTCACTAAATAACAGCGTGTGTGTGTGTGTGTGCGTGTGTGTGTGTATCCCTTTAGGCTGGTGTGTGAATGACAGCGGGGGTTATGTAAGGAGCCACAGCGGGGCCGGAGCGGACAGTCCGAGTGGAGATCAGGTCAGCAGAGTGTGACACTAAACACATCTCCCTGACACTGCACTGACACCCTCTGTCACAGACCCACACACTGTCTGTCAGTGCTTCTCTCTCTCTCTCTCTCTCTCTCACACACACACACATACACACACGCGCGCGCACAGCAAGAAAGAGCAAGGCGTGTGTGAGCGGCTGTCTGTCAACACAGCTGACCACCTTAGTGTGTGTGTGTGTGTGTGTATGTGTATGTCTCCGTGTGTAACAGAGCAACAGAGAGAGACAAAAATATCAAGAATGGGAAGGAAAGAGGAAGCGAGGGAGCAGTGAGGTGTCTGTCCACCTGAAACAGTGTCACAGAGGCACAAAAAGTGACTGTCTGCCAGCTCAGATACATTTAAAGACAACTGACATTAACGTCATCTCCTCCTGTGGATGAAAGGAAAATGATGAACTCCAACCAGCAAAACAAACAAACCATAAATAAATTACTTAACAAGATCATCAGAAACTGAGAAAATAAAACTATGCTCATCCGCCTGGCCTTCAAAAAACACTTCTGCTCCCTTTTATTATTATTACTTTTTTTTCTAACTGAAGTTTTTGTCTGCCGCCTTCAAACAGAATTCTTCGCTGCCAATAATTTCACTTTTCACAAAGTCATCCAACTCAGAGTCTGTCACACAGTCGCCCACTGGAATGAAGCACGGCTCCTTAAAACCCAAAAGCTAAAAAGAAGGATCTCTCATCTGGGTCTAATAAAAAAGGCCTGAAGCGAGGTCACGACCAAAGCGCCCTGCACATGTGAGAGCTGAAACGGATGGAAGGGCTTGGAGGCTCAGCGGTCCAGGGTATAAACTGTACCATGGGCGTGTGATGACACGGTCTTAACCTGTTTCATGTCAGCGCTTCTCCATATTAACATATATGCTGTCTGTTTTCAATTCAGCACAGATTTAAGTAACAGCGAAAAAAACTGCTTCTTGAAAAAGTCAAACAAAACACTGCTTCATGCAAAAATTGTCCATTATATATCAGCAGGGAGAGACAAAACTCTTTTCACTAATAGTACCATTATGACACATCATCCTGACACCTCAAAGAGTGATTCTGTGCTGCAGGTAGTTATTTGGCTCGAGTTTATTTCGAGCACCTGCTCTCTCCGCAGCTGTGTCTGCAAATGATGCTGCTAGGCGGTGTTCCTAACCAAGCCATGTTTATACATCACACACATCACAGATTCTGGATAAAGGTACAGGGAGTGTGAGGCAAATATAATCATTGTGAGGATGGACATATGTGCACACAGGGAATCTTTCAAGAACTACACACCAACTTTTTAATTTACGCAATCTTGTGTGTAGAAATTAAACATGGAGCTTCATGCCGCCAAGAGTCTGACTTTAAGTGCCAACATTCAGCAGTAATAAATGCAATTAGTGAGGGAAAAAAAAGAAGGAAAGAACAAAATATGTCAAATGAGCATTTGATTGTTTGATTTTATTTACTGACAGCAGCAGTGAACACAGTGTTTGTTACACTAATTCTGCCAATTTGGACCACCTGCTGCAAACGCCCTGAAGGCAGTGTACGTTACAAAGCCAGTAAACTGTGACCAATTCTGCCTCTGCAGGTTGAGACGGACACACAGCCTGCTCACTTTCTGCGTCTCAATCTGAAACTCCAATACGCAAACACACAATTTGCCAGAAAGTGCTGCATCAATTTGGCACAATCCATAAATGCACACAACGGTCAGAAGAGAAGGGGAGAAAATGTCTTATCAGATACGATAAACGGATGCCATGTGAAGACACTTCAGGAGCTTTAGTGCAAAGTTTTGAGTATAATCATCTGATCAACTCCTTGTAATTCATAAAAGACATTATTGATCAACGCCTTTCCCAATGAAATATGTAGTTATCAATGCATCTTCTGATATCCAACATGCTTCACACAGTAAAAAACAGAATCAGTAACAAACGGGGAGATTACCTTCAAATTAAACTCTTATCTGTTTTTTTTTTTCTTTATAATTATTATTATTATTGTTATAATTTTTATCCCTCGGGAGGAAAATGTGACAAAATACTTTTCACGGGTTATGAGCTTTGGAGTTGGTTGAGTTAAATAAATTTTATTTTTTTTTAAAAAGTACATTGCTTAACTTTTTTGTAATGTATTGTTCGGATCCTGGCGCTCACAGTGCGGTACAGTATATTTTATATCGGAAAATAAGAAAACTTCATTCGGGCTTAAATCAAAAAGTTCCTCCTTCACATGATTCTATGAATACTTTTTTTTAAGGGGGGAAAAACAAGAAGAAGAACATATTGGAGTAAATTTTCTCATATTTCAAGCTAACTGTAAAATCTGTCAAAATGTGACTTTATAACTTTGTAAAAGTCTCTTTGTCCAGCCGTGTGTGAGGAAAATCAAGCGTGAGTGGACAAGTGCGTATACACTCATGCATGTGCGCGTAAGTAAGTTGTTAGATCCATTATCCACTCACCTGACGGGCATTTCCAGCGCGCAGTCTGCTTCTGTAGATCTGATCCACTTTGTGTCTTTCTTCTTCCTCCTCCTCCTCCTCCTCTTCTCCTCCTCTTCCTCTTCTTCGTCTTCTCGTTCTTCTCTGGAGTCCCTGTTCTTCCCTCGCAGTTCCGCCTCCCCACCGCCGACACAACACAACCACCACCTCCACCAGCGGCACCTCGGGCTTAAACACAGCAAACAAACACTGTGTGTGTGTGCGCCAAAAAGGAGGGGCTGGGACGGGGGGCAGCGACAGTGCCCTCACTTTCACAAAAGCTGTGGCCGTGCAGCCGACAAATCGCGTGGACCTTCAGTTTGCTAAAAGAGTGTGTGTATAAGGGAAAGAGAGAGGCATAGCACGAGAGAGAGAGAGAGTGAGTGCGCGCGCGCGCGTGTTTGTGGAGGTAGCTGATATAGCTCTCCCTGGCTCTCAGACTCACTTCAGCAACACTCTGCTCTGCTGCTTCTTGGAGATGGACTCGGATTAGGGCACAGCCAGTGTGAGAATCTCTCTCTCTCCCTCTCTCTCTCTCTCTCTCTCTCGCTCCCTGCCTAGCCCTCTCTCTCTCGCTTTCTTTCCCTCACTCTCTCCAGCCGGCATCCCCCTCCCACCCTTCCTCTCTCCCGCTCACTCATTCACTCTCCTCGCTGAGCGTCTTTCTTTTCATTTCCTCTTGGGAAAGCCATGCACACTAGTTGTCTCTGCCTTCAGCTGCTCTCTCTCTCTCTCTCTCTCTCTCTCTCTCTCTCTCTCTCTCTCTCTCTCTCTCTCTCTCTCTCTCTCTCTCAGTCTCAGTCTCAGTCACTAGTAAATATAAAAGGCATGCTTGTATAGCCCCTCGCCTTAGTATCTCTCCTGCTCTCCCTCCTTAACTTGCTGTGTCTCATGCTTTCGTTTACCCCCACTTCTCTGTCCCCCCCTCACTTTCTTTCTCAGTGTCAAAGCTGCCTTTCAAATGCTGATCAGCAGACGGAGTAAAGGAGAGAAAGGGAGAGAGAGAGAGAGAGAGACAAGGGATGACTGAAACAAGTGGGGGAAATCTATCACATCACCATAGCTGGTAAACTGACTTTTCTTCCATACAAACAAACACGCACACAATCACTTTTCTTTATATTCTCTGAAAAGAGCACTAAAGATCTCCAATTGATCCAAGTGACTTATGAAAAACTCTTTTGTTACTGACAACATTTTTTTCCTAAATGTTGATTTAAAAAATTAGTTCATTTCTGACCTCGTAAACACTACCCTGACCATGTAGTGTAGAAGCAGAAGGCAGGTGACAGCCCACAAAGCAGCGTGGAAAATAACAGCTGAAACTTCAAACGACAGACTGAGTCTGAAACTTTTCCCACCTTGCGCCACCCCAACAACAAACATGTCTCTAGAAATAGCTGGCAACAGTTAAGTTTAATCTCAGGAGTCATTGTACGGTGGCCCTGAGAGCTCACAGCACTGCAGCTTAATAAAACACATGCAAATAAAAACAAAACACAAGCAAATTAAGAAAACATCTTCATCAATCTGACAACACATGCACAGCATTTAGAAAACACACTGCAAAGACCACAACACAACAGAAGAGTTTCCAGAGGACACTTAAAAGTGATGCACACGTCCATTATTAGCCAATATGCTAATATCTGAATTATGTGTCGCATTTATTGAATGTATCGCATGTTAAAATAAATCAAAAACACTTTTTATCTCATTTTCCAACACCACTGACTGAAAGAGAACCTGAACATGGTTGTAACTCAAAATCTGTGTCAACGACAAGTGTGTCAGGAAGTGAGCATCACTTTTAAGTGTCCTCTGGAAACTCCCATTGTGTTGTGGTCTTTGCAGCATGTTTTTCTAAATGCTGCTCATGTGTTGTCAAATTGCTGAAGATGTTTTCTTAATTTGCTCATGTTTTGTCTTTTTGCATGTGTTCTCTTAAGTTGCAGTGCTGTGAGCTCACAGGGCCACCATATATCATGGATAACTGTAAAACAAGCCCTGGACTATTTGAAAAGAACAGATGACAGACACAAGGCAACTTTTGAAAGTCTGAGTGGGAGCAGTGTTGATAGTGTGGTACATCCACAAGCCTCCAATTCCTGTAGCCGACTCAGGAATCTGTTGCTGAGGCCACTGAGACCAAGACAAAACTATATCCCAACTGTATCCCAAACTGAGTAAGACAATCTATTAATGCAGTATTATAGGGTCATCTTGACTTGTGTGACACAGTTACTGTATATCAGCACTTAATGTTAATATTTCCATCATTCATCCATCCATCTTTTATCCCGCTTATCCTGTTCACGGTGGTGGGTGGCTGTCTTAGGGTGAGAGGTGGGGTACACCCTGGACTGGTCTCCAGCCAATCACAGGGCTGACACACAGAGACAGACATTTCACACTCACACCTACGGGCAATTTAGAATCACCAGTTGACCTGATGAGCATGTTTTTGGACTGTGGGAGGAAGCTGCTAACCGTTGTGCCACCATGCAGCCTGTTAATATTTCTATTGAAACCATATATGGTGTTTAAATAGCTTTTCCTGCTCAACATGTTGCTGTGCTGTGACTTCTCACTGTGGCCTTAATGACATGAACATGACATGAAGATAGCTGAAAAAAAGCGGTACATCGGTCAGTGGGCACCTATCTGAAATTCTGTAACATTCCATTGTGCCACAAACTAGCATGATGTACAATAGTTGCACTTGTCTTGTGCTGTCTTATCAAGAAAAAAATATGAACCCAGTGTAACCAAAACAAATTAAAGTGGAAAAAGTAATCAATCATTCAGTTGCCTTTTAAGGGAATTTAGTGTTCTTCATTGAATCAGATATTGTGATGTATCATCTTGTGACTCAGCTCAGAAAATCCAGATCCTACTGTTGAGACATTTACCAGTAAAACAGTGTAAAATGAAGTATTTGTACAATTACGTCCAGCATGTGCAGCCAGCTATGCATGTGAATGTAAGGTTGGACAGCAAGTGTATCTTCCACTACTTCCAGGTCTGTTCTGTCTGAGCACAGCTGTGGTCTGGCTCCATTTTCCCCTCAGCCGTCAAAACCCAATGTCCTTTTAAAACCTCTTACCTGTTGATTTCAGGCCTAGCTCATGAAAGCATCATGAAAGTTGTGCTTAAGTGAAAAAAGATTACGACTCAGTGTTTTTATTCAAAAAAACAAAAACAAAATCATGAAAAACACAGTCGACATCTGGCTTCCTGTACTGTTCGATATGCTCTTTGCATACTGATGCGTCATGCTCTGGCATGGAGGAGAAGTGTTGCATATCAGCTCTACAAGGCTCCAACCTGCCATACATGAAGCAACGCAACAGAACCACAACGACAGAGGAGATAAAAATTCTCATTAGAATTAAAAGGATGACTTTATCCTTTACAGTTAGAGATATTTACTCTAAATTAGAAACATCACAGGAGTTTAAAGTCCCGCCTTAAACTTGCCATGTGAACGAGGCTTTAAAACGTTGATACAGATGTACAGATAATGAACCAGTGCAAGCGTTACTAGTCCCAGGAATGATAACAGAAAAGCAAAAATGAAACCCTTTTAACCAGTGTTCCCCGACCCCCCCCCCGGGCCACAGACTGGTACCTGTCTGTGGGTCATTTGGTGCCGGGCTGAGCAGAAAGAATAAATAACTTCCATTATTTCCATTTGATTTATTATCTGAGTCTGAATAATGTTTTATTTTGAAAAAATGACCAGAGTCTCTACATCACATCCACCTATTACTCACTCTAGAAGCATTGATTCAGGTTTATTATTATATATAGAAAATACCACAGTTTTTATGTCCATCTTAACATTTTATTTTGTTGTATTTATCTGCGACACCTTTACAGATCGGTCCATGAAAATATTGTCTGACATTAAACCGGTCCGTGGCAAAAATGCTTTAAACAATTTTCTGGAAAAAATCTAGCATTTCAAATGAGATGAAAGAAATTTTAATAGTAGCTCCTTACATTGCAAGAAAATACCATGTATTCACTCTAGGGAACAGGAAGTTGTTTTCTGGGACTGGTACTATATCACCCTCTGTAATTCTGTACAGATGTTTTTTTTTTTGTTGTTGTTTTTGGCTAAAGCATGGATTTGTTAAAGAGGTAAATGAATGGAATAATTAAGGTGGGCAATGCAATGATTAAGAGCTATGTAACATTAGGCCTGGGTTATAAATTGGTATGGATAATTAATGTGATTTAATTTCCCTAATAAATAAATAAATGTTTAATAAAAACCACTTTCATAAACCAGGTTCGGATCTAACCATCCTGCAGGGGTGCAGATTTTTCCCAGCTTTATGTTCAGCGGTAGTGGTTTTAAAAACTCAGTGCTATTAAAGCATGGGGCCTGAAGCCTGATTGGCTGGTGTGTGGAGTGAAAGGTCTGGCATGCTGAATGTGACGTGTTTTGTTCTCACATGTATTTACCTCTGCTGTCTGACTTTAATGTGAGTGTTTGTGGAAAAGTACTAAGTAACATCACATGCCTCCACTAACTGCATATAACAACCTGCTAGATACTGCATGTATAGTCAACATGTGACCTCCTGACAATCACACACACACTGAGGCAAACAACACTTTCACACACACATGCCAGCCTGTACGTGAACAAATAATCACACTCAGAGACTCACTCAAGTACTCTCTCCCACAATCCCCACCTCCACCCCTCTCTGTTCGTTCCCCTTGCCCTCAAACACTACTCAGAATATTGATACATCACCCCTCCTCCTTTCTCTCTCTCTCCCTCCGTCTCTCTCTCTCCCTCCATCACTCACTTTCTCTACTGAATACTGATAGG
Source organism: Labroides dimidiatus (assembly GCA_030710495.1). Taxonomy (NCBI): domain Eukaryota; kingdom Metazoa; phylum Chordata; class Actinopteri; order Labriformes; family Labridae; genus Labroides; species Labroides dimidiatus. Next base: position 4,340,380 of record CM061154.1, on the reverse strand, counting down.
CTGTCTACTCCGTGGTCTGAGTTTCAAATCTCTCCCCTCCCTCCATCCTGCTTGCTCGCCCGCTCCCTCCGTTGCTGCATTCACCACAAAAGAGAAAACAGCAACATAAAAGACAAAATAGCAGAAGTTAATGCAGTGAGGTAGACATAAATTCACTTAAGTACCATTTCAGATTATGTCAAGCTAAAAATGGCCTTAACATGAGGAGAGGAGGGGGGAGAGGTGACAGAGTAGGAGGAGGGGAAGAGGGGGAGAGAAAGTGCAGCTTTGGGTGGCTGTCTTGCCAGCGGAAACTGGCTGAGCGGCTCACAGGACTATAGCAAACGGGTGGCGGACAACAAAAAAGAGAAAAGGATGTGTGAAAAGTTCAAGCAAATGAAGACACATTCAGTGTTTTTTTCTTTTTTTTTTCTCTGCCCCCCCTCCTCCTCACCCCTCATTGTTGAACATGTCAGCTATGTAAGGCCCAAGGGGGGAGAAAAGGGGGAGTGAATAAGGTTGCCAAAGAGTCCAAGTGAGCCCCCCTATTTTGTACACACACTCTCACACACACACACACACACACACACACACACACACACACACACACACACTGACACTCATGAAAACACTCAACAGCTTGAAACAGCTGACAGCAGGAGAGAACGACAATAAGAGAAACAACAGAGGAAAGAATGCCCTGCTTTCCTCACGTGGACGAGAAAGTGGAACTGGGCCTTCCAGAATGTTTGTGAGTAAGTATAAATGTGTGTGTGTGTGTGTGTGTGTGGGGAGACTTTGTGCCTGTTGTCTCTTTGGAGAGGTTTTCTGTCTGCATTAGAGGTGCAGCGCGTCCATACACCGAGAGAGAGACCGTGTGATTTTGTCCTCTAAGTCTTCCCCAGGCGTCCTTGAACGAGACTGGCAGCGAATATCTGACTTTTTTTTTTTGGTGTGTGCGTGTATGTGAGTGTGTGTGTGGGTGAGTGTTTGAGCCCTTACAAGCTGAGTTTAGGGCCTGAGGCTTGCCTCGCGGAGCAGCATCACAGTTGTGCCCCTCACAAATCAGGGTGCTGCTGGAAGTGACATAAACTAGAACCTGCGGCTGCAGCATTAATGCAAACTGATGAATGAGAAACTTGATTGAATCCAGGGTGTGAATGAAAGTTCTCAGTGTTAGTGTCTCTGTATGTTTGTGCAATTACAGGTGGAACAGTGTGTGACAGTCACACCCATGTGTCTGGCCTTGTTGCTCCGCCTGTCTACTCACGCTGTTGGATGTGGTTGGTTTAATTTAGTAACACAAATGACCTTTAAAAAAAAAAAAAGAAGAAGAAGAAGAAAAACTTTCAGGACTAGTTTGTAAACAAAGTACATTTACACTTAATAAATATTAAATTTGGTATTTAGTGTTTCTCAGTTCTACTACTCAATATACTGATAGGTTGTTTAACCACTATTTTTGTAACACTTACAATGTATGATGTCATTTAAGTGCAGGGGACCTAAAATTTTATGGGTTAATTATTAAATTTGGTGGAATTAAAGTATAAAGTGGCATAAATCAATACATTACCATCAAGCACAAATATCTCTCAAGTGACTAACTCAATTTCTCTGTCCCCGAGGGCATACAGATTGGATTGAAACTGTGCTTTCTCGAACAAATGGAAATTTCAAACAAGATCATTTTGAAACTAACCTCTCACGAAGCTGTTCAAAACTTAAATAACACAGCACTGTGTTGAGAAGAACTGTTTAACATGACCAAAAAGGAGGGAAATTTCAATAATGTGTTTTGTGGCCTTGTGTTTTAGTGTAACAATGACACCAGAGGAGCCGATATACTAACGAAGCAAAAATGGTTTAAATACACAGGCGGATCAAGGGTAATGTATCTACCAACAGAAAGGCTGTCTTTTGCAACACTAACATATGCAAATCTAAAAAATCAGAGCAACACGATGAGCACAGGTCAGTAGTCCTTGGGCTTGTTGGACATCATGCAGGAGTTTAATATTCATTTAACTCTGCTGTCAGCATTATGCAATTATCATGATGCAATTAAATGACGCATGCAGTATGGCAGTGCACTATGGTTGGTGAGCTTGCACAGTTGCAGCCCTATAGGACTGCTGGCAAGTCTCCCACACTCTCTGAATGGCTCTTACCAAGGCGTGTGTTTGTTTTTGACATGAATGTGATCAGATCTTCCTTTTACTGCAATTTTCTTTGTCCAAGACAACTTTTTTACCAGATACAACGCGATGAGGTAAGTTATTTATCAACAGTTACACTTTGCTGCTGTTTGAAACATGACAACAAGCAAACTTTGTCAGTTTGTTCTGGAGTTTAGTAGCTGGTTATATTTAGCGCTACTCACAGCCCAGTGCTCTGATGCATATCCGTTAGCTAACGTGAAAATTTAGTGAATCCGGATGCATCATCTATCAATCAGAGCTAACGTAACCTCACTCTTCATTTTATTGACAGACTCTCAAGTTTTATCAGATCACTGCAGAATAACTGCTGCATGTGGATTGGAATGAACATTATCACAATCAGTTTAGCTTTTAGCTACTGGTTTAGCCTTTAGCTTGTGTTTAAGCCTTTAGCTCCTGTTTTAGCCTTTACACTGTTTTGGCCTTTAGCCCGTGCTCTATCACTCTCCTGTTTATCTTTCTTCTTCTCTTCTGTCCTTTTACCGTCAGCTTAGCTCCAGTGTCCACCATCACTACTAAATAAATCACAGAAACATAACTGCCAACACTCACGCATTTGATTAGCTTCAGATGCTCTCACCCCACATCCCTGATTTCTCAGACTGAAGTGTCAAGAAAAAAAAAATCTCGTCTCCAGAGCGGAGCGTCAGCTCAGCGTACTCCGTAGCAGCTGGATACACAAGATCACAAGATCACAGGAGAACCACATGTTCCCGCAGGAATCACACCCATGACAACTACTTTCATGATATTTAGTATGTTAAACTCACCTGCCCTCCCAGAGCTTCATTAATTCAGTCCTTCCCTTTTAGTCTCTGTTGGTGTCCTTATATAAAGGATGTGTCATATCATATGTAATTATAAGGTTTTCCGCCTCCAATATAAACTTTTCCTCGTCCATGGCGTCAGATTTCCTCTGGGTCTGACCCACTGATGACTGCTGGCCCTGTGCCAGTGTCGAAGTTTTAATATACTAGGATAATTTTACGATCGACAGGCTGAACATGGTGCTTTATTTTGAAAAGACCGGAAACTCTGATCGTTTTTCGTGTCTGTTTTCCTGTTTGGTACAATCTGCTCTGTGGAGATTGACGCGTCTCTGCAGCGTACTCCAGCAAGAATAGACTCGCAGTGGAACAGCCGCAAGCAGCCATTGGTAACACGCACCGGAGACGGACTGCGGCGCGGGCTGTGTGAATGCACTGATTGACTTGAATGGCAGCGAAATACAGCGCAGTGCGCGGCGCTCACGCTGTACGTGTGAATTGAGGGTAAGGCCGTTGTTTTGTAAACAGCCCCTTAGACAGTCCTCACAGTCCCTTTAAAAGACTCCCTGAGGACTCAGATGACAAGTGATAGTAATGTGCACTTTGTGCCAAATAGGATCAAAATACTGTTGAAGTAATCTGAGTCAAAGCTACCATCCACAAGCAAGCCATAAACATGAAGTTTTTAAGACTGATACTTGTGGGATTTAGATTTTTAATCTGTGCTTCATGATAGTTCAGACCATGCTGGCATTGCAGTGTAGCATTTAATTTAATGATAAACTCCAATTTAATCAAAGTATTCTTTTGATTAGAAAGGAATTTAGCAACCAATTATGACTGAACATTTTTTTTTTTTTTAATAATTTGCCAGCCCTTGTTATTGCAGACCTGAGCTATTGCAAGCTTCTTTCTGTTTGATAGGAAGTAATTACAGGAAGGAAAGTAAATGAAAATGAGGTTGGGTGAGTAAAATTTCACTATTAAACCATATCACAGCTAACGAAACAGATCACAAGGATGTACACAGAAAAAAAATTGGGATAGGGAGTCTATAGATTACATTTGTCAACAGAAATGAGCACCAGGAATCATGTGAAGTTTAAGTTGGCCAATTTCTCCCAATCTCCTTCCAACTTCTGAAGAAGTGCTAAATGAGTTCTTGATGGTTATGTATAGAATGAATATCTCTATTGGGTTTCAGGCTTAGCCTTCAACTTAAACCTCACAGTATTAAAATCAGGGAGCTATTAAAAATGGATCCAACCCAAAACACACTTTCAATAGCATTTTGTGACCTAGACTACAGCATGAATAACTTACTGTGCAATGGGATTTCTTCATGGGACTTCACTGGTGACGTTACCTCACAGCAAGAGTTTGTCTGGCTCTAATCCCCAGTTGGAAAAAAACTAGCTAACAAAAGTTCCAAATACTTATTCAAAGCACCAACACCACATTTACTATTTTAAACATTTAAACATGTAAATCAAAAACAAAATCCGCCACATCTAACCAGAAACCCATTCCTACACCTGTTAAGTTTGAGGCAAGTTATGTGTGTAGGGGCTCAGTGCATAAAGCTGTATTTATGATCAGTTTATTCTAGTTTGAAATCTATGGCACAATCTGTTGATATGAAAAAGTCTTCAGCACTGAAAATAATATCAAACACTCCTCCATGTTTTGTTTTTTGTCTGTGTAATACACTGGATACTAAAAATTTAGCAGAGCAGAGCACATTTCCCCACCCCACCCTCAGTTGCTCAAACAGATGGGTAAAAAGGGTGTTTAAAGATAACTGCCATCAAGTAGATAATATTCTAAATCTATCAGACAATAATTCTTTGAGGGCTTGTGGCCATTAAGAAGCCATTTTGCCTTTTGTTGAGTGTGCTCCTCCATATTTCATTGAGATGCATATCTGCCTTTCACACTGTCTGCCTGCTCTGCTATTCTCTATTCAACAGTGACCCATTGCTCCCTGCCATACAATCCTTCACCTTTCCAGGCTTAAAAGTAATTACCACTTTAATTTGCTGTCCGCCTTTGTGCATGCCTGAGTGTATCTGTGGCAGACTGGAGTGCTTACTGTGTGTGCATGTGTGTGTGTGTGTGTGTGTGTGTGTGTGTGTGTGTGTGTGTGTGTGTGTGTGTGTGTGTGTGTGTGTGTGTGTGTGGACTAGATTGTGTGTGAGTATTTTATGTATGCACAAAGGAAGCAGTGGTGTATATATATTTATGTAATTCCTAATGCAACTAGAAGAATGGCCTGATAATTAATTAGATGGGCAGAAAATGAACGAACAGCTGACAATATTTGACAAATTTAAATGAAAATCATTTATGATTTTAATTTTAAAAAAGTGGAGCATTTTCCTTATATAAAGATCTCGTTTTTAGTGTCATGTTACTATAAATAGATACGTATTCGGGATTTGGATGGTTGGTTTGACAAGGCACTTTTTCAAAATAAAACGCAATCATAATTTCAGCCTAAAAATGAAGTTTGTAATATTTACGCCAGATTAATGTTCAGTGTATTATAGGAGGACATGTATGTGCATATTTGCTGTTTACCAACTGAGAAATGTATGGAAACCTCAGAAACCTTACATTTTAGTTGTGCTACTTCCATTTCCCAGTACAATGAAAGATTTTAGTTGTTCTCTGGTTTGCTTACCATTAAATAATTACAGAGCTTCAAAAGAAGAAAAAAACACATTTAGAAGGATTTTTTACTGACCTTAATAGAATGGATAATTGTTATGAGCCATTTTTGACTATTCTGTTTTACACACAAGTTCTTACCACTTGAGTGTCCTTCCTTTTTTGCTTCCAATCAATCAGTCAATCAATCTTTATTTACATAGCACCAAACCATAACAAATGTTATCTCAGGACACTTGCCAAAAACATTAACAGGTCTAGACCTGCATCATCAATGCAATTTTGTTTTGTTAACAGAGACCCAACATCAAGACAAGATAATAAGTCTGATCTCATCTTAACCCACCATGAGTACAGACCTCTGCAGCATTTAACAAGTTACAATGGAGAGGAAAAACTTCCCTTTAATGGACAGAAACCTCGGACAGAACCAGACTCATGTTGGACAGACATCTGAGGAGACTGTGTTGGGGTTAAAGAGAGAGAGAGAGATGTTGATAGAGGCAAAGAGAGAAAGGGATGTAGCCAGAGAGAGAGACAGAGACAGAGAGACAGGTATAGTCCGTAATTTGGCGTTGTAGTGATGACTACGGTGAAACTGTAAGGAGCAGCTGGAGTCTGTCAGGTCCATGGCAGTAGGCCGTCCACAGCAACAATCCAAAGAACCTAACAGACAAACTCAGAGACTCCCAGAGAGATCCATGGTTAATAACTTTAATACAACATTAGAGTAGAAGTTAGACTGACAGATAGAGGAGAGAGGGAAACAGGAGCCTTGTGTGTCAGTTCCCCCTGACTGTCTAAGCAGACATGCCTATAGCAACATAACTAAGGCCATGTTCACACTGCAGTTAAGTGACCTGAATCTGATTTTTTCATTTAAACATGACCCATATCTGTGTTGTTTCTGACAGTATGAACAGCCCACGTCACACTGAATCTGACATTTCTGAGTCAGATTCTTGTCCCTTTCAAAGAAGATAATCAGATGCATATTGGATTTTTTTTTAAGCGACTGTGGTCTAAACAGCCAGGTTGCATTTAATGTGACTTTGACATCATTGCGGAGCAACACATCACAGCTCTGTGCCAGAGACAAAAAAAGAGGTGGTGTTCATGCTCACTGAATACAAGCAGTGATGGAGTGTGAAGTGAAGTTTTAGCTTTTTAAGATAGGATGGCCCGATGCCATTAAGAGCTTTGGGAAGTTTCTGCTCATCCAAATCCTTACATCTTTGAGGCAAGCTTTTAGTTTCGATAACCAGCTGGGTTCCTCTGGTTTCAAGTACAGCTGAGTATCATCTGCATAACAGTGAATGTTTATGGAGTTTTACCTAATTATACTACCAAGAGGAAACATGTATAAGATTATAACAGAATTGCTCCAAGCACTAAACTTTGAGGAACTCCATAACACTCCCTGGTGTGCAAAGAGGATTTATTGTTCACATGAACAAACTGAGAACAACGCAACAGATACGATCTAAACCAAGCTAAAGCAGTTCCTGCGATGTCAAATAGATTCTCTAATCTCTGCAGAAGAATGTGATGATTCCAGCACTTGAGTTTTTGCCTCCAGTTTGATCATGTCATCAGTTTCATCATCCTGTCTTGTTATGTGAATTTGACAACTCTCTGGATTTAATATCTGTGTGCCTAACTTTTTTGTGATGGTTTGTTCTGTCAAATCTCCCAGGGTAGTAAGTACTTTTACTTTAGTTTGTTTTTGAAGGTTATTTTGGACTGTTTCTGACACCTTTATTTTATTTTCATTAAAAAAGGTTGTCCAAATGTATACTTGTGAGTCCTTAACTTTATATACTGAGCTGTGGCACGGATGGTAGCATGACATGTTGGGGTCTGGCTGATAAGGGACTTGACTATGTCTTTTTTTTTTGACAGGAAGTTATCCTGTCATCATTAGAAAATCAAGGATTTTCACAGAGTTGTCCTGAAGCCCCTCCTTTGATATCCTGGCTGTGTGCTGAGGGTTGTTGTCCTGCTGAGGAATAAAGCCCCCTGGAGCAGATTTTTATCCAGGATGGGTGCACATTACTGCATTCATCTTTCCTTCAATCCTGACTGGTCTCTCAGTTCCTGCTGCTGAAAAACATCCCCACAGAATGATGCTGCCACCGCCATGCTTCAGTCAGAACGTTTACATGCACGCAGTAGCCCAGCTAAGGTCATAGCTGGAGTTTAAAGCCACAGTGGGGGCTCTGGTCTTGTCTGTGCATACATGCGGAAAAGAGAATTGAATTTCTGGCCGAGAACGTCTCACTCGGCTTCGATAGGCGCCGCTGTGTCCTTTATTGATGACTTGGTTCACCTGAAGAGAAAACAACACTCTAACGACGATGGCTGAGATGGATGCAGCTATAGCTCTTCATGTTTTCGTTCATGTATGTGTCATGGTGTGTGTTTGTTGTGTTGGAGTCACAGACTATATGAGCACAGTGACCCTATTTATCATGGTCACCTATTTCCCCTTCCGGCTGAACACCAAGGATTACGGAGACCCATTAGCAACCGCATTAGCAACCGCATTAGCAACCGCATTAGCAACCGCATTAGCAACCGCATTAGCAACCGCATTAGCAACCGCATTAGCAACCGCATTATCTAGGTGTGTCAGTCGAGCAATGCTCAGTCCGGGTGAGCTGTTTACATGCATTTTAAAAGCCTGATCTTGTGCTGACTAAGCTCATAGTCCAATTATCGAAACTGCATGTAAAAGCACTGACTGTAGGGATGGTGTTGTCCAGGTGATGAGCAGTGCCTGGTTTCCTCTAATTTTTGTCTCATCAGAGCAGAGAGTTTTCTTTCTCCTGGTCTGAGAGTCCTTCAGGGGCCTTTTGTCAAACTCCAGACAGGCCGCCATGAGCCTTTACTGAGGAGTGGCTTCAGTCTGGACCCTCTACCATACAGGCCTGATTGGTGGATTGCTGCAGAGATGGTTGTCCTTCTGGAAGGTTCTCCTCTCTCCACAGAGGACCTCTGGAGCTCTGACAGAGTGACCATCAGGTTCTTGGTCCCCTTCCTGACAAAGACTATTCTCTCCAGATTGCTCAGTTTTGACAGGTATCCAGCTCTAGAAGAGTCCTGGTGGTTCTGGACTTCTTCCATTTACAGATGATTGAGTCCACTGAGCTCATTGGGACCTTCAAAGCAGCAGAAATGTTTCTGGACCCTGGATCCAGATTAGTGCCTGGAGACGATCCTGTCTCTGAGATCTACAGACAGTTCCTTTGACTTCATGCTTGGTTTGTGCTCTGACATGCTCTGTCACCTGTGGGACCTTCAGGTCCAATCAGCTGAATTGACCACAGGTGGACTTCAGTGAAGCTGTAGGAACATCTCAAGGATGATCAGTGGAAACAGGAAGCACCTGAGCTGCATTTAGAGCTTCATGGCAGAGGGTGTGTATACTCAGGTGAATGTGATGTCTTAGTTTTTGTTGTTTTTTTTTTCAATATACTTGCAACAAAAACAATTAAAATAAATAAAAAGTTCACATTGTCATTGTGGGGTGGAGAATTATGAGGGAAAAAGAATTTATCCCATTTTGAAATGATTCTGTAACATAAAAAATGTGGAAAAATAAAGCTCTGTGAACATTTTCCCTTTGCACTGTATATACATTTTATCATTATATATATCATTGGTCATATATTCAATGCATGTCTGTCTTCATACACACAAGAGTGACATTGCGTGTGCATAAACATGTAGGTATATCTGGAGTGCATGTGAACATTTGAGCTTCTGTAGTCTGTGTGTGTGTGTGTGTGTGTGTGTGTGTGTGTGTGTGTGTGTGTGTGTGTGTGTGTGTGTGTGTGTGTGTGTGTGTGTGTGTGTACTGTGTTTATGCTTACACTCCCATTGGCCCAATTACTCCAGAACCAAACCCCTCTGCTCCATTCTTTACTCCAAAATCCCTCTCCTCTCACCTCCAAGTCCCAATGGTGGACCCCCAACCTTCCACCCCCTGCTCCATGAGCCCTCTGTGGCAAGACTGTCCATCACAATACATCCAACCCCTCACAGGACCTCCACCATCTTCACTATACCTTCTGCTCCGCTCCTCTCTCTAAATCTAAATCACCCCTAATTTTTTTTTTTTTACCCCCACCACCTCTAATTTCCCCTCCACCACCCCATCCTTCCCCCCAGTCCCGTGTGAGCTGACGACACAAGGAGAGCAAAAACACTCTGCGAATATTAATGGTTTGATCTGAATATTAATAACCCATGCATCTTAATGATCTAAAAAAAAGAAAGAAAAACAAAGAGCCACAGTCCAGTGCTATATAGCCAGGATACAGAGACGGGCACGTACACAGAAAGGCCTATGCAAACACCTTCACACACACACACACATACACACTCAGTGAGCTGAACTATCTGTCCTGCACTGTGTAGATTAGTTAAGCAAGACCTATCCTCCAACCCGCTGTTAAAATGCTCAACATCACGTTCAAGACAAATGTGTTGTCTTTTTTTTCTCTTGGTAAATGAAGACACCTCTCCTTTCCCACGTCCTTCTCCTCTATCTCCTCCTGTTGCGCTCTTCATTTTCTTTTTATCTCCTTCTACTCATTTAGTTCAAGCACTCCTCCCTTTCCTCTACCTCTCTCCGTTGCCCCATTTCACCTCCCTCCCCCTTTTCCTGCTTTTTCTTCTTCCACCCTCCCTTCCCCTTCACCCTCCCTCCTCTTTTCCCCCTGGCATCTCCCTCTTTCTTACTCTATCACTTTCTCACTAGATTACCCCATCTCTCCCCCACTAACTCTCTCTCTCTCTCTCTCTCTCTCTCTCTCTCTCTCTCTCTCTCTCTATCTATCTCACCCAGCCTCACCTACTCGATATTCCAGCCTTGTTCTCCTGCAGTCTATCCAGCACAACTTTCTGACCCACTTCCTCTCTCCTCCCTGGCCCCCTGATCAAAGCCTGCAGGACGGCATCGCCTTGGGCAGAGGAGAGGGAGAGCACACGGGATGGGGGGATGAAGGGATCGGCGCTGAGAGAAGAGAGGAAGAGACAGATAGAGAGGGGATAGAGCGGCACGAGAGAGAAGGGAACAGAGAGATCACAAGGACGGGAAGAGGAGCCAGGTGCCCTCCCAGCCCAAGGACAAAAGCTCTTCCTGGCTGATCACACACACACACACATGCATGCATGCATGCACGCACACACAGCGTGGCCTGTCAGCACTGTCATCCCTGGTCATGTACATCACGTGTAAAGACAGCACTGACATTAATGTAGCTTGATAAATAAATATTGTGTTTTTTGTGGCCCAAACCCCCAAAACAACTCAACTTTATAAGTGATGGCCATTAAAATTCAACAGGATGTTAAATAAATTACACTTTCAGATTACATGTTGTCCCATCTTGTTATTCTGTTTTGCATTCAGGTGTTGCACAGATGAGCAAGCTGACAATGTGTATCTGTATCCCACCAGGTGTCAGTTAGGGTTCAAAGTATGGTTATTTTTCAGTTGGACTAAAGGCCTTGTTTACCTTATCTTGTCCCGATTTCCCAAAGTGGGATATGATTTTTTCCACTGGCAGTTTTATCAACTCTAAGTACATTTAACTGTGAAAAAAAACTGTTTCTTCTTCTTTGTTATTACAAACAAAAACAGAAAGTTTCAGAATTGATTGCAAGAGGATCATTGAACTTGTTTGAACAGAATTCTTTTCAGGACTCCGTTACAAAGCAGTAAAGGACTTCATGAGCTGCGGCTCTTTCTGTTTCGTCTTTATAACTTTAAGTGTCTTTGGTGCAGGGGTTCAGTGTGTCAGGTCCTGTCCATCCCAACGGCTGTGTCTGCTGGGCAGGCAGGGAGGGATGGAGGAACACCAGGCCCCCATTTGTACCCAGAGCGAGGTGGCGTGTACTTTAACATTCCCCGCGCATCCCGACAAAGAGCACTAATTATAAATAAATTAGGGACACGACACGGTGTGCCACAGGGGGACCAGCCAGAGCAGTCACAGAATAGAGAGACTGATAGAGAGAGAAGAGGTTGTGTGAAAAGAAACAGAGAGAGAGGTAGGGGGAGGGAGAGAGCAAGGAGGAGAAGACAGAAGAGAGCAGACAGGAGAGATTTGGCAATGACATAGAGGAGCAAGTAGGAGAAGAAAGGAGATAAGAAAATAGAGGAATGGAGCATGGAGAGGCCTGGGGATAGAAGGAGCAGAGGGAGGGAGTGTAAGCAAGTGCGTATACAAGGCCTGAATCCTTAAAAATGTGGCTCCAACATACATCTGCTGCTAAGAAAACTGACAAGATTCTCACTAGATGTCAGAGGAAGTGCAATATGTTTGAAGGGAGATAGAAAAGGTGGCAGGGAAATTAACAACGGGAATGAAACGGGCGTGTCCTTTCAAAATAAACTACCCAAAACAAGACGGACGCTACAGAAGAAGCAGGACATGAAAACAATCTACGCAGCAACTGTTGGAAATGGATTTCTGTTTCTGTAGAAGTAAATATGACAAATCTGATTAAGTAAATGGTATACAATAAGTATAAGGTGGTGACATTAACTAGAGTGCTCTACACACTCTAGAAGTCAACACTCCCAACACAACCTGTCACTCATGCTTATCTGAGATGACTTGTCAACCAAGCAAGTGTTTGTCAAGAGACTGCCGTGTATGTGCGTGTGTGCGTGTTTGCAGGGAAGGGTGATCTGTTTCTGTGTTTTTTTGTGTCCCTGCCCATGCAGGTTTGTGAGTGTGTTTGCGTGTGTGTGAGTGTGTGTGTGTTCAGAGCAAGTGTGCATATGTGTGTTGGTAGGGAGAGAATCTTACCGCTATCTAAATGGATCACACTTGAGAGTGCGCCGCCATTTCTCAGGAGCTGCCATCTTCTTTCAGACAGACAGGATCACAGACAGACTGTGTGTGTGTGTGTGTGTGTGTGTGTGTGTGTGTGTGTGTGTGTGTGTGTGTGTGTGTGTGTGTGTGTGTGTGTGTGTGTGTTTCTGGGATGGGGGGGTTATGTTCATGGGTGGTGCTCAGCCAGCTTGCTCCGCTCAAGGTTACGTCCTGCATGAAGTTCAGAACAAATGACTGACTGTCGCCTTTTTCCCTGTGATGTTAAATGGACCAGTACTTATAGAACGCTTTTCTAGTCTTTACACTTTACTCTTTACACCGCTAGTCTCTTTCACCCATCCACACCACATTCACACACTGATGGTAGAGAGAGTTCTACAGTAGGAACCAAATATGACACTTGGCAGCTTGTTGCAGCAGCTCTCTCTTCATTTTTATTTTTTTTATCCTTTTTTTCTCATCTTTCCAGTTCTCTTTGTATTTGGAGCCTGTCTTTACTTTTTATGGCTCATTTGTTGACCAGTGACACCAAACTGGTTGCGTTTGAAGTGTTGTTTTTACCTTTTCTCTTCCTGTTTGTCAGGGGATCCTATGTGTAACCATGGTTACATTGTTTACACACAAGACTTCAGTCGTTAGCAGCCCACAGCACATTGATGCTAACCAGTCCAAAGTTGCCCACAAACTGAGGAGAAGGAGGCAACGACAATGTGTTCGTACTGCAGTGTGCTCAGAAGAGGCGACATCAACCTGTCTGTCCATCCATTGGTTTGGGGGATGTTACATCTATCTTCAATCAGATGGACAAGCTAGCCGTGCTAACCCATCATCAGAGGGCAGAGTAGCATCATGCTATTCACAGAGACATGGCTAACAGAGCTAACACTGGCCACAAACACCTCATTGAAGGATTTCACCTGCTGTGAGCGAACAGGATACAGGAGAACGAGACTGAACAGACTGGTGAAGAAGGCCAGATCAGTCCTGGACCCTCTGGACCCTCTGGACCCTCTGGACCCCGGGGACCCTGTGGAGGTGGTGGCTGACTAAATTATGGCCAAGCTGTCGTCTCAGATGTACACATTTTTTTCAAGCTGACATTTATTATTTTATGTTATTTAAATATTCTTGAAATTTTTGCACTTTACACTTTGTTTGCTGCCGTGACTCCTGAATTTTCCTTCAGGGATCAATAAAGTGCATTCTGTTCTATTCTATCTAAACCATTCATACATGTCCACACACCACTGACCAACAGTGTGAGCAGATTGGGGTTCAGTGTCTTGCTCAAGGACACTTCGACATGTGACTGCAGGAGCTGGGATCGAACCCTCGACCTTCTAATTGACAAACAATGACTCTACCACTGATCCACAGCCGCCCCTGTGATGTGATGTGAATGTCTTAAATGATGGGAGATAACAACAACTGCTTTGTCTCTCTTTTGGGCAAGGGGGATCAAAGGCTGTGACACAGACAGAGAAAGGTCAACTTGCTGACCTGCGATTGGCCCCCTGACATGGTGACCCACCACTCGGGCAGTAGCCATGGCTACTGAGCTGCAGACAAACATGATGTCGGAGTTAGACTTAGAGGGGAGGGAGGGGGCGAGGTGGAGGAGAGAGGTCAAATTATAACTCATCTAAGACTCACCTCAACACGGACATGCAGTCACACACAGCTAATCTATTCAAATCATCATTTGCTAAGTGACACACTCACTACACCTGATATGTCAAGTGCAAATAATATAAAAGCGTAGGGGTCTCCATTATCAAAGTCTTGTGTCTATAGTCTCTAAACTTCTGGCACAGAGGAGAGTTAAAGAAGAAGAAAGGTAAAGAAGGAGGGAAAGACAAGAGAGAAGCAGCTTGTTGCATTAGCATTCCACCAGCAGAGAGGCTGTCTGTTTGCCTCTGGCAGCAGCCGAGAGAGGGGGACACTCTCTGCATCCTCACACAGCTCGTCTATCTCTCCCTCTGTCACTGTCTATCTCTCCCTCTGTCTGTCTCTGCCTGTCTCTCCCCCTTTCTCTCTCTCCACGAGTCTGTCTGGTACGTTTCTTCCTCCACTTCACCAAAGACTGTCACTGTTTTTCTCCGCTCTGGGTAATTTTGCACTCTGTGTGTGTGTGTGTGTGTGTGTGTGTGTGTGTGTGTGTGGCTAGACACACACACACAAAAGGATATTCAATGTGTATTATTTGTGAGAAATAAAATTGATCATACTGTAGCACACTTTTGTAATTACGATCTGTCAATTCTATCGTCTGTGCTCCTACCTGGCCCCCCCCCAAGACAAAAAATTCTAGACATGCCCCTGTTTGCTGCGTAGCAGGCTGTAGTGACGGAGCCTGAGCACCCTGTATGGTTTGAACCACTTCAGGCGTCCAGCCTCGTCCCTCAAGACGTTCCCGTTCAGAGGCCAAGCCCACAGACTCTGGCCCATCAAGGAGAATTGCAGAATCTTCCCGTCCAGCTGGGAGAGCACGAGAGAATGAATGAGAGAGCATGCATCTACTCCCAGGCATCTGTATACACCAAGGTGTGTGACGATGCGGTCCCATAGAAAACTTGCTCATGCGTCCTGCTGAATAGATGGTAAAGTGCCTCATTTAGTCTTTTCAATACCCACCAAATGAATTTTCACCTGCATTTGGTGGGTTGGCGGGTGTTAATTTAGAGCCCTTGGATTAAACCCTACCTTGTGTAATCTGACTGATCATGTTTCACTTGCTGAAGCAGCAATCCCTGGAACCAGGACACAGAAAACTTGGGACGGACCAGTGATGGTAGCTTCATGACGGATAATATAAAGATACAGATAATCCAACCAAACTGATTTTCCAACAGTGGCTAGTTGAAACTCAGATTAAAAAATGATTAACCCTTTAACTACCTCTCCTTTTACCCCGTCAATTTTCACTTTTTAAATGCAAGGAATATGAAGTCTATTTAATTTTAACATTTGAATGTTCCATCCAAAAAAAAAAAAAAAAAAGTTTTTTTTGTATTTTTCCTGTGCTGTTGGGGCACTAAAATCAGAAACCACAATTTTTTAAAAAAAAATAGTAATTGACGATTCAATCAAGTTTGACTCAGTTCAACACATTTTCAACAAGATATTACGACTTAAAAAAATGCTCAACCAAAGGGTTGAGCTGGAAGTTAAAGGGTTAAAAACATGAACATTTTGTTTAACTAACCAGTAATTGTTGTGAGGTTGGTGTATATTGATATTAAACATGAACATCCCCAGAGTAGAAAATGTTTTAGTCATCTACTGTTACAGCACAGACACCAAATTTCATTGACCATTATAGTAATATCTGAATTTTGGATGTCCATGTACTTTTATTTGTTTGAGAAGTAGGTAAACCATATTCTGTACACATGACATATTCTGAATTTTTCTTTGGGGATAAATAAAGTACATTCTATTCTATTCTATTCTATTCTATTCTATTCTATTCTATTCTATTCTATTCTATTCTATTCTATTCTATTCTATTCTAGTGAACGATTACAGTCCAGTTATCTGTATTATGTCAGTTTAATACAGAACCTCTGTTCACCAAACAACAAACAGAGGCTTTTCAAACAAACAAACAAACAAACAAACAAGCAAACAAGCAAACAAACAAAACTAAGTCACTATCACTACCCAGCTACCTAGAGTCACCATGTGTGAACACATTTGACTTGATCTGTTAAGATGGAAAAGTGTTTTTTAAACTTGTCAGGATCCGGTCTAGAATCTCTGTCAAGAAGTCACTAATTTAGAGAAGTTCACTTTTGTCAGCCTCTTCTACACCGACATATGAAGGAAGCTTTTTGTAAACACTGCCACATTTTACTGTCACAGTGAATATTTGCTTTGTTATAATCCAGATACAAAGCAAAAGCAGCTTGAAACAGACATGATGCAAAAAAAAAAAAAAACCCTCTTCATCATATCAGTATGATGAGTACTCTCCAAAATATTTAGGTGATTACTCTTCTTTATCGAATTTAATTAGATTATAAAGACTTATCTTCCAAATAGCTGTGGGTAAGTAAATCATGAGGCCTCTAGGAGACACACTAAAGCTAGGCCAACTCTGTGCTGCCATGGAGACAAAATGCATTTAAACAAATTAATAGTCCATTAAATAAAAGTAAAAACTCTGTTGGGCTACAGTGCCTTAAAAGCATATTAGCATTAGAACAGAATAGACGCTCATTTGTCTGAGACTAGTGTTTCAGCAGGGGAGAAAAACAGGGATGAGTGTAAAGCAGTGCTATTTTCTTTTCTTTACATACATGTGACATCTGGTGGAAGTCTTCATTCCTACAGTGTAGTGAGAGATGGTCCGACCCCACCCTGACATGATCAGTTTCCTTTTTCCTCCTCTTTTCTCATCCTTTTTCTAAATCCTCAGAAACCCATTCTTCTCATTTAAAAGGTACTGTATCTCCTGTTCTCTATTAATCTCTCTCGATCCCTCTGTTTGCCCTTCCGCTTTTCTCTTTTCCTCCCCCCACATCCCTGCATCCATCTTGCCCCCCCCACACCCCCACAGGCCCATGTAGCCACCACTCTGGCATTCCCCCAAAGTCATCTGCAATCAGACATCTTCAATGGATTAATTACACTGTCCTCACTAGGCTTGATTGAGCATCTAACATCCACACCCCCACCTCCTAAGACCCCCCTCCCTCCCTCCCTCCCTCCTCACCTCCATCCACTTACCCACCTTAAATGCTTTCTTCTTAACCCTTTTTATCTGACTCTCAACCCTTCTTTCCTTTTCTGTCTTGTTTTCATCTCTTTTCCTCTAAATTTAAACTGCAGACCCCCCAAACCCAAACTTTCTTCTTTCTTGAAATGCCCACAGCCCCAGGTTATGGTCCCGCTCTTTTCTTCAGGCTCTGGAGCCCTGCTAATTGGACATCGATTGGCAGGGCCCCACTCTATGATCTCTCCTGAATGTTGGGATCACGTTAATTGAAGAATTAACTTCAGTGAGACTTGAATCTGGGAATAAGGAAGAGGGAGAAAGGCAAAGACGGACAAAATGCTTTGGCTAAAAGAAATACAATAATGTACAAACAAGGGTGCATACATGTGAAACATGGTGGACAGACCTGCAGGAAATCAAAGCTACAGTCAAAGATAAATAGGTATAGGCATTTTGCCATACGGTAGGGTTCACAAAATGCAACCTTGATCTTATCATCTGATCTAGAGAAGCTTCAATTCAAGAATCTCACATTAACTTTCTTTACAAATGGGAAATTAAGCAAACTTCTTCAACTTTCTGCTTTTTAAAATTTGTGTAACACACTTATACACACTCTGTCCTTTTCTCTCCTTACTCCAACACACTCATCCACTCCACATCAATCATGGATCCCAGATCGTAACCCCAAAAGCAGAGTGCTGCTTTTGAGTCATTCTAAACTCATGATGGATGACAACTTCCCAAAGCAATCCCTTTGCGTGCCAGCATCATTTAACTAAAGGCATCAGCCAGCCCAATACCACTTCTCTGTTTCCCCGGCCTTAGAGAGCCAGACCATGATGAGGGGAGAGAAACCCTCGTGAGGAGACATATGAAGGCTGCCACAGAGAGAATGAGCTTCACAGTTTGTGATGGTGAATCTGCATTGTTTCCCCTTCTTTGATGCACGTATAGATGACGAGAACGAGATTGTGCAGAGGTTAAGCTGACCTCAGGCTCGTGCTTTGGAGCTAGCTTACCCCCGGAGTGTGCGATGACAAAACATTTGGCACGATCTCACTTGCAGCTCACTGACAGGCTGAAACAAAAGGAGAGCCTCGAAGGAATTTGAAAATCATTGAATGAATGTCAATTAATTTCACAGGACGGAGTTGAATTGATTAGAATATAAAACAATCTTTCTTGAAAGCAAAAGGGAATTGATGTCCAAGGCCTTCAAACAGGATGAGTGGGAAGACAGAAAAACGACAAAATGAAAGAAAGATGGATGATTTTTGTGTGTATGTGCATGCACTGAAGCGTATGTGCATGTGTGTGTGTGTGTGTGTGTGTGAGCTCAGCACTTGTGTTGCACGCTTGGCTGGTGGGGTGTGTGTAAAGTAATTAACATGATAGCCTCCCTCTCAGCCTGATAGCCTGTTCCCTGCAGCGAGGTCGTTCAGCAGACACCAACAGACACCTGAGCTACGTCTCAGACACAAGCACGGAACGCATGTCTAATGCAAATACACACACACACACACACACACACACACACACACACACACACACACACACACACACACACACACACACACACACACAGAAAGAGAGAGAGAGAACAAACATGTTCCAACATATATGCATGGTAACAACAAATACTAAACATACAGCTATCAGCAGAAATGAGATACTTGTGTATAACTGTCAGAAGCAGGTTGCAGGGTAGCTGACATTTTGTTTATTCAAAATAAACTGTCAGATATTAATTCACCTTGACAATCATGCCGACAGAATGTTAAAGAAATATTCATGAGATAGCAAAGTGAGAAATAAAGATACTCCAAACTCAAGGAGCTTAAACCTTCATCAAGACTTCAAAAAAAAAAAAAAAAAGATTGAAATATTTCATGTCTATAACAGAAAGTTTGGAGAGGGTTTTTAATGCTGAATTTGATCTGAAATTAATAAAATATTCTGATATATTTCTTTCCCTGGAGCAGCCATAATCATTGTTTTTTCTTTTTTGATACTGTTGCAGGAAATGAATGTTGGAGGAAAATGTGGCTGTGTTGCAGCTCATCATTAAATCTTCAAATTAATTATTTTGGTTATTTTTGATAAATAAAGGGCAACACATTCTCCTCAGAAGTTGGAAAACAAAAGCAACTGAACAAAAGGCGGTCAATGCGACAGACTGAAATGGTTTCCATTATGTTAGTGAGTGGATGTTGTGCAAATTAGAATCCTGACCAGGTGAACGCCACCTTTGTGAGAAGTACATTCAATGAATAACTTTTATTCAACTTCAGTCAATAGCAGCCTGAAATGGAAACGCAGACCTGCCTAGAATTGAATTTTTATTTCCAAAAATAAAGCAACTCATTTGAGCTCAGTTTTACATTTTATAAGGTTTATAGATAACCAAGACACTGAAATGAATAGTATAAACATAAAGAAATGTACTATATATAAATAAATTTAGAGAAATAGAATTAACAATAATATAAACGTTATTAAATAACGGGGATAAGAGAAAAATAGTTCAACAAAGTTTAATTTCTCAGTGACATTTGTGGGGAAAAAAGGAACAGAAAAATATAAATACATATACAATCAAGACCAGCCAGACGTGTTCCTACTACAACATTCAGTGTAAGATGTTAACAGATTCTAGCTTAAAGAGTTGAACAAGCTTCAACATGTCAGCTGTATGACAGTATTTTAAAGTGTTGGGTAAAAAAAGCCGCAGACACAACTAAATGTCCTTATTTTAAATAATATATGACTTATTCCAATGTTGTTTGTCATAGACTGTCCATTTAGATAGACAAGTAAATTCTACTGCAGTCAGGACTTCATTATTTTATAATGACAAAAAGGTGTATATTTTGGTACTGATTTCAGTATCAGCCAAAATGATTTTAAAAACATCTGCAAGGTGATTATCCACAATACTAGAATATTGTACTTGCACAACTCCCTTTGTACCCTGTACTGCTGTAATGCCACCACAAGTTCATATTTTAACCCTTTATTGCTGAACTTCTCTAATTATAACTTACCCGCACTCTTTTACTCTGAAGCCACACTGTTGTAACAGGTGCAGAATGTGTCTTGTCATTGTCTTGCTGAAATAAGCAGGGACGTCCCTGAAAAAGACGTGGCTTGGATGGCAGCATATGTTGCTCCAAAACCTGTATGTACCTTTCAGCATTAATGGAGCCTTCACAGATGGTCAAGTTAGCCATGCCATGGGCACTAACACACCCCCATACCATCACAGATGCTGGCTTTGAGACTTTGACCTGAGAACAATCCAGATTGTCCTTTTCCTCTTTGGCCTGGAGGACACCACGTCCATGATTTCCAAAAACAATTTGAAATGTGGACTCATCAGACCACAGCACACTTTTCCACTTTGCGTCAGTCCATCTCAGATGAGCTCGGGTCCAGAGAAGCCGGCGGTGTTTCTGGGTGTTGTTGATATATGTCTTTGTCTTTGCATGGTAGAGTTTGAACTTGCACTTGTAGATGTAGTGATGAACTGTGTTAACTGACAATGGTTTTCTGAAGTCTTCCTGAGCCCACGTGGTAATATCCTTTACACAATGATGTTGGTTTTTAATGCAGTGTTGCCTGAGGGGTCAAAGGTCACGGGCATTCAATGTTGGTTTTCAGCCACAACCTGTGGAATGTCCCAAACAGGTGTTTTTTAAGCATTCCTCAACTTTCCCAGTCTTTTGTTGACCCTGTCCCAACTTTTTAGGAACATGTTGCAGCCATCAAATTCAAAATAAGTGAATATTTTTGCAAAAAAAAAAAACAATAAAGTTTATCAGTTTGAGCTATACGTATCTTGTCTTTGTAGTGTATTCAGTTAAATATAGGTTAAACAGGATTTACAATAACTGTATTCAGTTTTTATTTAAGTTTTACACAATGTCCCAACTTCACTGGAATGGGGGTTGTAGTTTCTACATTAAATGAAACCATATTTACTAAAAATTTTATCAAAAAAGTTGCCAAAACTGCCCAAATTATCAAATATGATCTCTCTCTCTCTCTCTCTCTCTCTCTCTCTCTTTCTTTATATATATATATATATATATATATATATATATATATATATATATATATATATATATATATATATATATATATATATATAATCCTTTTATGGATTTTGTTAAATGGGTCAATAAACATAAATAAAAAATAAAAATAAAAAAATGAATTAAAAAAAAGAATGTTCTGACTATTTTTTGATGGGTCAGGCTTTTAATAGTTAAAGTTATGAGGTTCCCAATATCTATTTGTGTTTTAGACTTGTAACAGTTATTTACTGGGCCAGAATTTGGCATACAATGACAAGAAATGAAGAAAAGACAATATTACTCTTTTTAAAACCAAAACAGTGGTGCAGGTAATGGGATAGCCCACATGACCATTTGTGGCCAACAAAATCCAACAATATCCAGTTTTCCTTCAGTGCAATCTATTGTTTCCTTTGTCTTCATCCCTCATAACCCCAGGACCTTCACTCTGTTCCACTAATCCTTAAACTGTGACCTGGCGAAGCTACCAAACACCCCCTTCAGCCCCACACACCCCTCATTTGCTGAAGGATTAGAGTGAGGGCACCAGGGTCAAAGTGAGGCCACTAACAGAGACCCTGAAAAAAAGTACACTCATGAGGGAGCACAGGGTCTAAAATACACATGCAAACACACCAAAATTAGTATTGTGCAAACTCTACGCCCATGACACTGCTTTAAAGCCGCAGCTCACAGTGAGGAGCACAACAGCATTATGTATGCACATATTGTAGGTGCGTGGGCAGGACCCCCACAAGACACCAACCCAAACAGAAACATACATTTACATGTGCAGAGCTAAATGAACTGACCTTAAGTCTCAAACTAAAAAAACACTGCAACACTTTCACCTTTAAAAAAAAACAGTCAAATAACTTAAGAGACGAGGGCTGCTGATAGATCGCAGAGGCTGTGAGTTGGAATAAAGTGCACCTCCGAAAGTGAGTGAGAAAGACAGGCAGGAGAGTCGGCCAGAGAAGATATGTGATTGTCAGGAAGAGAAGAAACACCACTCTGAAAACTTCTAAAGAAGGCCTTGCTCTGCTCTGGGTTTTAAATGCTCTCATCCCTCTATCACTCCCTCTCTCTTTCCACTTTCCTCTCATCCCTTTCATGAATTAAAAGCACGGCCGGTCTGTGGGGAGAAGCATAGTTAATTCCGATCAGATCTCCTCCTCCCCACTCCCCTCCTCCTCCTCTCCTCCCTGGGCGACGGTTGCCGTGCAGTCTGACAGACGGAGATGGGATCTGACAGTAAACAGGCGTGTGGATGCCCAGCGCGTGATTGACACGTAGGCAGGTCGGCGGGGGCCCGCCCCGCTCCTAATCCTGCCCTGTCAGCTCTAATTGGGGAGGTGGGGCTCTATGTCACCAAGGTGACTGATTGACAGGACCCCAGCTTTGCATAGATATGGGGAAAGGTGGGGAGGTTCACGCATGGCATAACACTGTTAACACTACTATACTGCTAATAGAGATATGTGTGTGTGCATGTGTGTGCATGTGTGTGTGCATGTGTGTGTGTGTGTGTGCGTGTGGCTCCTGTTCTGTTCGCTCATGCACACTCAGAAACACTTGCAGGTGTTCACACTCTAGAACATGGCTCAGCACACAAATAAACCCACAACAACAACAATAAACAAAATTAACATGCATACATAATGCCTGGATGTTAAGTGGATCTACAAAACACATAAACACAGACTCACTTTCACTTACATTTGCATACACACAATCTCTTCTTAACATGCTGTGATACAGAGCAGAGGTTGTGAACGCTACAAGTGCTGAGAAACAGGATGTAGAAAGAGGGGAATTAGAGGTGTTCAGCAAGTCAAGGCCGACGAACAGCGTGTCAGGGGTGAGACTCTTTGCTTTAACCTGTGGATATGCTAATGTGTGTGCTAATGTGTTAAATGAAAGGTTGTCCTCAAGTATTTTGCACGTATATGTGTTGTGGTGACACCTCTTGGGTACACTTAATGTTCCATGCGGCATAGGTTTCCTTCTTGGGAGTTATGGAACCATGTCAGGTTTCAATGCTAGGAAATGATAAGAAAGGAAAGGACTGCACTTTGCAGAGTGATGCTGTGAGCAGCACGCAGTGTGCTAAATGTTAACACCAGCCATTTGCTTAGCTTAGCTATTATATGTTAGGTGTTTTTTCTTACTTTTAGCCTTTATGTTAGCCTTAAAGTTCAGTTATTTAAGTAGTTTGAGGGTCAGAGAAATGTTTCATTTCACAGTATCCATACACTTTACTTTAAACAAGAGCTTTACTGGTATATCAGTTAACCAGTCAGTGTGCTTATATGTATTACTGATGAATTTTAAAAATGAAACCTTTATAATAGAGCCTGTAGTACAAAAAACATGTAGGTTCTTTTGGAATTGGATTGTACTTTTCTGTTCTTTGCTTTTCTTTTGTCTTCATTTCACTACATGTAAGTGGTCAGCCATTTACCACAAATCTTAAATTTTGGTCTTCACCAATAAATTGAGTTACAGTGCATCTGGAAAATATTCACAGCACATTTTCCACATTTTGATATGTTACAGCCTCGATCCAAAATGAAATAAATTAATTTTTACTCAACATGAGTCATAACACCCCATAATGATAAGGTGAATTTATCATTAATAATTATTTTATTTTAATTTTTGATTTTTAAAATATATATATATATATATATATATATATATATATATATATATATATATATATATATATATATATATATATATAAAACTAAGACTTCACATGTGCCTAAGTATTCACAGGCTTTGCTCAATACTTTGTTGATGCACCTTTGGCAGCTACAACCCCAATTCTAATGAAGCTGGAACGTCGTGTAAGACAAACAAAAACAGAATTCAATGATTTGCAAATCCTGTTTAATCTATATTCAATTGAATATACTCCAAACACAAGATATTTATTGTTCAAACTGATAAACTTTTTTTTCTTGCAAATATTCTCTCATTCTGAATTTGAGGCCTGCAACACGTTCCTAAAAAGTTGGGATAGGGTGAACACAAGAAGGTGGGGCGAGGTTCGACACTTTGTGAACAACTGCGTGAGCAAATAGTCCAACAGTTTAAGAACAATGTTTCTCAACGTACAATTGCAAAGAATTGATGGATTTGATCATCTACAGTCCATAATATCATCAAAAGATTCAGAGAATCTGGAGAAATCTCTGCACGTAAGCAGCAAGGCTGAAAACCAATATTGAATGCCTGTGACCTTTGACCCCTCAAGCAGCACTGCATTAAAAACCAACATCATTGTGTAAAGGATATTACCACGTGGGCTCAGGAAGACTTCAGAAAACCATTGTCAGTTAACACAGTTCATCACTACATCTACAAGTGCAAGTTCAAACTCTACCATGCAAAGACAAAGACATATATCAACAACACCCAGAAACACCGCCGGCCTCTCTGGACCTGAGCTCATCTGAGATGGACTGACACAAAGTGGAAAAGTGTGCTGTGGTCTGACGAGTCCACATTTCAAATTGTTTTTGGAAATCATGGACGTGGTGTCCTCCAGGCCAAAGAGGAAAAGGACAATCTGGATTGTTCTCAGGTCAAAGTCTCAAAGCCAGCATCTGTGATGGTATGGGGGTGTGTTAGTGCCCATGTCATGGCTAACTTGACCATCTTTGAAGGCTCCATTAATGCTGAAAGGTACATACAGGTTTTGGAGCAACATATGCTGCCATCCAAGCCACGTCTTTTTCAGGGACGTCCCTGCTTATTTCAGCAAGACAATGACAAGACACATTCTGCACCTGTTACAACAGCGTGGCTTCATAGTAAAAGAGTGCAGGTACTAGACTGGCCTGCCTGCAGTCCAGACCTGTCTCCCACTGAAAATGTGTGGTGCATTATAAAGCACAAATAGGATAACGAAAACCCTGGACTGTTGATCAACTGAAGTTGTCCGTCAAGCAAGAATGGTAAAGAATTCCACCTCCAAAGCTTCAACAATTAGTGTCCTCAGTTCACAAACACTTATTGAGTGTTGTTAAAAGGAAAGGTGATGGAACACAGTGGAAACATGACCCTGTCCCAGCTTTTTAGGAACGTGTTGCAGCCATCAAATTCAAAACAAGTGAATATTTGAAAAAAAAAAAAAAGTTTATCAGTTTGAACAAAAAATATTTTGTCCTTGTTGTATATTCAATTCAGTATAAGCTATAGAGGAATTGCAAATCATGTATTCTGTTTTTAATTTACATTTTAGACAAAATCCAACTTCATTGGAATTGGGGTTGTATTACAGCCTCAAGTCTTTTTGAATATAATGCCTCAAGCTTGGCTCATCTCTCTTTGGGCAGTTTGGTCCATTCCTCTTTGCAGCACCTCTAAAGCTCCATCAGGTTGGATGGGGAGTGTTGGTGCACAGACATTTCTAGCTCTCTCCAGAGATGTTCAGCTGGATTCAAGTCTGGGCTCTGGCTTGGCCACTCAGGGAGTTTCACAGAATTGTCGCAAAGCCACTCTTTTGATATGTTGGATGTGTGCTGAGGGTCGTTGTCCTGCTTAAAGATGAACCGTCGCCCCAGGGATAGTATTTAACAGGTGATGAGTAGTGCCTGGTTTCCTCCAAATATGGCGCCTGGCATTCACACCAAAGAGTTCAATATTTGTCTCATCAGAGCAGAGTCCTTCAGGTGCCTTTTGGCAAACTCCAGGTGGGCTGCCATGTGCCTTTTACTCAGGAGTGGCTTCTATCTGGACACTCTACCATTAGGGTGACTAGGTGTCCTGCTTTGTGTGGGACTGCACAGCATTTTAATCACTTTCCACAAGTCCCACAAATTGAGACAATGTCCTGCATTTGATTGGCTCTGGCTCTCCAAAGTGCAGGGCAGTGGCCTTTCGCAAACACAACTTTCATCCAATAGCTGAGACAGGGCTATCACCATTGCCTGTGTCCACTGTCAATCAACATACATGTGGGGTCAGGAGTTCATCAACTTGTCACCTGCACACACACACACACACACACACACACACACACACACACACACACACACACACACACACACACACACACACACATAAAAAAGCCAACAGATAGCTGATTTTTGGTAGAAAATCATGAAAATCCCTAAGAAAAAGAAGATGCAGCTACTAAAGAATGTGATCTTGTTTATTCCTGGCTTAAACCAGAGGAGGGGGATTCACAATGAGTGTTTTGTGAACTTTGTCTACATTATTTCTCCATTGCGCATTGAGAGTATGATGCAAAGTGACACGCGTCATGGGAAACCCACAAAAAACGACTCGCTCCAAAGAAAACGTTGCTGTATGGAAACACTCTTTCTGAAACCTATAGTAAGCCTGAATTAAGCTAGCTCTGATCTTTTTTTCAAACTCAGATTCCAAAAGAAATGTCATGTGGATGTATAAAAGCCATGGCCATAGTTACTGATGTGCTAGCTCTTGCCTCTGTGCAGATCTGATTAAGTGAGCTAAACAGTCAGATGGTGCAAGATGACAAAAATGGTCACACAGCATTTTTTTTCCTGTGGCCTCAGATGCCTCATATCATGACACAACAATTATTCTGTTTTCCAGAAGCTGAAAGCAAACTTTATGTCTCACAAAGTCCATAACTGTAAAAAGCATGCTGAGGACAGATTGGATATTAACACAGAGTCCAGAGTGAACAAAATATTCAGTCACTTTAACATAATGTAGAACTGAAATCATTGTTTGCCTTTGTGGAAGAGGAGTATCAGGCTGTTCTTTGACATGAACCTACCAGATGGTTTAGTCTATGGCCTGCTGTCAAAAGGCTACATGACAAATGGACAGCTGTCAAGAGCTATTATCTCTCACTTGGAGGATAAACACCCAAAGTCACTGTGGAAGCTGTTAAGAAATGACCAGGGAGGTGATGGCCAGCCCCTTGTGCAACAGGTTAACCTATCTTCCCTCAACAACAGGCTAAAGATCTTCAATGATGTTGTGCTGCAGTTGGAGAGAGAGGACATGACCACCTGTGAGCTGTGTGATATCTCTCAAAACAAAGCTCCAGCACTGCCAGGTGGATTCCTTCTTTTGAATGGGAACCAAAACAATCCTCCAACAGTTTCCATACCCAAGGGCAGCTGAAATCAAAAGAAATCTTTTACATTTCTACAAGGCAGCACTCAGTTACCTTGAAAAGGGTTATGATTTTTCAGACAGTTACCAAAGGGTTGTTGCAAGTTCCACTCTAATTAGCAATGGGGGCGGCAGTGGCTCAGTCCATAGGGACTTGGCTTGGCAATCGGAGGGTTGCTGTTTCAAGCCCCGGTATGGACCAAGAATGGAATGTATGTTGATAGCTTGTTATCATAAGTTCATGAGTACTATTGATGTGCCATTGAGCAAGGTACCTAACTCCCAACTGCTCAGATGCATGCTGAGGGTCTAGCACCATCACTCTGTGCTTTCCATCTGTGCAAAAAAAATGCTGTTTATGCCTGTCTGTGTATATAAAGCATGATTCAGAGTGTTAAATTTCAATTTCCCCAAGGGGATTATTAAAGTATATCTTCTTCTTCTTCTTCCTCAACCGCACATTCTCCCATCTCTGGGATACAGCTGAGGTCCTTCACATTCAACAGAAACTGGACATGGATGAACTGTATGAAGAACACTGTGTGACTTAACCATGCCAGTAGGAAACTGTGGGAAAAACTTGCTCCTGTTGTTGTTATGTTATGGAGAAGTGATCAATCCTGCTTCAAGGCACAAAGACACCAAATATGATTGCTATTGCATCCTTTCTCTGTAGCATCTCAGTCACTAATGTCTCTGTTAGAGCGAATGTTTTCCATTATGTCAGCAGCATAGACTAAGCAATGCAGACAATGCCCTGTGGAACTTATCATGAGTGAAATTCAAGTCAAATGCAACTTTGGATAAGGAAGTAAGGAATTCTACTCCTGTGCACTTAAGGAGAATTCCTTTTTTGAGGCGACATGCTTGAACAAAAAGAATAAAGCCAAGAGGATCACTAAAGGTAAGGTAACTTAATATTGATATTTGGAATGGACATTGTGGCCCTCCAGTGTGGTACTATATTTTGATGATGGTTTTGATGATTTTTGTAAGTCAATCAGATGCTGCACAATGCACAGCAACCTGCTTATTTTGTGGTGATGGATGAAACCAAAAAGATTAAACTTTAGTTTTCCTGATCAGCTATGGTTTATATTCATGTGGTGTTTGGTTAGATTTTATGCATGTTTATTTATTCATTTATTTATGCATGCCTATTTTTAAAGTCTGGAGGTTGAACTGAGAGACTTGAGGTGGCAAAGGATACTTTGGTTAAAGTCTCTGTGAGGACTTTCTGAGTGATCTTAAAAAAGTCTCACTTCTAGATATTTGCCTGATCGTAATCTACAACTTAATGAGAATGACATTATCAGCACCAATATAGGTGATTTAATAATGCTATTTCTTAGCTTCCTGATCAGGTCAGACAGGACCGGACTGATTTACAGCACACTAAGACGCCACACTGGCTGATGAAGTTCAAGTAGTGAGAAGAGAGATCTGTGTTTTTCTCTGCTGAGAACTATTGCTGTGATTTATTTAGTAGTGATGTTGGAGACTGGAGCTGAACTGTCAGACAGAAAAAGGACAGAAGAGCAGAAGAAAGCTAATGAGAGAGTGATAGAGCACAAGCTAAAGGCTAAAACAGGAGCTAATCTGTTTGTGATAATGTTCATTCCAACCCACATGCAGCAGTTATTCTGCAGTGACCTGATCAAACTTGAGAGTCTGTCAATAAAATGAAGAGTGAGGTTACGTTAGCTCTGATTGGTAGATGAGCAGGACATAAGGATTCACTAATGTTACACATTAGCCTACAGATACGTATCAGACACCAGGCTGTAGGTCGTGCTAAATATAGCCATCTACTAACCTACAGAACAAACTATCAGTTTGCTCAATGTTACGTTTGCTTATAGATACGTCTCACAGCACCGGGCTGCCAGTAGCACTAAGATGGCCAACTAAACAACAGCGCTGTGTAACTGTTGATAAATACCTCACCTTGTTGCGTTGTATCTGGTAAAAAGTTGTCTCGAACAATGAAAAGTAGTGTTAAAAAGAAGATCCAATCTCCATTCATTACCAAAACAAACACACGCCTTGGTAAGAGTCATGTCATCATGAATCTGAGCGACTCTGAGCGACTGAGCGATTCCAGCCTAAAAATGTGGCTACAGTCAACTTCAAACCAAGGGGCAACATCCGGTAGAGAAAAATGAAGCCTATGCAGAAGTACTAAAAGTTGCTGTTCATCAAGAATCCACTAGAGGCTGACGATAAAAGACAATAATAGGATTACGAGTGTGTCCAATCAGAGACTCAGCTCAGTTCATGTGACTGACGGGCGCCCTATAGCTGTTAGAACCGAAGCTCAAAGTCCAATCATATCCAAATGTCATATCATATCCAAAATGGCCCTGTCCAATGATTGGCTTCATTTGACTATATCAGGAACAGACAGGTGACATCACAGAGACTACGTCCATGTTTTGTACAGTCTATGCTTCAAACAGATAGTCCTCACAGCTTTTTTTAATGGATTTTTTTTTTAAACTCTGTGTGATATTTACATTCATTTATATTCTATTTTGATTAATGAGAAAGAGTGCAGGTTATTTGAGCGTTGCTGTGTGTATGGATGTACAAAGGTTTTTGTCCAAGTAATTTAAGGTTGACTAAAAACAGAAACAACTGTTAAAATGTTGTTGGTTATGTCTTTTGTTGTCTTTTGTGCAACCAAATAAAATTATTGTAATACATATTTTTAAGCTCTCAATAGATATGTTTATGGTTTAGAGTTAGATGTACATTGTTTAAAAATCTAGATTATGTTTCAGCATTGTAGTAACATACGGTAACACAGTCCTTATCACACATTTGCTACAACATTAGCTACAACCCTGTAGCTGTTAGTGAGAGGGTTCAAAACCCATTGACATAATATATGTAAGCACCACATTGAAGCAGTCTCCATCTTGGATGGGTCGCAGATGTGCCCCCAGTGCATTATTTCCACTGAGGAAGGTGTACATGAAACTACAAAAATCATAATTTCATGAATTCTTACCCGATATTCACACGGTTTGGTTTGTTACAAACAGCAGAGATGTAGCTGTGATGACGCTGTAACACATTTTAATACTTTGTATTAGGCTCTTTAACAAACATATCAATAAATGTATAAATAAATAAATGTTATATTCTAATAAAGTAAACAATTTTGATTTTTGATTTGAATATATTACACGTTCTCTCTCTATTTAATGTAACTATTTCAGGAACGCACACACACACAAACAAGACATCTCATATATCATCCTACAAGTGAAATAACCGGCGCAGTATCACATTGTCACAGCTTTATCATCATTATTAGTAATATAATTATGAATTATACATAATTATGAACCCTACAATTATTGTCATTATTATTATTATTGGTATGTTGTCTTTGTTATCATTATCACAGCATCATCACTGTGTGTATGTTAAATCAGTGAATATCACAAACATCAGCAGTTTCAGTCCAGGCTATTATGGAATCTTTGTCATTCTAAAGCCTGTGAACAGTTATTTAAATTCAGACATGCCTGCCAGAAGGTGTGTGTATTTGTGTGTATGTGTGTGTTTGAAAGCAGCAACTGTGGACCGACACACACTCTATGAGTTGTCTAGAAAGAAAAAAAAACTTCCTTGTTTCGACAGTTCTGTTTGGTGAAGTTTTATTCCAATTCAACCAAGTAAAAAGTATTCTCAAATTTTAATACATGCCATCGAACAAAACACAGTTATAGTTGCTCACTCTGCAGTGACTCTGTGTGGCTCTGGTGCTACCCCAGAGCGGGGAGACCAATCCAATTCGACGGCGATGCTGGATAAGATCCAGCGTGTTATGAGGCGTCTGCATATATGTCTATGTCAGAACCCATCTCATTACCAATATGGCGTCAACCATGATCAGTGTCCTTATTTATTGAGTGTTCGATTAAAACTCATGTCTACTCCAAAATCTCCTCATGAAGATGTAAGTTTATGAAGGGTTTCATTTCTCTGAGATGATTTGATTAATCTTTATGAATATTTTGAAGGTTATAGTTAGGTATTGTTTTTTCTGTTTGTTATGTTTTGAGGTTTTTTGAAATTTTTTTTATAACAAATACAACTAATTCATCTAAACCCTGTGCCAAGGACACAAGCATTATACATTATCATTACATACTACAATTCTACTATATACTATATGCTATTATCATACATTACTCATCCATGTGTTAATGCTACATCCAAGCTGTCTGCAATAGAACTATCTGAAAACAAAACAGGATAATAAATCAATCAATCAATCCATATATATATATATATATATATATATATATATATATATATATATATATATATATATATATATATATATATATATATATATATACATATTTAAATGAGCAATGAGAATTTTTTTCTGGTGCACGTTTCATAATTTCAAACCATCCAAACTATGACAGAATGGTATGAGGCTTCTATTAGAAAAAAAAATATAAATGCAATAAATTATCCAAAGAATAATTTGAGTGACTATTTAAGTTGTGAAATAAACTTGCTCACATCTTTATGTATGAATTTACCTGAGTGTGTGAGTGCGTATGCATGCATGTACATGCTTATGTGCATGCTTTTATTCTGATTGACAGCTGCCACTGACCTGTGCCAGTCAGAGTGCCATGCTGCAGGGCGGTGGGGTCGATCGCTACGGAGACGACCTTCGCCCTCATCTGCATCCTGCCTTCATTAGCAGAGCCAGGCAAGGAGAATAACAACCCAATAAATTAATAAAGAGAAAGAGTGAGGGAGGAGAGAATAAGGGAGGGGGTTAGGGATGGAGCGGGTGGAAGGGGAAAAGGCAGAGCAAGGGTAAAAAAGGAAGAGAAGGAGTGAGGGATGGAAGAAAGCAGGCATACAGAAATGGTAAGAAAGAGAGATACAAGAGGAAAGACCAACGCAGTTAAGTATGAAAGAAACAAAATGTGTGTGTGTGTGTGTGTGTGTGTGTGTGTGTGTGTGTGTGTGTGTGTGTGTGTGTGTGTGTGTGTGTGTGTGTGTGTAAAGGCTAAAGATGTGGGGGCAACTGAGGTAGAGAACGGCTAATGAATGAATAAGGGGATGGGCAGAGTGATTGAACATTAAATAAACATAATTAATTCCCATCAATGAAATCCATAGGCAGATAAGAGATACATCTGCAGAATGTTATGATGATGCACCAAATATGTTAATCTATCCAAGATGGGTTAGAACAGGATTTTGCCAAAATTATCTCTGGGGTTGATTTAGGAACATGGCTCTGAGCCCCATTTAAACGGGAGTATTGATACATTACCATCTGTACTGGCTCTTAATGCCAATGTAGACAGAGATGCTCTAACTGGTCCATAGAGCAGCAGTTTGAAGACACCAAATGTTCAGTATTTCTCCCCACGCATTCATCACTGGGATAAAACTTAGCATGCTAACCACACCAGAAATTTTTTCTATAAAGACTGAGGTTTAATCATCTGTTTTCATACTGGATAAATTGCCTTCCATGTTCCATGGCAGAAGGAGATATAGGAAGCTATCTCTCAAATACATCCACACTTGCAGGATAACACACAGCAGAGTCCAGGGGAAGCTTGCCGGGTAAATAAATTATGAACGAGTATGTTACACAGGATAGTCTGTTGGTTGGGAGCTTTCCCAGGAGGACTTCAGTAATGATGCTTTCTCATGTTGAAGCAGAGTTGTACAGCTACAGCACCTTCTATTACTCAGTCTGTATCAGCATGAAGGATGAAGATCCAGACTATACTTATGCCAAAAGATCTGCGTTTTAGGTTGGGTTTTTTTTTTAAGGAGTTTTAGGAATCTTAACAATGAACTTCATACTTGAAACAAAACCAGTATTCCAGAGCATTGGCTCAAGTGTGTTTGTAACTGATATAACTCCATGGTCCTACAAATGTGAGCTCACCTAACTTTTCTCCATCAGTAAATATCAGGAATATCAGTAAAAACTGATTTTTAAAGTATGTACACTATGATTAGCATTAGCACAACACCTTCCGTGTAATAACTCAAACACTGCAAAAAACGGAAATCTTAGGAAGTTCTTTTGTCTTATTTTTAGTAAAAATGTCTTTTTAGACTTGAGCCTCATTCACCAGACCAGTCCAGAAACATGTCTCATTTAAAGATGTTTAAGGACAAAAATCAGCTCTGAATTGTTTGTAACAAGTAAAAAAATCTGCCAGTGGAGTAAGTGAAATTTTCTTGTATTTAGACATTATTCTAATCTTGACAAGTACATTTTTCTTACCCCACTGGCAGATTTTTTTACTTGTTGCAGGTAGATCAGAGCTTATTTTTGTCTTTTAAGATCTTGAAATAAGACACGGTCCTGGACTTGTCTGTTGAATGTGGCTCATATCAAGTATAATCAGGCAATTCTTACTTTAAATAAGACAAAAACACACTTGCTTAGATGTCAGTTTTTGCAGTGAAGGCAGGGCCACTGTTGTCAAGTTTGTGTGCTCATACAACCCCTGGTAAAAGTTGTGGAACCACTAGTCTTGGAGTATGTTCATTCAGTTGTTAAATTTTGGAAGAGAAAAAAAGCAGTTCACTGACATACCACAAAACCAAAGTCATTTAGAAAGGCAACTTTCTGGCTTTAAGAAACACTGAAAGAAATCAATAAGAAAATTTGATAATCGATAACAATTTATTTTTCAGATTAAGCAGAGAGAGAGAAAAAAATATGGAATCACCCTGCAAATTTTTATTTCCAAAACTTACACCTGCACCAGATTAAATCTGCTCATTAGTCTGCAGTTAAAACTGAGTGCCCAACCTTAGAAAGCTGTTACACCAAGTGGATTGACATGACTCCAACAAGAGAGATGTCAATTGAGCAAAGGAGAGGATCATCAAACTTCATAAAAAAGGTAAACCTTTGTTGTTCACAGTCAGCTGTGTTTAAAAATCTGGAACAAAGTACAAACACCATGGCACCATGGCTGTAAAAGGCAAGCATACTGGTAGACCAAGGAAGACATCAAAGCATCAAGACAGAAAACATAAACGTGTTTGTGAAGTGTGTCTTGAAAACAGAAAATGTGTAGCAGAACAAAACCGGAAAAAATGGGCGGAAACTGGAGTCAACGTCTGTGACCAAACTAAGAAACTGCCTAAAGGAAATGGAATTTACATACAGAAAAGCTAAACATAAGCCATCATTAACACCTAAACAGGAAAAACAAGATTAGATTAGATTAGATTAGAATAGAATAGAATAGAATAGAATAGAATAGAATTTATTGATCCCTGAAGGGAAATTCAGGAGTCACAGCAGCAAACAAAGTGTGAAGTGCAAAAGTTCTAAGAAAATATGAAAAGAGTAATATAATAAATTTCAACTAGAAAAAAAATGTCCATCAGAGACGACAGCTTGACCACAATTCTCATGTCAGCCACCACCTCCACAGGGTCCACAGGGTCCAGGACTGATCTGGCCTTCTTCACCAGTATGATCAGTCTCTCTCTCCTGTATCCTGTCGCTCACAGCAGGTGAAATCCTTCGGTGTGGCGTTCATGTCCAGTGTTAGCTCCATTAGCCATGTCTCTGTGAATAGCATGATGGTATTCTGCCGGTATTCCATCTGGTTGTTGTCTGCTGCTTCAGCACGGCTAGCTCATCCATCTCACTGTAGATAGATCTTACAATCTCCAAAACGATGGATTGGAGGACGGGTCGATGCCGTCTCTTCTTAACTCGCACCGCAGCACCAGCACGTGTCCTTGCCTCTTTCTCCTCAGCTCGCAGGCAACATTGGACCAGTTACTATTGACATGCTACAGGCTGCTAACAGCTGAAGTCTTGTGTTTAACAATGTAACCATGGTTACACCCAGGATCCCCAGACAAATGGGAACAGAAAATGTAAAAACACCACTGCAAACGCAACCAGTTTGGTGTCAATCACCAAATAGCCATAAAAAGTAACGACAGGCTCCAAATATGAAGAGAACTAAAAAGAGAAGAAAAAAAGAACAACCAAGAGAGAGCTGCTGCAATTATATGCCACTCTTTCAGGCGCTAAGCAACAAACAACAAAATATTAAATTAATAAAAATAATTAATTTGGCTGGAATTGTGCGCACACTGTCATGATGACATGATGTTAAGGTGTGTGTTTGTCCTGGAAATGAATGGAGATCAGATCTTCTTTTTAACACTACTTTTCTTCGTCCAAGAAAACTTTTTTACCGGATACAACGTGACGAGGTGAGGTATTCATCAACAGTTACACAGCTGTAACTTCTCAAGATCACTTTGCAAGTCCTCACAGGGACTTTAAATTATTTCACTTAAAACATTCAGATCTTGGGTTAGGCTTAATTATTTATCATCTATTTTCGTTTGATTGTTTTAATGTTTATGTACCTTTTCTATCTTACTATTTCAAAAAATGTTCATTACATTTTGCTCTGGGGCCACTTCAGTTTCTGCTAAAAACTTAAACACTTCAAATTTATTGTAGACCAGCTGTAGTTCTCTGCCAACTTGCTATCAAGTTTTCACCAACTCACAACACAGCTACGGATAATCAGCCATCTCTGCCACTCTTCTGATCCCTTCTAACAAGAATGGCACAGCTGCCATTAACAAGTACATTAATAAATTGGGAAAAAAAAAAACATCCAGACAAGTTCTCTGAATGCAACTGGTGTTGAGACACTGCAGATAGATCAGACTGAAACATTGAGTTGCGGTCATTGAGCTGACAAGAACACCAGCACTCACAGAAGCAACATGCAGCCAGCTATAACCGCCTGATAACATCATATCTACTATACCCATCTGTTAAAAAGACAGCTAATGGGCCTGACCCTATTTTCTCCGCCTCTCTCACTGAGAAGAAGCTGCCTGTTCAGGTTTGAGAAGTGTGAGTGCCGAGGAGTCGGACCTGCTGTGCTGGGGAGGAAATTCTCAGGGCGATCGATGCGGAGGATTAGGGCTGGCTTTGGGGCTCAGAGGCCTGGATCTGAGCAGTATTCTCAGTGGGGCCCCTGGGAGAGCTGCAGAGGAAGACTTGGGGGGGTGGTGGGGGGGGTGCAACCTGGAACTGTCAGGAGGCTGAACGAGGGCTGGCCAGGCTGGGAATGGAAAAGCAGTCATGGTCCCACTTGACATTATGAATGGCCCTGAAAGTCTGCCACCCACTCAGATAAACACACACTGACCAGTCTGATTGGAAAAACTGCTGAGCAAAGAGGAGATTTATTCTAACAGGGAGAAAACAGATAAACACAGATGAAGTTATTTTGTGTCCTTACACTCCATCTTTTAATTTCCTGCAGGCCAAATCAGTAGTTGTCTTTTAACTTGCTGAGTGCAGCGCACAACAAAAGCCCCCCTCAGTCTGTATGTCTGCCTCTGATGCTCATGATTGGTCAGCCCATTCGCCAGCTCGTCGCTCTCCCCCGGGTACAGACGGTTGGATCCATGATTCATTTTGCAATGAGAGGAAAAAAAGAAGAAGAGAGCGCGTGTGAGAAAAGAAACAGCCAAGACCACTGGGAAATTATACGGTGAGGCGGCGTGGTGGATCTGGAATTAAACAGCATAATTAATCAAGCAAAAAAACAAGCACGTTGCTCATACATTTATTATTTGCATGTTTTCCAAACCAGGAGACGTAATCAGCAGATATACGTCGGCGCTCCTGATCCATGTCACAGGGACCTGGAGGCCAAACACCCATTTTGATCACTGACCCAAGCATAAAGTGATATCACTTCTGCTCTTTGCTTTATTTATTCCTTGCTGACTATCCTCTCCAAAATGCCCCTTGCCTCTGAACTAATCTCCACTTCAAGCAGAACAAGTTGCACAGAATCATGTTGTTGTCTATCTGTCCTTAAAATTAGGGTGCCGGCAAAATTGGGTTCACAAGTCAGGCCTCTCAGTGGAGTTGCTCTGCATTATGCAGTGTGTGCACTTGACCCCAAGTAGGGAAAACAGACACTTTTAACAAAGACAAAGCAGAAATATCATAAAAATAGCAGCAATAAGGAGCTGAGCAAAATGTGCACAACTATTAATAAATGATCAAGAAACTGAAGTTTATTATGATGAGTCAAGGCATGCTTTTGGTTGAGTTCC
The DNA here is from genome assembly GCA_030710495.1 of Labroides dimidiatus. Taxonomy (NCBI): domain Eukaryota; kingdom Metazoa; phylum Chordata; class Actinopteri; order Labriformes; family Labridae; genus Labroides; species Labroides dimidiatus. Next base: position 4,302,826 of record CM061154.1, on the reverse strand, counting down.
AATTAGCAGATCTTTCTTATCCTTGCATTTGGCCTTTTTAAGACCTGGAGCATTTTTGACAATTTGCAGTTTTGCATAAATGATTCAGCACTGATAATATTCTATTAGCTTTTTTATTTAATTTAAAAAAATAATTAGTTACAGTACAAGCTTTATTTTGTTCAAACTTTTTTGTGGTTCACAAACACGTCTGACTAGCATGCAATGGTAATGACCTCCGGAGCTCAGCGATGATTTCGTTGCTTCAAATCCTACTTCACTGCTGCATGAATCTGTGCAACCATTTATGGTAAATTTTTTTTTTTTTTTTTTTTGCTGTGATATTTCAAATGTATTCTTAAAGAAAAATAAAAGTTTATTTTAAACTTTTTGTAGTTGATATTTGCAACTACCTTTCTCATCATCCAGTACCTCTCAGATTTACGATAACGTGTCCTTGTGCAGCCGTAGTTTCTTCCTCCCTTGATGATCAATACATTTTCTCCTAAAAAAGGCCTGATAAATAAAAAAAAAAATCCACTGTTACAATACCTTTTTTTAACTAGTACTATGAAAAAAGCAGGCTGGTGTTATTGGAGAATTAAGACGTTTCATTGTTTGTTTGTTTTACAGGTAGACTAACCAGACGTTAGTTGATGCTTCACCTACATCACATGTGCCTCCTCTCGTGTCCATGATGCATAAATCCTCCCAACATTTTGAAACGTATCACTTTCCTGCAAGTCAATAAGCTTGTTCCTGGAGCGCCGTCATCAATCGAGGTATCAATATGGAAATACCAGTGTGACCCAGACATTAATCAATGGGTTCCTCGGGGAGGAGAAGTAGGGCAGGGGCACCTAAAAAATCATCAATGAGACGGATCGGCCCAAAGTCAGGCTCGGACAGTTCGTATTGATAAGAGCATTTCCACCTGTAGCGGCCGGAGCGGGCAGACAGGCTGCATTTGAATTCAATACCCGCCGCCGCAGCTGCGAGCTCCGAGCCCAGAAAGACACGGTTGAGCGGAGATACGTGCCTCGACTCATCATAAGAGCAGTCTCTTTTTCTCTATATATGTCCCCTTCCTCCTCCTCTGTCTACATCTGAACTTTTTTTTAGTCATGCCTTGTGCGAAAGAAGCACCTCACGCCATCAATACAGAGCAACAATGACTTCAAATTAACTTCATTGTCTTTATTCCGCAGCCCCCCCCCGCCCCTCCCCTCCTACTCTCTGGAGTTTAGTCAAACCTTTTTCTTCCTCCAACTTCAAACTGTGAGAGGGGGAAAGTGGAAGCTCCACATCAATGAGAAAAGCCTTCTGATGAACGTCTCACGCGCTCTTCTCTGTGAGTGGGGGATTAGAACGTCGTCTCACTGATGACATCCAAACCTAAACCCAATCAATTACGGCCCTTGCTGCGTTTGCCTCCTCTTACCCGAATACAGCAGAGAAACGGTGGATCGGTTACATGGGACAAGTCAGCCGCCTAGTGGTGCATTGGTGTACGTACAAGTAAAGCAGGAAAATGCCCATCTGAGAGGTATGTAATGAAAGGGTAAGTGAAATTAAATAAGATATGAGTTAGTTAAACAGCTCAATGAGCACAATGGAGCTAAAAACTTATAAAATAAAACGTTTCATTTTACAAATTGAGCACATTGTCCTTCCTAACTCTTGTACTTTGTGAATACTTTAAGTTGTTCTGCCCTTAAAGTATGTCCAAGCAATGTTAAATCCCCATATTTGACTTCCAAACCCATCAGTACTATCTCCCTCAGGACACTTTTAAAAGGTTGGAGTTCAGGGGTTGTGAGTCCTGTGTGCACACAGCCCTGCCCTTTTCATTCCCAATCAGACGCTCCCACTTTTTTCTCTTCCTGTGCCAGAATGAGAACTGCACCACAAAGGTCATGGACATGGATTTCCTTTGGTTTGACTCAACAAAAAGGTCAGATGAGGGCACCATGAAATGGCAGCAAGGCCTTCACATCACCCTCACAGGGACCAGAATCTTCACACCACCCTGAAATAGCACAGACTGGGCTCCTCTGGGACCACTCACAACAGCCAGATGATCCCATGGGCCCCCGTGACCTCTTTTGGGCCCCTGTGGCTGTGACAGTAAATAGAGTGAACAGAGCCACAAAATGTGATAGAGCTGAGAATATCACGTTTTAGAATTGAAAATTAAAATACAACCCCAATTCCAATAAAGTTGGGACGTTGTGTAAAAGGTAAATAAAAACAGAAAACAATGATGTGAAAATCCAGTTTAACCCATGTTCAGTTGAATACAAAGACAAGATACTTATTGTTCAAACCGATAAACTTTTCTTTTTTTTTTTTTTTTTCAAATATTCACTCAGTTTGAATTTAATGTCTGCAACATGTTCCAAAAAAAGCTGGGACAGGGTCAACAGAAGACTGGGAAAGTTGAGGAATGCTGAAAAACACCTGATTGGAACATTCCACAGGTGAACAGGTTCATTGGAAACAGGTGAGTGTCATGATTGGGTATAAAAGGAGCATCCCTGAAAGGCTCAGTCGTTCACAAGCAAGGATGGGGTGAGGTTCACCACTTTGTGAACAACTGCGTGAGCAAATAGTCCAACAGTTTAAGAACAATGTTCTCAACGTACAATGTCAAAGAATTGATGGATTTGATCATCTACAGACCATAATATCATCAAAAGATTCAGAGAATCTGGAGAAATCTCTACATGTAAGCAGCAAGGCTGAAAACCTGCTCGAAACCAGTGAAAGGTTTTGATTGTGTCATGATAGTTTTGGTAGTAACAACATATGATGTTCTTTTTTTTGTTGAAGTGAGTCTCACATTATATATTGCATAGACACATACACAGTCATACGTAGTTAATTCTGATTTTAATTTTATTTAATTTAATGAGATTTTGCAGGAAGAGATAAAACACCAGAATGTCAAAGGCTATAGTCCCTAATCAGAGTCAGTTTGGTCATGATCCTGGTGGGATAGTTCAAATTTTTGTCCTTTTCTATCCATCAGTGAACGTTTGGCTGAGATAGAAGGAGGCGAAGGACTCAGAAAGCTCCAGGACATGGTGGTAAATAAGTGAATAACTTAATGTACTGTTTAGAGACAGAGTGGTCTGCAGCAGGGAGGCAGGCTAACCTCCCCTGGAGTCCCAGCTCAGTCCAGTGCTGTCGCTGCCTGGGATGTTGTTCGTCTCACTCATTGCTCAAAAATGTTGCCATAGACAAGAGTGTGCAGAGAGGTGTTCATCTTCCAGGTAGGTGTTACTTTTGATCATAGTTTAGACAAACCTCACTCCATCCTTGCTTGTGAACAACTGAGCCTTTCAGGGATGCTCTTTTTATATCCAATCATGACACTCACCTGTTTCCAATGAACCTGTTCACCTGTGGAATGTTCCAAACAGGTGTTTTTGGAGCATTCCTCAACTTTCCCAGTCTTTTGTTGACCCTGTCCCAACAACAACAAAAAAGTTTATTATTTTGAACAATTATTATCTTGTCTTTGTGGTGTATTCCAATTGCATTCTAATTGAATATATATTATTTTATACTATTTTATATCATGTTGAGTTTTCATGACCCTTCAAATGAATTCATTACATTCAATGATGGGACAGGATCTTCTTCTTCAAAACACTGCCATGTAAGAACAGTAGCCGAGAATGGACAAACAAGACTGTACTTTATAGTGGAGCATGTTATTTTATGTTATATATTGAGTATAAAATATAAAATAAAACACCGTCTGTGTTTTTTTTCTATTTTCTTGAGCAGACTCTCTTGAAAAGAATTTGTAGTCAACTCTCTGCACCTTCTGCTAAATTGTTGCTAAGCTCTCAGAAAGTTCACATGTAGTGTGGTCATCACCTATTAACTTGTACTGGAGTACTGTCAGCTTCTAATGAGGGGACACAGGTTATTATTCACATTCATTTCCACCCTCTTAGCTCTTGTTGGTCAATTTAAATTTTTATAAACATCATAGGTCATTTACCTTCTTCCATAGAGCTACCTGCTCAACCTAAAGGGGTACTTGTGTGTCAGACAGAAACAAGAGGCAGACATTTTTTTTACAAGATTTGATTTATTAACTATGATACAGATCACATAAGGCCTTGCTGTATACACCATTCCCATTGAGACAAATTACCATACTTGGTAAATAATGACAGGGTTTTTATGTTGATGTTATTTTTTTTCAATTTACAGTACTTCATTTTTTTTCTGTTTTCCTTCCCCCATATATTTTCTTAATATTTTTTTTTTCATCCCTTAAATAGTGAGAGTGGTGGTGCCCTCTTCCTCGGTCAGGAAGAAATCATGCATTATACTAGGCAGGTCTCTCAATCGTCCACAAAGAAATTGTTAAAAAATGCTTTGTATTTTTTTTAATTATTAAAATAAAACATAAAAAGAAACACTTTTTTTTTTATCACCACTTACTAAAGGGCAAAATGTTAGACCCTCTAACATACCAATAGACAACCATTTGAATATAGTTTTGCTTGTTTTTCATTTTAACTTAACAGACATCTGTCACCATTGTTGAAAAAAAAAAAAAAAAAAAAAAGGAAAAGCAATGCAGCCACATATCACTGACGCAAAGTCACATTTCTTTAAACCGCTCTTCTAAACTGTCAGTTTGCTTCTCATCTCCTCATCAAAACCCTATTTTCCCCCCAACAGTCTTTGGCTGCCTCACAGTCAGTTCAGCATACAAACTGATATACACAAGGAACGCCACTTACTGACGTTCACACCCAAGTACCAGTGGTCCCTCCTCCTTTCTGCCTATCTCTTTTGAATAATGATCCCATTCACCCATTTGCTTGTCTGTCCTTCCTCCCTTTCTCACTCGATCTCTCTCACACTTTCTATGAGGATCAGTGTGTGTAATCTGGACGGGATAACAGGGTTACACAGTGGGGTAATGACCGCGAGGAGAACTGCATTCCTTTCACGTTTGTTTGGATCTGGTGTGTGGCTGTCTGCCAAGCTAACATGTTAGCTCAAATATACCTACCCAAACACACAAACTTAATTCCTGGATCCTTGATAACACACACACACACATGTAAATAGGTAGTGTAGACTGATAAAAGCCCCCTTAAGAGTTCAGTGGTTGGTCTCAGGTCTTTTCTTCTTTTAGGCAGAGATGGCAGTCTGGGGCGACTAGCAAGGATGCAACGCAGTGTCAAACAGAATGAAGAGACCTTGGTGATCATCTGCTTTATATTAAATGGACATGTAATATGCATAAATATTACCACAAACAGGTTCACATGCACACACCTTTCTGGAGCTCTCTCTCTCTCTATCTATCACACACACACACACACACAAGCATCCTGATCATGGCTGAGCCACTCTAATCAAACCCTATCATGCTAGTTTCTACGGTAACAGCAAGCTGGGGTTGAGGAATTCTGTGATCCTCCAATCAAGTCATGCAGAAGAATGAATAGACTATCTGTTCGGTCTGCTGTCTCTCCAAGTATCAAACTGTCTCTGTTGGACAGGGAGTAACTGGGGCTGTGCTGTGGTACAAAAGTGACAGCAGAGGGACGAAGTAGGGGTTGCACTTGTAGATGACATTTTTAGTCCACAAAGAGCATGTTTACTGCTCCTTTTTAAAGGTGTTTGATGTGTCCTAAGAGGATACGGTGAACTGAACTCTGGAGCAGTTTTACAATTATGTCCAACCATCCTGTCCAAGCGTGTGCCTTGGTTCCAGCTGCTACATTGTGCCCCAGTCTCCTTGATCTTTGTTTGCTGCCACTAATAAAAAGCATCCATGAGGTTGAATGCACCTCTCAAAAGACAGGGAGGCAAATGTATTTACTGCATGTCATATTAACTGCAATGTAGCCATGTGCCTTGTGACCACAGTGCCTGAATCCATATAATCTCAAAAGATGTGTACTAGGTTTGAAACTGCTCTGCCTCACGTCTATTCTTCAATTTACACTCTTACGCTTTGTGAGCTTGAGTTGATGTTACCTGACACACAATGGTTAAAAAAAAAAAATCTTCAAAACTGCACTGCCTGTAAGAGAATCTGACGCTACAAAAACCACAGTAGGAAAATGGTGCTACGCCCATGCAGTAGTAATAAGGTGACATTATGGCTGCAATAGCCAATTCCTCCTCTAGATGTCAGTGGTGTGCTCCCAGAGACAAAGCGATTTGGGGTGGACTGACAATAAAGTGAACGGTGGCTGTCATGTCATGTTTTGGCAGCTTCAATTTGAAATGTGCCTTCAAAGTGCTCAGGAAAGTGCTTTTTTTAAACAAGGTCCTCGCAGCGCAGACTAACCCTTTAAAAAAACACTGCAGCATAAAAGAAGCAACATGACAGGTGAAGGTCCAACACTGGAATTATTCCCAGCATCTACCTACAGCAGGGAAGTCAGGTACAACTAAAAGGCAGGGATGCATGCACAGACAGACAGATAAGACGGTCGCAAAGACACTTATCCACAGGGTAGCTCAATGAGTGACAGGCTGAGAATACAAAGAATCAATCTTTATCAGGGCAGTATATCAGCATATTGAGAACTAAGATTCATACCAATCAAATATCCCCTTTGTAAGCTTTAATTCTGTTTGTACTGGAGATTTAAGTCAGGAGACTCCTCAATATTCAAGGTGTAAGAGCCTTCATAATCCTTTGCTCCCATTTGTAGATCCAGTCAGTTCAGACCCCCCCCTCTCTGTGCTTGGCATCCTGCAATGACTGAAACTGTTTGTGTGTGTCTGCATGAGGTGTTGATAGATAGTCATGTGTGAGATGTGGAGGACAGAACATCCAGTTGAGTGAGCGGCAACACGTATCTCATTTCATAAATCCTCATGTGCAGTGGCAAAATAAACAAAACGTGTTCCAGGAATTACTCTCCGTTCGATATCTGTCCTAGTCGCATTCTCCAGGTAGATACAGCTGGTGGGTTGGACTGCAAAGGAAACGTGCAACTCCCGCCATCATTCCCAGCAAAAGTTAGAGGTAAAAGGGAGCGAGGAGGATGGTTGTCGGAGGCACACTGGCCACTGGGTGTATGAGGTGAAGAAATCCCAACAAAGTTCATACCCTCCTGTACTTTACCTCAGAGCCCCTTTAATAGTTTGTAGCATAGTTGCACTCGTCTATAGTGTGTTTGTGGGAAGGTTTTCTATAAGGCAAGGAGGGCATGTCTAGATGTAAAGACAAAGAGATAAAGTAGCAAAAAAAAAGGCAGGTAGAGACTTCAAGTTCAGTTTTCCCCCCTTTTTTTGCCTTTGTATGTTCACTTCTCTAAAAGAAACAGAGGCTCGAATGCCCTGGTGTCTTCTTTTTCCTCTTTTCACCAAGACACGTAGATTTCTCCCTGTACAAACTGCATCTCACTCAATCTCAGCTTTCCTCACCTTTTTCCCTTAATGCATCTACTTTAATCATCTCCCAACATTAAAAATCGTTTCTTCCCTTAAATTCTCTAAATCTCATCCTTTTTTTGTTTTTTTTCCTCCCTTATTCCCTTAATCCCTGGTTCACAGCGTGTGTTGTTCTGTAGGGGGATGATGGGGGTGCAGAGAGGGCGGCAGCAGTGCTGGTAGTGGGGACTGGGGGGTTGCAGGTGGGGACTGGGGTGGGGACTGATGTTGATGGTGGTGGTGGTGGTGGTGGTGATGGATGGGAGGGCCATAGTGCGGGATGACAGGGGGCGTGGCAGGGAGGACATAGGGAGTCGGGGATGGAGTTGGTGAAGATGAGTAGCCCCCGGCCATGCAGGAGTAAGCTGAAGAAGAGGAGGAAGAGAGCGTTGAGGTTGGGGAGCCAGGGAGGCCTTCAGCCAGCGGCTGATTGTAGAAGAAATATGCACACTGATGGATGAAGCCTTCGATGATTGTCTGGTAGGTGCGGGTGGCAGTCAGGGCGTCCATGGTGGTGAAATCTGGTCTCATCAGAGTTGGCCAGAAACAGATGGAGAGGTTCTCACTGGTCATCAGATTTTGTTTGTAGTTCTGGCTCACCCTGGGAAACACAAAGGATCCAGAGTCAATTGGATGGATAAATTAGATAAATCACTTATTTTCAGCCAAAAAATTAACATACTGATGATACCCTCTGAGCTAAGCCATGTCCAGAGTGGCCAGAAGGGACACAAGTCTCTTTGAAAAGTAGTTGATCATGTCTGTCATTACTTATAATTGGTCAGTTTTCTTTGTCAAATGTGGGACTTATGCTAACGCAACTATCCAGACACTAGCAGGTTGTAGTTTTCCTTTCATTCAAATTTATCATCTTTTTTGTTTTTAATCTATATTACAATGGAAATACTTTCATAAGAAAAGTGGGGGGGGAAGGAATCCATCCATCAAGAACAGAAATGAATTTCTGTACACTTTCTGACTCAGATAAAAACAGTTTTAAAAGTGCATTTAAAGGATATATTTATGGCCAAAGTTTTAACACCACAATGTTGACAATTATATCATTACCACCAAAATTTAAGTACTTTAAATTGGAGAAATTGGACAAACATCTTTTTTAAGCATCATTCCATGCTTCATGTATTACTTTGATTTATTGTATAAACATTTTCATCCATTATCTATCCTTCTTATCCTGTTCAGGGTCACAGGTGTCTGGAGTCTGTCCCAGCTGTCTTAGAGTGAGAGGCTGGGTACACCCTCGACTGGTCTCCAGTCAATCACAGGGCTGACACACACAGAGACAGACAACCTTTCACACTCACACCTACGGACAATTTAGAATCTCCAGTTAACCTGATGAGCATGTTTTTGGACTGTTGGAGGAAGCTGGAGTACCTGGAGAGAACCCACACATGCACAGAGAGAACATGCAAACTACACACAGAAAGACACACTGTGCCCAAACCGGGATTCAAACCAGTGACATTCTTGCTGTGAGGCAGCAGCGCTAACAGCTGCACCACCGTGCAGCCCTGTATGAAATTTCGTAATTGTTTATTCTTTAGACAAAATAAAAAGAAAAACTCTGATAACTCAACATTTAACTACTTAATTTTACCAATTTGAAAACGAAACAGGGAACTTAAAAAATTAAGCAAACAACCAAAACGTGACACCTTAAAATTTAAACCAAGCACAACGAGCAAAGATTCTGAGCTTTAAACCTCGACTGGAAAATCTTGATCTCTTTAGCTTTAGAATACAATAGAAAAATAGTATCATTACCTGCATTTCCATGACAATTTTTTCCACACATAATAGTGATATTTCCCAAGTTTCAATACAGTACAATTGTGCCTTGCCGGTGTTTCCATTATGACTAGAACTACACATAAAGAGTAAAATCTCGTCCTGTGAGATTCAAATGTAGAGGAAGAAAGGAGAACTGTAACCAGTGGTAACCATGGATATCACAAACATTTTAAGGGTCAGAGCTGTCATTTTGGTGGGCGTTACTGTTTTTGTCAACAGATGAAGGCAGAGGGCATTTAACTATAAACACCAGAGTCTGTATGTGTGGCAGAGGCCACGTACCAGGGACTTCTGGGAGAGGAGTTGTGGATCCAAAAGTTCAGGATGACCCGGCCTACATTTGACACACTGTGCTATTTGATCAAGGATCAAGTTGCAAGAGACCCATTATCCCCTCAAGAGCTAGTACAGACAAATAAGCGAGTGGCCACAGACCTGTACAAGCTGGCAACCTGCACCGAGTACGTCCGGTGAGGTGTTTTTGCAAAAAAAGGTATTTCCATTGCACTTTTGTGATAACTTCAATATCAAAACTTTTGAAAAAACTCCTCATGAGACAGTTAAAACTTTTTATTCAAACTTGAGAAGTTTTTTGAAATTTTGGTGTTTCCAATACCATTTTTTTCCCCCAATATTTAGGTTTTGTGCAATTCTAGGTGTAATGGAAATGCAGCTATTATAAACTAATTGCTAATGCTAACATTCTCAAAATGCTACATTCTTTATCATCCTCTTTGTTTGGTCATCTCCACACCTCTAGTGATTAAATCGTAGCTACATTAACACAGCACATGCCTCAGCCTGAGTAAAAGCCTTATTCTGTCACTGTGCAAGTTCTGCTGATGTCATGATGACGTCATTGGACGGTGGACTGTGATCAGCAGTGTAGTCAGCATGGCTGTCAGAAGCTGTCTCTGACCCTGTCACTCACTTGTTCAAGTGGCTGATGACGTATTTGAAGACCTCATAATTTTCCTTGGGGAAGAGGCGCAGAAAGTCCTTCATGGTCTGGAAGCGTTGCTCTCTATCGTTGATCTCTGAATGGTGGCAGAAATAAGAGAGAGAGGTTAGGGGGGATTCAGGTTGAAGAAAACTCTGGAGGACAAAGCAAATGTATTCTGAAATCTTGAGAGATGCAGGAAACACACGCACATGATTCGAAATGACTTTAACTACAGTCCATAAAAATCTAGAAACAAAGACCACACAGACCCCAGAGGAAACATACCATGTATACACCCATCACAATGTTCTACAGATCACACAATCGCACACAAGCATGCACTGGGTGTGTTAAGCTTGATGGCAGTGAGGAGTGATTCAGAACAGCTGATGTAACCGGCTAACAAAGTCCATCCTGTGTACATGTGTGAGAGAGGCAGAGAGCAGCAGTGGGACCAGCAGATGTTCTCATCCACATTACACAAACATGATTTACAATCAGAGAATCTGACTCTGTATTCCCTCTATGAGGTCAGTGTGGATCAGAAACAGATTTTTAGGCATTAAGACTTCACACAGCTCTGGCTGCTCTACATTCATCATGTTAACAAATTGTAAATTTCTTCCTCTTATCAAAAGTAATGTCACCATGAGGACATGCATTTTAAACAACACACCCAGCTCTTCTTATCCACCTTTTTCCTGACTACCCATAGTTCATAGCAGTTGCCGGTTTTGCTCTCCCGATGTTCTGCTTACGCCGCCATGGAGACCACAAAGCTGATGATGTTAGCCTAGCTGTCATACTTGCTCTAATAATCGGCTTTTAAAAGCAAGAAAGAGACAAAATGAACAAAAATTTGAGGTGGAGTCATAATGCGGATGTTTTAAAAAGTTTACACTGAGCCCTGTCTAGCTTTAATGATTTCATGCGAGTTTTTTTGAGCCAGGTTGCCAGCAGCAGCAACCGGAACTCAATAACTGCCAGCGGAAGTCAACACCCATTGGCTTCCAAAATAACAGGTGGATACCGCTCAATTTGCTCTAGTTGTCAGTAAAATAACTCGTATTCCAACAGCAGCAGCTTTATCAGGTCTCTGCCTCAGCTGAAGGGTCTTGCTGGGGCAGTGAAAAACACACACACAAGCAAACACAGAGGTTGTGAGTGACAGCAGCCTCGCAGCCTACGGGTGAATCTCTGGAGCAATGCAAGACTAAGCAATGTCTTAAATCTCCATTCTAGCAGGGAGGTTTAGCAACTTTTGACTTCAAGTCATCATGCAAAGATACTCTTTGGTATGGAAGTACCTTAGGGTGATAGAAATAAATTTATTATAAGACACAAGCGGGATCACACTTTGTATTGGAAACAGATGCATTTTTGTTTTTAAAAATGGCCGCAGATTCATTGAAAATACTCCAAGGCTCCTATCTTTGCTTCTGTTATAGCTAGTATGACAAATTTGGTGTCAAAGTGAACATTTCGGGGGTCAAGAATTCCAATAAAATAGGTTTCAAGTTCAAATAACCGACAGTACTTCAGTTACCATGACAACTGGGGGGTAGCTATACACATTTCTCATAAAAATGTGTCTTCAGAGTGACCTTTCTTCTTTTCCTTCAAAAACTTTACATTTTTGGTAGTTAAGCAGTGCAGCTACTTCTGTACATTACATTTTTCCAAAGAAGCATAAGATAGTTAGGAGTGGCCTATGCAGATCAGTTGCAGCAACAACACATTCCATCTGCACCAGGGGCTGTGACAGCTGTTGTTGTCAGAGGTGACAGGTTAACACTCTGAGGTTCATATGACTTTGTCATTGGATAAAAAATGTTTTATAAGTAATAACTGGCTAGTAGCTTAATTATAGCTAGCCATCTAGTAACTACTTAGCTTTATCATTATTGCAGCAAACAGCCTACATGTTGCTAGCTAGTTGGCTTTATTATTTGATAAATTTTTGCATTTGTCAACGCTTGTTAATGCTCATGTTATCTATCTTATCTATCTTATCTCGCATCTATTTCTTCTCAACTTCCAATAAAGCTGTTTCTATCCCTTCCCAAGCCAAGGTCCTTCTTGCACACGTTTCTTGTTGGACCAGGTATTGATCAACCACCTCCTGGACCTATGAAGTCTGAAAGTTGTAATGTCCATTGGGCAGCAAATAATTTTCCACTCTGTAAAATAAAGATCCAATAAATCTGGCAGTTCTCCTCATCACAAAACAGAGAGGGAAACACCAGCTTTGCTATATCTGGCAATTAAACCACACCAGCAAAGTGGGAGTAGATATTTGGTGGAGGCCATGCATAGAAGAGGAATGTGTGTGTCATATGACTGCTTGAAAACATTAAGCATAGATATAGCAAATTCAGTGATCAGCTACTGGGAGCAGATTGGTGTCATAGTCCCACTTCAGGCAATCAAGGGTGTCTTCCCCACTGGTGGTTTTGATAACACTGACCACAACCCATCATCAACAATAGCAACATCAGCCCTCCATGGAGCATGCATCAGCATTCACCAGGACGTAAAGAAAGGCAGCTGGAGCCTGGTTTATTTAGCACAGGACTAAATAATATGACTTCATTCATAGAGCTCCTTCATCCCTCCATCATATGCAATCATCCACACATCCTCCTTTCCTTGAATTCTCCATCTGTTTTCCTCCACTTGGCAAGGGAAAACCAATTCTCCCCATGAATGGCTTTGGATTGCAAGAGCCATGCTTGTTAGGTTAAAGAAGAGTCCCAATGAAGGGTAAAGGACTTAAGGCAGAATCCAATACACCTCAGGTTTCATAGTGAGGAATTCTCACAAATTCCCCAAACCCCCTCACATCATACCACCCCAGGACCTACTGAAGGCTTCCACCAGCTCGCCCTGCATGCTGTAGGGCACCAGTGGCTCTGGCAGCTCCGAGAAGAAGGCCTTCATGGCTCCTGCAACTGTGTTGATGGTGAAGTCCTTCTCCACAAGGTCCAGGTTGTGGTCTGGGGAGAAAAAGAGAAATGAAAAGAGGATATTTAAGATCCGTATTACTGTCTTGACTTTTTGATTTTCAAGAAAGCGTATCGATTCATGATGCATAAAGACGTGTTGTAAGTCACACTTGCAGTTCAACAAAACAGCAGTGTTAAAACAGAAGCCAATGTGGAGTTGCAAATAACTAAACTTCCTTGAGAAGTACAGTTATTTCCTTCAAAGCCAAAGAATTCCCCACCCATATTGTTATTTGTTTATTCCTGTTAGATGTCCAACAATGTAAATGATGAAAAAGTAGGCTGTTTGCCAGGAGGCCTGTGAAGGGTCAGCATTTCCAACATGGTGCCCACCATAATCAAACCTTTTATTCAGGAACCAATTGGACAAGTCCAAGTTTTATGCAGTCTATGGTTTTATCCAAACTCTAATTTTTGAGAGTTTTTAAATGCCATGCTTCAGATGCTGCCTCCTACCATGAGTCTCCAGGGAGCTGACAAAGTGCTGTCTTCATGTGACACCTACGCTGTGGTTTCACCTGCAATTGTCTCATTCTGTTTTCCCTGAGGCTCAGAATGATTCAATGCTGGGCTTCAAGTCTGATTACCCCGAGTTGGATTTAACCTCAACCAGGTACACACACACACACACACACACACACACACACACACACACACACACACACACACACACACACACACACACACACACACACACACACACACACACACACACACACACACACACATATCTTGCCCTGCAATTTATCTCTGCAGCACCACGCTTCATTAACCAAACCAATCTGGGGTAATTAACTGCTCACACCAGATAGACACATGCTTGAGGACACACACTGGGAAATAACTTGTACATGCACTTGTGTCAACATGCACACACAAACCGGTAGTAGGTAGAAAATTGAGGAGGCTGCTCTGCTCTGTCTATGAGGGAACCAAGGCTGCTTCCCTTGTTCAAATGAACGTTGTCTGGTTAATAAGGGTTTCCTCAGCATGTTATAGATATAAGGATACATACACACCAGCACCTTCAGGGCTTTTTCTTCACATTGCTTCATATGTGTACAGCTGAAGCAGGAATAAGCCCATGTTTCATATACATAGGAGTACAGTGAGCGAGGGAACAACAAACCTTGGTCAAATTGCCGTTGCATGCTCTCCATCTCTGCCTTGTTGCCGCTGACCCTGTAGATGCCCTCTGTGCTCAATCCTAGCAGGAGAAGAAAGAGAAACATTTATACATCAGTGATACATGTGCTTTATTTGCAACTAGTATCAAGCTCTATTAGAACTGATCAACCACCCTTTGAAATGTCATTACACAGAAGAGTAGATACACAAAGTAAGCTACAACATGCTAGACTAACGGGCTCCAGCACATTTTAAACACTATTTATTCAACTTCTACATAATACCAAAAGGTCTCCTGAGAGCCCACCAACGAATCTTAATATGACTTTTAAAAATGCAGTTGTTGAGGTTTTTTTTCCTCTGATAATATTCCAAAGCATGCAACAAAAAGGGAATATTTTACTATGTAGTTATTTCCTTAAATGGCTGTAATCCATTCATCGCTACAGAAATACCAAACAAAAGAGCAGGAACCTGATGGAAAGATATTTTCTAAACAATTAAGACTTTTCGGTTCTTCATCCTCCTAGTTGAAAATGTGTTTTTCAAGACTCCTTATGGTTACAAGCACATGCAGTCTACTTTGTCACAATTAAGGGAGCTGATCTAATGGGCATTAAAAGAGGCCTGTTGGGTGTTATCAAATATGTAGTGCAATACCCTTTTCCCATATATATAGATAAATGTATACAATTTTAGAATTTTAATAACCACATAAATCTCTATGCTTTAGAACTTTGGTAAGCACTTTTATTCACTTAATATTCTTTTAAAAGCTGACAACTACTGAGTAAATAATTAAATATATCTTCACATGTAAAAACTGTCTCACGGGGGAAAAAAAGTTGCCATATTTTCTTACATGTAGTATCATACAATATCAATCTTCTTCCTTATTGCTTTCCGGACATGTCTTTTAAACAAATGATTAACTTCTGACCTACAGGCTAGTGTACTGGTGAGAGATCACTAAGCCAATGGTTGAAATTAAGCATGATTTATTAAACACAATATCCCTGAGTCTCAGGGGAAACAATGTCAAATTGGTGAGCCAAGTGTGGCTATGTTAGCAGAGTCTGCACCACCTTTATCCATATTTTTGAGATCAAAATACTGCAGCGGGTACCTGTGCCTGTTTCCATCTGGTTAGCACAGCATTATAGCATAATTCTATCAAAGGCAGAAGCCTCTACCCAGAGCTACAGACCCAGCAGTCAGGGTGGCTGTGCTACAACATAGACACATGTGAGGGAGACAGAGCAATCCTTAGGGAGCAATGGAGATAGGGAGTGGCAGAAAAAGATGGCAAGAAAGAGCGATGCAGGGAGGAAATAACAGGGCTTTCAGTCGAGGCATACAGTATCGATCTTCTCCTTCCACCAATCAATTATCCACAAAAGCTTTTCGAGCTAGACACTAAGAAAACAGGGATGCGAGGAGAGATAGGAAGAGAGTGAGAGTAGTGTAGCAGCAGTGTAGAGAGAGAGAAAGACAGAGCAAGAGAGATAGGGGCAAAACAGGACAAGCACCGAAATATGAGGGAGATAGTGGAGGAGTGTGAGGACATATAGGAGAGAGGGGTCAGACTGATGAAGAGGGGATGATGCGAAAAAAATGAAGGGATTAAGATAAGGAGGGATATATAGAGGGAGAGGGCATTTGTTTGAAAGAATAAAAGAGGTAACATGAGACTACGGGAGTAGCATTACAGGATGGAGATGGTAAATAGAATAGTTTTGGAATGAGAATATTTACAAACAAATAACTTTAGACGAAGAAGAAAGCACCTGCACTTCCTGTGGTTACATGAACACTTTCTGTGGCAATCAATTCATCTCTATCATCTTCCTTTGTAAATGTTATTTACATGGCAAAAAAAAAAAAGTGGGAAACATGAGCCTGTCCCAGCTTTTTAGGAGTGTGATCAAATTCAAAAGGAGGGAATATTTGCACAAAAAAAAAAAAAAAACAAAACAGTTAATCAGTTTGAACAATAAATTCTAGTCTTTATAGTTTCTTTAACTGAATATAGGTCCCAACCTCAGGAGAATAGGGGTTGTAATACTTCCTTTTCTAAATGTGTACACTTCACCTGATAAATGGAGGTCGGGTATTATACAAATGACACCGTTTAGATGCAGTCACATGAAGCAAAGACAAATCATTTAGCTGTTTTAACACTTAAAAAGTTATTTCACAAGAAAATTAATAATTTGGCTTGGTCTGGGGGATATCACATGGACCAAGGGCTACATTCTTGCTAGTGAGAAGATTAAGGTGTCTGTGACTATTTTTATTAAGGAGGAAGAAGGGAAGTGGCAGGTCTGGGGTTTGCCTCACGATGTCCCCCATTATTAGCTCATGCTATAGCGACAAACAGTGTCAGTACTGTGTGGTAATTTCCTGTGAGTGTCATTTTACCCTTAGATTGTAGACATAGATATAGGATATGTAGAGCCAACTTCTTGTAGGAAACACAATCCAAATGAAAAATCATATTGTAGCTGATTTCCCCCTCTTGCTGCAGTTATTGTGTTTGTGTGCGTGCATGCGTGTGTGTGTGTGTGTGTGTGTGTGTGTGTGTGTGTGTGTGTGTGTGTGTGTGTGTGTGTGTGTGTGTGTGTGTGTAACTGTGTTCTGCATGTGTACAGATGTACCTAAACATTTCTGTAAACTGTAGGGGGGAAAAAAAATCTGAGACCAAACATTTTTCTCATTTCCTGGGTTGTGATATTGATCAGACAGGGGTAGTGGTGTGGCTGAGCATTTCCTTGCAACCCCTTAGCTAAAAAAAAACAAAACACCATGACACACACAAGAGGGAAGGGGACAAAGGAGGAGACAAATGAAAAATGTGAAATGTGACAGGTAAAAACAGGACATAGGAAATTTAGGCACAGAAAAAAAATCTGACATGATGTCCTGTTATCTCAAGCTTTTACCCCTACACAGGAGGATGACGTTGGATGTTTTGTGAGGCTGCAGTAATCCCTGAACGCAGGAACTCTAAAATCATTAAAGAGATTACATGGGAATGATTTGGCACAACAGTAAACACAACACAGTTTGGATGATCTCACTTACTGTAATGAGACTCACTCTATGAAAGGTAATTAAAATAATATTTTAAGCAATGATAGCACAGGGTTAGTCATTCAGGTAAGTGATCAAAGTTTCCTCACTGGGTTCACTATACATTAAGAAAAAAGACAGGAAAGAGTTTCCTTTTGCTGCTTATTTCGAAGTAAATCACAAATGAATTAGGCCAAAATGGTTCTTTTATAAGAATAAGTGTATATGTTACTCTAATTTATGAATAGACAAATTATACCTATATTTAGTTTTCTCTTTGAAACTTTGGCATGTTACACATTGAGACGATTGTGTTTCCTACACACATCCACCGGACTTTTGGACCTCTTTTCTTTTGCGTTAAAGGTACCAAACATTTTGCCCAGCACCTTTTTTTTAATTATGTGTGAAATTTTTCAAGTTGGACTTTGCTTTTTTGATTTTTTGTTTTGTTCTAATACAAACAATAGAAATAAGCATGAAAACCAAATCATTCCCGATTTGCTACAATTTCCCGGGACAAGTGTTGCATTTTCTGACTGAATAGAAGGGGTGCTGATATTTTTGGCCATGACTGTATATTGTAAGGTATGCTTCTCTCTAATCCCAACTCAGTCTCCTCAGCCTGTTTGTCTAACATGAGTCTGGTTCTGTCCGTTAAAGGGAAGTTTTCCCTCTCCATTGTACTCATGGTGGGTTAAGATGAGATCAGACTTCTTATCTTGTCTTGCTGTTGGGTTTCTGTTAATAAAATGTATTATCTTGGAAAGTGTCCTGAGATAATGTTTGTTATAAATTGGCGCTATATAAATAAAGATTGATTGATTGATTACATGGCCCCCTCAAAAATGACAGCCTTCAGATTTCCTTTCACTGTTCAAAAATTCTCTCAAAAACAGAAAATTCAGACACAACCTCCAGTCAGGACCAAAGACTGTACAATAAATGGACTTAGTCTCCGTAAACAGTACAGCCCATAAGCAGAACCATGTGGATCCAACATGATATAAGACAAATGTTACCAGAGACCTGGCACTTTAAAGTGAAACACAAGCATTTGTTCACATTGTTAAATAATGTTTTTCATGTCAGTGCCCTAAACATTTAGTAAGAAAATCTCAAAACATAACAATATGTATATATTTTTCCCTTTACATGTAAAGTAACAGAATGTGGTAAATGGATTCACAATATCGTCTGATATTGATCGCTGGCCTCTAAATAAAACCGAGTAGAAATCTTATCATGGCAGTCTTTGTGAAATCGGCAAATATCAAATCAAGAATCGATATTGTATCATGTTGAAACTGGTGATTTACACCCCTAATTTCTAGACCTGAGGTTGCCGCTTGGTAAGGATTTAATGTTATAAAACAGACTGGACTCATTTTCCCTCATGAAAATATGCCTCAGGTTATGGAAAAGGAAGAAGTGAGTCAGCTCAGCTCCCTGGTGTTCCCATTTATCAAAACTTAAAGAATAAGAAGGACACAACAGAACAGAGAAGGGGCAGCTTGTGACTCAAAGAGGAAGGGCATCAGAATCACACTCTCAGCAGTGCAGACCAGTGAAACTAACGCTCCCAACAGGAAGGAGGAATAAGATGAGGTAATAACTAAAAAAGGGGCTAAAAAAACAGAGATTATGGGACAAGTATAGCAAACAGGGAGTAGAACAGTTAAAACAGTTAAACTAATAAATATCCTATGGCATCTGTGCTCTCTTTTATGTGACGTGAACTCACCTGTTGTTTCAATGAACCTGATGCACTTCTCGATGAAGATCGGGATGGGCCTTTCAGGACTGACCACTGTGGTCAGTGGCATGCCAAAGTAGTTGCTTTCGATGGGTTTGGAGATTGAATGCCTGGGTTTAGGGCGAGGTTTCTAAAAAGGAGTTGAGAAGAAAATGTAACTTAGAGGAAGAAAAAAATGGACATGATTTGAGTCACCACTGACAACAGCAAACATTTCCAACACACCCATCCTGCAGTTTCCTTCAAACCTTAAACTGAAGTTATCACACATTCCTGTCTTAGACCCTGATCTGTGCAAAGCCAGATTAAAATCAAATCCCTCAGAACATGTCTCTTCATTCTTTGCAATCCTCCAGCCCTCTGCATGTCTACTTTTCTCTTCAGCTCTTCGGAAATTAAACTCCCATTCATTGTTTGATTCTTTGGTTAGTCATCAGCCATACACTGCTGCATACATGAGCAATAACTGAATTGTGCTTTAATGGTGTTAAGTGAGGATATTTTAAAGCCCCAGATGCTTGGATCTGTAAAAGCCTGTCAGCCCCTGTGCTCTGGCAGGCAGGGCGGTGGGGCAGGGTGCATGGTTGGCTGGTCACACAGACTGTGCGACGAGTGCAAGCCTAAAAGATGGATGCAGGAAAGTGAAAAGAGGGGTGCTTATTAGAGAGAAGAAGCTCTACATGCTCTCTGCTCCATATACTGGCTTTATTGCACTCTAGCACACATTTAGATAGAAAAACTGTTCCCGACTTTCAAGGTAGCACTCATTAAGACTGAACAGTCTTCACATGGAAAAATACTGAATCAGCTGGAGTTTGTGCTTCAACAATTTTATTCTGTTCTTGACCTTTTCAATGTTCTCGTAGCTCAGTAGTACCATTCTTACTTCAGTTTAATTCACTAATTCTGTTTGATCTGTCTTGTTCAGGTCAAACAATGTAAACACTGAATGTGTCCATTTGTTTAAGTACTTAGTTATCCAGAAAGATACCTGAGACAGATCCTTCTCTGTCTTTGAGATCACACAGTTTAAACTTAATTAGAAAGCTAAGACCTCAGCAAGGTTTTCTTGGTAGAAAAAATCCCAACAGAGTGAAATGGAAATATAATTATGCAGGCTACAATACTGCCCTCTGTGTTTTCAGTTAACTGATTTTAAGAGCTATTCTGTGTCTCAAATCAGATACTTCCATTAGAACACTTACATGAAGTACACTACTTACACTATGTGTTAACTAGAGCAGTGCACACAGTTTTACAGGGTTGTGTTGTCTAAAATCAAACACTGCTGCTTTGCATTTACTGAAATGAACACATTTCACAACTGTTCACAGGTGATCTTCTGCTATTCATTAAATGCAACAGTCATCCATCATTAAATATGTTCCCAACCCTTCTGCTATGTAGCCAAATTGGCGACCATTAAAGGTGAGAAGTGTCCGGTTTCCACACTCAACTTTTTGACCGTTTTGAGTGCGCCAGCTGAGAAATCAAAGTTCACTGTATTTTTTCCATGCTGTCTGTGTGGATGCACTTTAGACACATGAACTTGCATGATTTGTTTCATGTTGTATGTTTTATTTTTTGATCATAGTGTGATAGTGTATTACTTTGGGAAAGTTTTATCTTGGGTTTTGTTGCTCTTTTCTTAAAATTTAGTGCTCTTAGCTTGAAACTGTTTTAATGTTGTTAATCTACAGGTGGTTGTGGTATTGTGTAGCTTTTCTATTTGATATAATGCTTTTTAGCTTTTTTTTTTGAAAATGCTAAATGTTGCAAAGGTCTGTACTCATGGTGGGTTAAGATGAGATCAGACTTCTTATCTTGTCTTGATGTTGGGTCTCTGTTAATAAAATGTATCATCATTTACAGGTCTAGACCTGTTAATGTTTTTGGGAAGTGAGATAACGTTTGTTATGAATTGGCACTATGTCAATAAAGACTGACTGATTGGCTGATTGATTGATTGATTGATTGATATGTCACAGAGATAAAGCCACATCACTCGTGGTTTACTAAAAGAGTTCAAACTTCACCCATCCAATCCAAAATGTATTGAAAAAGACAGAAATATGATTCAACAACCCTTGACTTTCCCCGACAAACATTTGTTTGCCAGTTATCTTTGTTACAAGCCCCGTGTCACAGGCCAAAACATGACCCTTGTCCCCATTGTATACTTGGGGTTAAAGTGCCCCTGGCTAGATTATACGATATTAAATTAAAAATAATAATAATGGGATATTCAGAAGTCCGTGTAAAACCATTTAGAATTTTGTTTTTGTCAGCATTTAAAAATAAAATGCTATTTAGTACCCACACCTCTGTAACCTCTGAACCTCTGTGACATCATAAACAATGAGTACAGACTTATCAGAAACTGTTGTTGTTTCACCCAGAGATTTTCTTCTGCCTTTCTTGGGGTGCTTGCAACATTAGTTTTCCTGACTTTCTGTCCACTATATGGAGTGTGCTTCTCTGTGTGTTTGTGTCTGTGTACTCATCAAGACAGAACTTAGCATTATTCAGACAGCAGGGGAGAATTGTGAACCCACGACCATGTAGAGACAGAAAAGACATCCAATCATGTAAATAAGATAAATAACATGAGGCTATTTAGTCTTTTAAATAAAAGAACAAGTTATAGACCTGATCTATGAGAGATGTAACCTGAATTAAGTCTGCTGTAATCTGGCACTATAAGAAAAATAAAATTCACATTTAAATGTTTTGATCTCGTTAAAAGATATAAACAGTTAAAAAAAAGAAAAGGCCCACAATACTTTTGCTGTGATATTTTGTGACATCATATATAATCTATCAAGTAAAAGAAATTAAAAATTTGTGTTTTAACTGTGCAGGCCTGGATCTCACTGACATCCACTGAGCCATCAAGTCTTTTATTTTGAGCCTTACTGGTTGTTTTGAAGCCAGAAACTCTTGGCATTTTCACTGACTTTAAGGTTATACCCCAGGGTATAATCAACAAAATATACACAGGTATAGCTTGGGGGGTCAGCCTGTTACACCAGCATAAGCTTATTCTTGCCCAGAATTCCTTTACTCATCTGTAGCCACATTCCCTGCTGTCCTGCCCAATCCCTCTATGACACTAAACATACAGACATCCTTATGCGTAGTCATCATCCTCACATCTGTACATGCACATCTGGAGTGTGTCTTTATGAGCACACAAAAAAAAAACACGAGGCTTTAATTGACATAAAGGAGAGAGGATAACAGAAAACACACAACAAGACAACAGCATCTGTGGTATCAAAGAGCTGTGCTGTCACAACTCACTGCAAAATCAGTTCTGTGGCTCCAAGTAGCTGCTCATAATTTATTTGTGTCCTATGACGCTAGCTGGTGTATATCTCTAACCTAGCTCAGTTTAGAAATTTTGAATGTCTCCGTGCTGTCACTACTCTCTTTCCCTCTCTCTCTCTCTCACTGTCTTCTCCCCCTGCAGTTTTTCCTTCTGGCCATTCCTTTTAGTTGCTGACTGAGACAGGTTGATGCCAGCACTGGGGAGACGAAAGACTACCACAGAAGACAAACAAAACAAATCCTTAATAATAACACTCAGACACCATGGTGAGGGTTTACATACACAGCAAACTATAACACTAAGTAGAAATACAAAAGAAAAGGAAAATCTCATTTCCCTTCAAGGCCATTTAATTTACTTTCTGGTATTGTGTTTTATCCTTCCCTGAGGTTGTCCTCCATCGCTCTTGTTCTGTCTTTAAGGACGCTAGACTTGAACTGGGTGGTGACTGTGGAATTTGAAGCATTCCTCTGACTGGCTGAAGAGGTTCTAAAAAGGCTGCAAGTGAGGAGGTTTGAAAAAAGCTGCGAGAGAGAAAGGAAGTGTTTCCGGTCTCTGGCCAAGGAAAAGCAGGCAGAACGGAAACACAGTTTGGTCTTTGTCGGAGATACTAATGACTCAGAGTGTAGTCTTAATTATTTTTTCTAGACCTGGCTTGACTCAGTGGACAAAAGTACCCAAGATTCTGTCGTGAAAAAGTACAAAGCCAGACCTTTACATTGAAAACAACTGAAAATCTGACTTTATGTTCACCCTAACAAAGGCCCCACTAACCCTGAGTGGCTGATCAAAGTCAGCATCTAGTACTAGGGTCACGTAAGGTCACAACAGCTTCTAGCACTCAGTTGACCAAAAATGTGTTTTCTACATAAACCCTGTCTGGCCTGGAAAATGATAATCATATTTTAGGTTTACAGTACAGCTACCTTGGTGGCCAATTTTGAGTTGCACACATCAACTGCACTGTGGCTAAAAGTTGGTTAATGCATAAAGAAAATAATTTAGTTCAGGCAGATTAAAGCTATACAACACATCACAGCTGAGAGTGTGAAAATATTTATCATCTCCCTCCTGTTTCACTCCACTGACAGCCATGGTAATTACCACACGCAGCTGTATCTCTGATTCAGCTAGCACCTATGTACTGCACCATGTGTGTGAATGAACAGCAACATACCAGGCAGATATACATGACACTGTAAGGTTAAAAGCACCATATCAACACATCTGTGAGAAAAGCACAGAGATGTACAGGAAGACAGAGGAAGGGGAAACAAGAAAGGGGGAAATTCCTGTGAGTGAGGAAAAAAAAAGGCCCAGCGAAGGGAAGAAAGACAAGAGGAGGAGTGCAAAGAAAGGAAGAGAGAGTGTGACAGAACTGTGAGAAGCAGAAAGTATGAATCAGCAAGAAAAGAAGACAAACCCTGAGAGTGTAAAAGAGAATGAAAGGAAGGAAGCAAAGAAAGCCAAACTGACAAGCGAAGATCTAAATCTTTGGGACATGTCGACTAGTTCTGGCATCCAACTGTACTGCACTGCATCAACACTGAATAGTTAATAAGCCTATCTCATCTTGGTGACAATAATCAGTGCATCACTTATGTTCCATAAACTGACTAATTTCACAACCATATCGTGAAAATAATTATTCAATTCATTATTATCATTTAGTTAATCAATTATTTATCATTAATTCATTAATGCAGACAAAAGATTCAGTTTGTGGTTGGTACTATGTATATAATGTCCATGCAATCTACAATCTGCTATCTGAAATCTCCATGCCTATGGAGAGTTCCGTAATGTAATATGACTGAGGTTAGTCTTCTGCTGCTGTTTAAGTTCTTAAGAAATCCCAAAAACTTTGGATATTTAAACATGCTTGAGTTCATATGGATTAATGATAGCTGCTTCCAGAGCTAAATGGGGCTAATCAGTTCACAGCCTGACAACCTGTGAATTAAGGATCAGTGTCCAGATTTCATCAAGACATCCTGACAATTGAGTACATGGAGATTGCTCCGTGAGTCAAACCCTCACCTATAACAGAGACCCAAAAACACACACTAGGTCATGACGATGCCCAAAAAGCTATCGTTATGTACATAAGTTAGCAAGTAACACTTATCTCATTCCTCGCACAAGACTATAAACTTCCATTTTTTGCATATATTCACCTATTTTACAGTAAAGTGAAGTTCAAATTAGCTGGATCTATGCAGTGGAGGTGCATATTTAAAATCATTAATTGGTGGATGTAATAAATTATTCTAGTGTAAGGCAAAGCCTGAAAGTTATCTGATATTCTAGATTTTTTTTTTCAAATAAAAAACCTCATATTGTCTCCAACTTCAGGTGTAAGACTTTGTTAGTCAAGTGGCAAAGACATTTAACAATCAAACACAAACCTTTGTATTTCTTCGTAGGCTCTTAAGAATATTTCTTCTTTTGGGATCCTCACTTTCCTCAATTGAGTTGTCCTTCTGGGCACCTCCATCATCCTGGCTGGCCTTGGGAGGACCACCCATCTCGTCGTCACTGCCTATGGAGAAGCTTGTCCTAAAACTGCTGAACTTGCCAAGTCGTTTTGATCTGTCTCTGTAAAGCTTAGGCTTTACTCCAATGGCAGACAACTTTCTCCTACGTTCAAGTGAGTTGCTATCAGCCTCGCTGTCTGACCCATTTCCCCCTGCACTTCCATTGGAATGACCTTTGTTGGCATTGCGAATTGTAATAATCTTGCCTTGTGTGCTGTCATGAGGTACAGAGTAAATATTCTCCTCTTCTGTTGGTCGAGGTTTGCTCACAGCATCCATAGGCTCAGCGTAGTCTGAGGGGTCATAGCCACCGTCACTACCTGGAGCCCAGGTGACAGCTTGAGAGCGACGGTTGGTACCACTTTGCTGGTCCATGTAGGGGCCGAGGTTGACCTTACGCACAGGCTTGGGCTTCACTTGTGGAGGGATCTTGTTGTTAAGTTTACTCTCGAAGGTGCTCAGCTCAGAAATGACAGAGAAAGTATCACTTGAATCTAGATCTGGCAACTTAAAGCTTCCAAGGTGAGAACCCAAACTGCCATCTTCTCTAAGGGTTGGGTAAGGTGGCGATGGATCAATGTCATCCTCTGAGTCCATGAGAATGTTAACTGGACTTGGAGAGCCACAGCGAGGGCTGATGCTCTCATTGGTACAAGCCTCAGCTACATTATCATACATGTGTGTGGCCTCCACAATAGTACGCTTCTCTACAACTTCTTTGAGAAAGGGTTGGAAAAGGTCTATTTTATGAAGCCCACCTACCACTCCCCCATGTCCACATATCACTGTGTTGAACCTTGCTTCTATTTCATGGGCCAGTTCCTCTCCCTGACTGATCTGCTCCTTAGCTGACTCTGAGTCTGACAGCTCCATCTGGCTCTCCCCTACTGTTAGCAGCTGAACTGGGATGATGTCTTGAACCTCACACAGGAAAGCACATAATGTCTCCATAGAGGCCTTTCGGCGAGCAGAGTAAACTGCAATGTAGCCGTGGACCAGCCTGGTCTTGCGGAGGGAGAATGAGGAATGAAAGGAGAGCAGTGATAACTCAATATTCTGCCTCTGGCCTCCCACACTGACATCCAGCAAAACAGAAGTTCCGCTGCTGAGGCTAGTGGCAGGACGACAATGCTGGGGCAACAGGAAGGGAGCAAGGAGCTGGTCAAGGTCATATGTGTCTCCACACATGAGGCACATGACTATCCTAAGGTCTGCCTCAAGCACTGGCTGGGACTGAGAGTCTCTGAAGGCAGAAGAAGGAGGGGGTAATGGAGGAGAGCTGCTGCCTATGCTTCTCCGACTTTCTAAGAGGCCCTTTAGCATCTGGTTGAGCTGCCTCTCATTGACATTGCGCCCATAGCCCACACCTGGAGAGGCAGGGTCTAGGAAAGAACACTGGAGCTTTCCAGCCACCTGCTGCCCTTGTTGGATGAGAGTCTGAGCTGTCTCCCCTCCAATATCCCCTATGGAGCCCACGCCACGCTTGGTAACCAGAAGGAGGGATAGTGGGAGTTGGGCTAAGCTGTTCTCTCTTTCTCTCCTGCTCATAGTTGACTCCCTAAGTCTCTCTAAACTCTCTACAACATAGGCGAGGGATTCCTTAGAGTTATACAAACACAGACAACCATGGGGTGTAAAGGTAGGTGTGTGGAATGAATTGACTGGCAAACGTACATTACCCTCAATGGGACGAAGAGCCAACTCATACAGCTTGCCATCTAACACATATCTGTCGTCACTGGTGCACAAGGCCCTTATCTCATTAGCCATTTCTCTGGCTAGCCCATCTTTTCCTAGGATGACAAGGTTTATTCGTTCTGCCCTCCCCCCCTCAAGTCTTGAACTTTCAGATGATGCATAGCGAGTGGGAAATCTGGAGGCCAGTATCTGCTCTATCTTACTGTCCACACAATGTGGACTGTTGGGACAAGTGTCCTTTGTTGGGTGGTAGACAAAGTGGATGTGTTTCAATACCAGGGCATCCCTTTCTGCCTGAAGTTTCTGCAGGGCTTTAAACCTTTGCTCCTCACCTAACACCTCTTGAATGGCTCCCATTTTCTCTTTACTTGGCTTTGCATCCACTTCCAACTCATAAAAGAGCTCAGAGTATTCAAGAAGCAGTTCCTGAAAGTCCTCTTTGGCTCGGTCAATGATTTCCTTCTGGTGTTTGTTATAGATATCTAGGTATTCTGCTTCATCCAGCCACTGGTAGAAGTCTTCATTCATGATGAAACTACGGGCCTCCTCCCAAGGTTTTCCTGGTGTGATGAAAGGAGAAACACTAAGCTTCTCCTTGAACTCCCATCTCATTTCAGCCCGTTTGCGTTCATTTCTCAGCTGTTCCAAGTGGGTCTCATAGATGGCTTCAGCTGCATGTGTCTCCAGGAGGTCCTGGGGGATTCGATCATCCTCCACATTGTCAATATGTGGTGTGGTCTCCCAAGGGGTGTCATCCAGCACTACAAACCACTGGGAAAAATCTCTCTTTGTCTCCAAGACTTTCTGAACACCAGACCAACTCAGGTGATCTATCTCCTCCAACTCGGGTAACAGTACAGACAGTGCTTGTGGTAGTGTACTTAGATAGAACTTCCTTCGTTTCTCTATATGCTCTTGTTTAAGTCTGTGCACATGCTGCTGAAAGAGCTTCTTAGCTTTGGCTGTCCCCTCCAGGAAAACATATTCCTTGTACTCTGGGGCAGACTGCATGCGACGACTGACATTGGGCCATGTCTCATTGTAATTCTGAACAATTCGGTTGACCAGCCACTCGTAGCGATCTTTTGCTGAGGCAATCTGTTGACTCTGCTGTTTCAGGGCCTCGAAATAAGGGATGATTTTGGGCTTTCCCCTACTCTTGTCTATAAGCTGAACCAGTGTAAGAAAAGCTAAGTCAACATTGACATTCGACCTTGCTGATGTTTCTACCACCTGTAGGTTCTTTTTGGCAAGGGCAAAGGTGTGAGAGTCTTTAATATAGCGCTCAACTCCTTCATCACATTTGGTGAGAACCAGTACTACAGGCTTCTTCGTTTTAGCTAGCTGGTTGTACAGGTTGGTAACAAACTTCATCTGGTCTTCAAAGCTACGATTCATACCCCTGCTAACATCCACACAGAGTAAGAAGCCATCCACCATAAGCTTGCCTTCTGGCATCTGCTTCTGCTCAAAGTCCTGCTCAAGCCCCAGCTGATCTGTGCAAAAGTACATCAGTTTCTCAGCTGAAGCCAGTTTGGTGGAAGCCGCCCGCTTAATGTAGGGTTGGAGTGCTGTGCTTCGGTGGGGTTGGAATGTCTGATCATCAATGAACTCTGTCTGCTCCACCACATTCATCCGACATTCTGGACCCTCCTCCACCATCCGTCCAGCTTCTCCCCAGAACAGGAAATGATCATTGTTCACAACACGGCCTCCAAAGTCACTGGTGCTGAGAACTGAGGTGTGGTCTAAGTAGAAGTCATCTGCGCTCGGTCGGACAAAGCGGTTACAAAGGCAGGACTTGCCCACACCACATTGGCCTTTCTCCTTCTCCGTGCCAGACAACCCGACCACGGCCAGGTTGTAGGTGGGTGCCCTGACATCTTGCTTTTTGGCCATCATCATCGCTGGCAGAGAATCATCCTGCCATGCTGACCGCTGGCTTTAGGGAGAGGAGAGGGTTGGCAGGGAAGGAGGGTTTCCATGCAAGAGGGGTTCACAGAGCTGGGGTCTGGACCTGCAAGCCACCAAAAAAAGAGAGATAATTGTAAGTGAATTCAATCTGAAGAAATACAGCATAAATATTTTTCAATTACGTTTTATGATTACAAACCAGTGTCTGTAATCATTATTCCTATTATAAGTGGTTAATATTGTTTAATCTTTGATTTTGTTGCACCAGTGAACATTTCCTGAAAAATCATCCAGTGTCATCCCCATTTAACTCATTCAATTTCTATACTTCCTGGGCCTCTCTGCTTAGAGTGGTGCCTTCAAGATTTTATTTTAATGTTCTTCGAGACTATGTGTGTTCATCATTAGACAGCTCACAGTGGGGTTGGATGTCTCACTGCCAGCAGCAGTGGAACAAAGTTACATGGGGTTTGACTGTTGCAGAAAATGGATAAATGAATATGCACACAAACATGCTTACACTTCGAACTACACACTTGTGAAAAAGGCCTGCTAAGCTCCCTTCACCCCAAATGAAAGACACAAACAAGCACATGAAAGCAGGTAAGTGTTGCAGAGCTAAAGTTACTAATTGGCCAACTAGGGAAAGCCATCTGCATTTTAAAAGGCTGTGCTGGCTGTTGGCTTACTCTCCCCCATCAAAAACATATTTTCCTAAATTTCCTTCCACACAGCAGCCTGCAAACAGATCAGAGTTGGCTGATACATCACTGCTAATGTATTCACATATGTACTGATGATCAACGCATTGAATTTGTGCTGTTCTGCAAAGAAACAGCACATACAATCAGAAAATACAGACCCTTTTTTATTTATTGAAGCAGCAGATCACAACTGAATGTGTGGTGTTCAGTGTCTTGTCCAAGGACACACCAGAGTATGACTGAGTTGGATGCTCTTTATGGAAAGGCCCACTTTTACAGCACATTCTTTAAAAAAAGAAAATGCTCAAAGACAGACGGCACAGACATGAAGTACTGGATCACCCTATTTATGTTACAACTGCAGTGTTACTGTATTAAAACAGACATTAGAAGGCAAGGCCTTCATTGCTGCTGGATTGAATTTTCCAGACACAGCATAATGTGGATGTGCAAGGATGAAAAAAAGGCAGTCACACACCTGCTATATATTGAATACAGCAAACACTGTAAACTTCTAATTGCTAGGTGAAAGCTGATTGCTATTAATCATAACTTCAAATCTTAAAGGGCAAGTTTTACAAAAGCAAATACAGACAGTGAATTAACATTACAAGGGCAATACTCCAAAAGAAGACCTTGTGTTTTGATATATTTCTAGAAAAACATGCACGAAAAATGTATCAAGGTACACATCAATAAATCCACTCCCTTTAATAAATAATAGAGTGCTCCAATAGACTGAAAGTTAATATGCTAATATAAAGACAAAATCTGTTAAGATTTGGCATCATATAAATGAAGATTGATTGATTCATTCATTGAATATAAGTAAGTTAAGCCTTCAGCTCCGAATGTGTTGCTGCCAACATATTCGCGCAAGCTTAATTTGAATGACTGTTATTCCTAAATGGTTTGCACAACTGGAAAAATTCCAGCAGTTTATAAAAGCTGAAATGTTTCTCTTTCAGCTAATGTGGTTATTACAGCAATTTCTCTCAGGTGTTTAAGGCAGCCTGCGAGTACACACAGATTACAGAGCAGATGTATAAAAGGAAAGCACAGAAAAACGAAGCCGGTTTTGTCCAAAAATGCCAAAAAGAAGATTCTCCAGGGTTATTATACCTCCACTGAGGGTTCTGAAGGATTCTGAGACCGAAGGAAAACAGCGCCATGCTGTTTATACTTTGTATGTGTACAGTGCACCAAGTCTTCATTATACTGTGTGCATGACTTTAGGGTTGCATTGTGTACTAACATTTGTAGAACAATCTGCCATGCCATGTTAATTACGTATGTATAAGCAGAACAGTGAATTTATTTGTTTATTTTACACATAACTCTTTTGTAGCTTTAAAACATAACTAGTTGTGTTTCTGAGCACATCCACCTTGTAAACAGCACAGTATGACTTGACTATCTGAGAGACACTCTTAAGATTCATACCTCGCAACTGCCTTCCTCATCTCATCTGTTTATAAAAAAAAAAAAAAAATCTTTAGTATTTCAAACAATGTGTTTGCTCATTTGCATGCATGCAAATATTCTTTCTTCTAAAACTTTCCTGCGGTGCGAGCTCAATGTGCTGTGATGGTTAAGACGGGATGCCTTTTTCTGCAAACCTCTAAAAGAAAAGACATACAAAAGGCAACTTAACGCAGTTTTCTCCTTTTTTTTCTCAGAGCTGTTTTAGGTGAAACCTCAAAGACAGACCTTGGCAGACAGCTCAGAATCCAGTCTTAACTGATTTGAGGATGCAGTGATTGAAAACAAAGTGACAGAGCAGAATAGATGAACATAAAATGTTTCATGAGACTGAGTGTCATGCCCAAGCCAGACTGACAGCAACAATTCTGCACAATTCAGCTTGTTTTAACAGCCTGTCTTCTGGCAGTCCAAGCGCTGCTCTTTATACGGAGTAGATACAGTCTCTTAAAGTATATATTTTCACTTTCTGCAGACATGAATAGACAACACTGCCTGAGCTAAACTAATGTTTGCAAAGTCCAGTTGTAGATCAGTCAGGCAGCCAGTCTGCCAATTCACCCTGAGGCCTGGTGCCTTGTGCGCATGTCTGGTCACATACCAGTGTCTAGAGGCCTGTTAAGGGCTCAGGCAGAGACAGGTTAGGGCACGCACTGCATCTGCCTCTGACCCTGAATTAGCTTATGAGCAAAAAATAAGAGGGGAAGTGAGCAGGAGGAAATGGAAGAGCTGCAGGACTGAATTGGAGGGGAAAGAGGCTGGGGAGTCAACGCTCATAGTGAGGGTGGGGGAGAAGAAAGGATGCATGAGGAAGAAGAGTAGGGTCAGGTCAGTGGCCTGAGTCCTTGTGAGCTGCACATCTGAATTCCCCAAGGGCAGAGGCGCATGGCGTGGTGAGGCCTGGGTGAGCTTATTGTCAGGGTCTGACCCATTGCATTGCTAATCACAAACAGCATTTACAGACAAGACATACCAAATGAATTGCCACATCTCAATATCCTCAGTGTTTTTTTAGCCTTCCTTTTGCTTACATCTATTGAGAAGACAAACAAACAAAAGACAGCTGTCTTGTCTTGGACCAATCAGCCCTTTCTAGGTCATTCCCTGTATCAAGGACGGGTCAAAACAAGGGAAGATGGGATGCATCTGCAGGGTACTGAAGTGCAGCCTGAAGTCAATGCTGGGGCAGCAGGGCATAAAGTTCATCATAACACGTGCTACTAAAGGCAGCACAGAAGAGGCCAAGTTTACTACTTCTGAGAGGAGAGCATGTTAGCAAAATTATGGTACAGCTGTATTCCATTCATAAAAGGGAAAAGAAGAAAAGTTAGCTGGAAGGATTCTAGTTACTGTCAGTTTTTCGACACCTAAATAAAATGAAATGTTCTGACACATGTATTCTGATTAACGGTGAGCATCTCACATTAAGCAAAGCTAAGCTAGGTAGCTGCAGCACAGCTTGGCTAGCTTGCAGTCTTTCTTATTGTCACAAATACACATCTTCTCAAAATGACACCAATATTTTCAGTTTGATATCTTGTCACAGGGAGGAAATGCCTTGGGCAGCTGAGCAATTGAAGATAAACTTTTTGATTTGGGGCAAACTTGTCCAGCAAAAAAATACCACAGTCAAACTGACATACAGTGTCTGGGGTGTGATGTGTCATTTTAGATGTTTGAGGCTTGCTTGTGGAGACAGTGTGAGTGGATGTCACAGAGGGGTGGAAGAGGGGAGCAAACAATCCATTGTGCCATTATGACGATCTGCTGAAGATCCTTCTCTTCTGCTGCAGTGCAGCTAAAGTACCAAATAGTACAGCTGAACGTTAGGATGCTCAGCAGTAGAACTTCTGCAGTAGATCGCTCAGCGGTCTGTTGAGCCTCGGGGTCCTCAGGAAAAAGAGGTGTTGCTGGACTTTCTTTATTATGTGTGCCCTGTTCGGGCTCCACCTCAGGTCTGAGATGTGGACTCCCAGGAACCTAAAGCTGGCGACATGTTCCACCTCTTTGTGAACCATGCACAGTTGTTGTTTTTTTTTCCTGCAGTCAATTATTATCTCCTTGTTTTTCTTGATATTAATATGCAGGTTGTTGTTTTTACACCCAGAGAATGCTTGTACCTCCTCTCTGTAGGCCACCTTGTTGTTGTTGGACATCAGTCCTACAATGACGTTGTCGTCTGCAAATTTAAAGGTGTTGGAGCTGTGGGTGGGTGTGCAGTCATGGGTGTACAGGGAGTAGGGGATTGGATCAAGGAGCCCAACGGGATAGCCCTTGGGTGCATCGGTGTTAAGAATGATGGTGGAGGCTGTAGGCCACAAAGTGTGCATCAGACCCACTGGAGGAGGGTGCCTAAGGTGCACTCACAAATACCACTGTATTCTTGTTTTTTGTAAGAAGGCAAATACCTGGCATTAGTTTAATATCAGCAATTAAGCAAATGCTTCTGCAACTTGACATGGAGTGAATGAGCCCCTATCATAAGCCAGATTTGGAAACCACTGTCAAGAAACATTACTACAAGAGACTCAAATTTTACTTGGAAGTGAAATACTGCAGGCAATACTGTGTGCTGCCAAAATATAGTTTTGACTTTTCTATCAGAGAAGACAATTCAGTCAAATTATATGACACTGCTTAGAGATTATCCAGTAATCTTCTACAAGTGGTTCTCTAACACAAAATCAGGATTCAAAGATAGTTCTTAGAGTTCTTACTAATGCTACCCAACAAGTATCAGAGAATAAGCACACTTGCATGGTTTTCCAGCAGGCCCTCTGGTTGTACAAGACTTCACACTCAGAAAGGCTGGAAGCTGACAGAAACCAAGGTCATGCAATAGTCATGCAGCAGTGCATTGCTGATTTTGACACAGAGACAGCAGGGGACATTTTTGAACCTCTCTGTCGATCTCTCTTTTGGGAAGGCAGACCCTCTCTTAAGATTTTCTCCCCTTTCTCACTCACTCTGCAACCAGTCATGCTTCAACTACCATCACCCATATTATTTCTTTACCTCTTGTGCCCTCACCCCCATCATTATCCACAGCATATAGATTTCCTTTCTCAATCTGTCATTTTTCTCTCTGTTTTCCCCTATCTAGAAGCTTGTGGTCCAGTAGTAAGACTCTAGAGCTTTAAGGGCAGGGACATGAGAGAGGATACGTGTGTGTGTGTATCTATCTATCTATCTATATATATATCTCTATATATCTATATATCTATATATCTATATCTATCTATCTATCTATCTATATATATATCTCTATATATCTATATATCTATATATCTATATCTATCTATCTATCTATCTATCTATCTATCTATCTATCTATATATATATATATATATATATATATATATATATATATATATAAAAGAAGGAGGACATTTTTAACTATAACTGAGCATTTCAAGGGACTCAGACATGGAAAAGAGCAAGGTTCAAATCCAACCAATACACGACAGATCTTGAACGAATAAACAGCCTGTTTTGAGGGGAGAGAGTGTGAAGGGGAGAGAAGGACTGTGTCACTGTTGTTAACCCCCTTGACTGCAACAGGAAACCTGACTGATAACATGGCTAAAAATAATGCACTAGAAACATGGAATGACAGCTTTTAATTAAAATTAGCAACATCTCTAACTAACACACATGCATTCACAAGTGCTCACAGAATGGAAGCTTCTTGAATGATAAGGTCATTTCTCTCCAAGCTGACAGCAAGCGAGTGAAAGAGAAAGGCAGAAACCACTCATCAAACTGCGACGCCCGTTCTCTGGCCTTCACACTAGTTTTGGATAAATAATTGATTTTTAAATCCCCTCACTTTAAATTTCTAATTTTTCCTTTTATGTTTTGACTTTGAAAACAAGTCAAAGAAGATTGTGCGAGTGGTTCTGACATGAAAGAATTATCAGTCAGTTAGTTGGGTTTTTAATCTTCAGTAAAATCTAAGACAAAAATGACAGCCTTATACATTTTACAAAGCAAAACAAGTTCTAAACATTTCTGATCCTCAAATGTGACACTTTGCTTTTCCTCTACATGATATAACTGTATCTTAAAGATCATTGGCTTTGCAAGGGCAAGCTGCTCAAGAATAAAAAATATTTAATAGTGAGTAAGATATTGCTGCAGTCCCAGATGAAGCAATACCTTACTTTTCTGACTGGGGTTTTGTGCAACAAAAAATCATAACTGTTCTTTTAATGTCCATTTTGCTCCAGTGATGATTTATACAACATAACATAAACAACAACCTTTAGCAGAGTTGTTGTCGTCAACTCTCCCTCCCTCTTATTTCCTTCTGCCAGGCATGCACAGCCTTACTCCTCAGTTCCTTCAATCCCCCTGACCCTTATCTAACTCGCTACACTTCCTGTCCCTATATTACAGTAGACGCTCTCCCTCTCAGCGCTGCCCTCTCCTGCAGTACTACCTCATCCTTCAACCCAGCCTCTGTCAGAGCAGCAGACTGTCTCCTGATGATATTAGCATACAACTGATCCCTGCCGTCCTGCTAGAAGGCTGCATCAGCACAACTGTATACAAACATTCAGACATCCAAATCAGCTGACCCACACTCTATGCCAAACTCAATGCTGCAGGACAAACAAATAGCAGCAACACAAACCAATACAGACAACTACTCTCACCAGAGGAGGACGGGGCACGGCATATTATAAGTATACTTGACAAACACATCACACCCAATGCCAGCTGTGTGATTAAATGTGTTAGAATTTCTGCAAGTTTTTAGAAAAGAGGAATTAATGGGGGTCCTCAGACCAAGCTTTAGCCTGGAGCGGGCTCCAATTTTAACTACAGTTAATGATGTGTGAATTTGTTTGTTTCATTTCAGAGCTTTCCACACCAATTACTGGAAATTATATTAGAAATGTTTCCTTACACTGTCTAATGATTTCAAATTCATTAAAAAAAAACCATCTTTTCATGTACTCTTCATACTGGTCCATGTCTTGGTGTAAAATTGCTTGCTGAAAATTGCTTCCAGCACATCCTCTCTGTTTACAAAGAAGAGCAGACTGTGCAGAAAACATTTCCTCACAGAAGAGCTCATAAAGCAGAGCAGAGAAACAGTTCAACTGTCCCTGAGCAGATCTTCTCTGTATTTCCAAGAAACTCTTGCAGTCGATGAGCCTTTTGACCTCCACATCAAGGTTTTAAATTGTAGGTAGCTGTAGTCTAGGTTCTACATCTCTGGGATTTCTTAATAATTCAATTCAGTGACTTATTCTTTTTGAAAACCACAATCCACTCCCAAGCTGAAAACCTGTCTGCATAGAAAGCCATTATTTGTGGGCAACAAACTGACAGATGATTTTACCTTTAATGTAATTGTAATTTTCAACCCATTTTCAGCAGAGCGCTCATCCTTGTAGCTGGAGTGGGTGTCTGATAGATGTGCTGGGTGTGTTTCCCAGATGGTGGCCACAATAGGAAAGCTGTGCACACACTCCTGAGGCACTGCTGCTGCCAGAGTTTAATATTTAACACTATATCTAGACAGCTAGACCGAACTCGCAGCAAAGTCTTGATCAAAACGAATTATTTGATTGCAAAAACATAGCTTCTATTGTTTTAGCATTTGTGTGGTAGACTGATTCTATTGCTTATCATAAAGGCTTCTCACCTGCCTCTTCTACTGCATTTCAAACTGCCTGTATAACACAGACAGTAAAGGGTGAAAGGGGAAATGACTAGTTCTCTGAGATTTGATATAAAAAAAATCACTCGCAAAATAGGTATGACTACTTTTCATGATAACTCAGGTGGGATGTGCTGAAGTGAATAACTTCCTACTGTTTTAGACATTAATTTATATTGACCACTCTGTAGATGAGAAACACCCAGAAAACTCTAATCTAACTTGACTGAAAAACAGATTGCAAAGTCTAAAGGAGCATATTGTCAAGTTGGTCTACAGAGTCTGGCTACCTTTCAAACTTTTGTCTTTGCAGCTTAATCTTACTGTTTGGTGACAACCTGTGCACTGTATTCATTTTAATTCTATGCTGTTGGGTTTTTTTCCCTCATAGTTTGGCGCTTTTTGATAATATCAAACATATGAGTAACATAAATTGTATTGTTTAAGATAAGTGGAAGCAGTTCATGAAAATCTTGATAACCTTGCTACCTTGCTTTTTATCTTACTTTCACAAGCATGTTTAGCCATCTACGTTATCCTTGGCACACAAAGTTACATATCAAAAAGAGTACCACTCATGATATGAAGTAGGCTACCTGTTGAAACTCCGGCCAGGTTTATCACACCAATAATAAAAACACATTTTATTTCAAGGCACCCAAGGACACTGTAAAAAAAACGAAGCTAAAAACACTTTCACTACAGTTAAAGAGAAATATAAGATATATAATTTTAAAAGAAATTGATTTAAAAAGATAAGATGTGATGGAAGGCAGTCAGAGTTGGTAGGCCAGGTGGAAGAGATGGGTTTTAAGGTGGGATTTTGAAAATAGTCAAAGTCAATGTCACAGATGTCAGGTGGGAGGGAGTTCTAGAGATGGGGCAGAGCAACTGAAGACTCTGGACCCCACTGTGGTCAAGTGGGCTGGGGGGATTTCAGGCTGAGGGCAGATGAAGATCTGAGGGTACGGCTGGGTTTGTTAATGAAGAGGAGATCAGTGAGGTACAGAGAGGTGAGATTATGAATGGCTTTGAAGGTGAGGAGCAGGAATTTATAACTGATGTGGTGGGTGATGGAAAGCCAGTGCAGCTGTTGCAGGACAGGGTGAAAGTGGTGGAAAGAGGTGATAATCCTGGTCCTGGTGATAATCCAGGCTGCATTAGTTGAAGTTTATGGAGGGACTTGAGGGGGGGACCAGAGAGAAGGGAGTTGCAGAAGTCCAGACGAGAGGTAACAAGTGAGTGGACCAGGATGGTGGTGCTGCTGGGGGTTAGGGAGGGGCGTTGGCGTAGATTTGGAATGAATATGCGGTCAGAGATGGATTATTTGATCATTTAAGGAGCAGTTAAAAGAAGAGAGGCCAGATCAGCTCACCATATTAAGAATATGACCTTTTGAATGGGTGGGGAAATGTACTGCTGCTTCACGCCAAAACTGTCCAGGCATGAGGAAAATTCCACAGCGAGTGATTTGTACTGTCCATGTGTCTATTAAAATCACCAAGCACAGAGGCATTGGGAAAGAGCATGGACAGGAGGGTGAGGAGGGAGGAAAATTCATTAATAAATTCTTTGTTAGATTAGGGTGGATGATGAACAGTGGCAACAATGGTGGGTGTTGGTCCAGACACTTGCAAAGCAGTGATTCAAATGATGTCAATGTTGGGACAGAGTGAGGTGAGACCTTCCTCTTCTCGCAGTGAATGATCGTGAGACCACCACCACGACCAGTGAGGCGACGCACACCCAGATGGTGTACATTCATTCAACTGGGAAAAGTTGGTCAGTTGCTGCCATGTCTCTGTCAGGCACGAAAAATCCAGTTTGTGGTTGAGGAGGAGGTCCCAGAGTAAGAGACTTCTGCTGGTGAGGGGGCAAATGTTTCATAATCGAAATTTGGAAACAATGCGTTTGGAGGTGGTGGTGCTAGCGACAGCCAACCTAGCTGGGTAGGCTAACGCATCTCAGTTGGCTGAAGAGTTGTCAGTGAAAAATCTTCAGTGGGACCCGCGGTGGAAGTATTTCTGATGGGGGAGGCTTGTGATGCCTGGGAAGAGGTGCAACACTGCTGGCGGTTGGGCAGGTAGATGGAACCAGAGCAGAAGGCAACCGTAAAATGAGTCAGCATGATGACCAGAACAGACCAAAATAAGGAAAAGCTCGCCAGGAGTCCATCGATCCAGATGATAGACAGATGAAGCCAGGTTAGCAGTGAGATTGCTGACAGGTAGTACAGTCAGGTACTCACTGCAGTGGGACCCATCAAGTTCTAAATATTGCCTGATCAGTTTTAATGCATAACAATGGGAACATAAAATACAAGAGGATTTAGGCAGCAGTTGTTGCAATAAGCTACATTTATAGATTTATTGATCTAAAGTTAAAGCAACACAGTATTTTATGCTTGTTTTTTTTATCTAATAATCCTTAAGCTCTCCCATCTGAGCTTAAAACCTGCAGGCTTTGTGTATTATGAGGTATTATGATCCCTGCAGGAAATCTCACATCAACCAAAGATCACACTAACTGTTATCAAGTGACAGATGGTCATCATACACACACACACACACACACACACACACACACACACACACACACACACACACACACACACACACACACACACACACACACACACACACACACACACACACACACACAAAAATACACATACTTTAAGTAACCCCCCAACACTGTCACCATATGCTGCAACACAGATACTGCACATTTACTCTCCACACATGACCATGCCCTTTAACTGGCCTGCTATCTGCCTTAACAACATCAGTATCCCTCAGAGCTATAGAAGTATTTTACCTCCTCTCTTCCTAGAGAAATTTTTACTTCTGAATTTTGTGACCAATTAAGTCTGTAAAGGACTAAAATTAAAGAACAAGGACAGGTCAAAGAGGAGAACGGGAGATCATATAAACCAATTTCAGTAAATGTTTGTACATTTTTTACCCCAGCAGTAAC
This sequence comes from Labroides dimidiatus, assembly GCA_030710495.1. Taxonomy (NCBI): domain Eukaryota; kingdom Metazoa; phylum Chordata; class Actinopteri; order Labriformes; family Labridae; genus Labroides; species Labroides dimidiatus. Next base: position 4,263,384 of record CM061154.1, on the reverse strand, counting down.
ACAACAACACATCACTGCACTGCTGTGAATGCCACACTGCATACAGTCTGTTCTTGTCATGTTCTCATCTATGAAGTTGCTCATGGGCTAGCCCAACTAAAAGTGTCCTTATAGCATCATTGCAGCATGCCAGCATAACAAGAAGACAAACTAGTGATTAGGTGCTACTTCCACTCACTCCTCCAGTCAGTCCCCCCACTCCTTCCCTACTTTGAGGATGGCGAATAAAGCAGCAAGTAGTAATAAAATCTGTCTCAACACTGCTCTGCCAACTGTCTCTGACAGGCTGTCCAACAGACTGAGTCATAACACAGATTAAACAATGGGTACACCCAATACTGGCTTTGTTTGTGTAACTATATTTTCACTCGACTGGCCTCTTTTTGTACCTTAAAACTCTTTGCCATGCGGCCTCTAGGGATGGCAAAGTGAAACTGCCTGTTATACTTGAATGGATTCAGAAACAGCAAATTGTTTTTGAAGGCTTCTAGGGCATAAAGACATTGGAGCAAAATTGTGTTTTTTGGTTTCAATGTCTTGAAGAAGAAACCTCTGCAACCCCTGATAGTCCCACGTGATAAACAAGAGACGAAATGAATCAGAGACAGACAAAGAAGCAACGTTTGTTGGATGTGGATGTATGTTGGAGGACAATGTAAGAGAACAAGAGGAGTTTCCTGCAAAGTGAAGTAAGAAGGGGAGGAAAGGGAGAGTGCAAGGTTGAGGGAGAGGAGGAGGTTAACACATGTGGCTTCTGGTAAGTGCTTAGCACTTGCGGTTGGCTAATGGTACACAGACAGGACTACTTTATGAGTGCTCATCTGCACTTTGTGCTGCTGATTCCCTGACAAGCCTCAACATGTAAGAAATAAGCCCCTGTTAAAAGGGGCAGAAAACCACTTCCTATACTTCTTTGCCCTCCACCTTTTCCACACGTTTTTTTTTTTTTTTTTTTTTTTTTTTTTTTTTTTTTTTAATAGCCCATTTTGCCCCATCTGTCATCTCATCATCCATCACTACTCTTCACTATCTAAAAGCACAGTGGCATCAAGCTGCCATAGGAGCTGAATAACCTCACAGCTGACTGTTTAGAAACACACTCACATACACACACACACACCACACTGAGATAGCTAGAAGAAAATAACATGCTAAATGAATGGACAACACAGAACAGGAAAAAAAGCGCTGGATAAAGTGGAGGAGCGCTGCCAAGGATGGGTGACTCACTGCAGAGAGGTAGAAAAAGCTAATGATACAATTGAAAACACCTGAACCTGCCACAGTGTAAATTAAAGATAATGACTTTTTACTGGTTGCCACAGTAACCAACTTTTGGCACACTGGCAGATAGACTTTTTTTTTCCATCCCTTGAGCCCCCCAATTGCTTTTCCAAGAGCTGCACCTTCTTTCTACTTCTACCCTCCTGCAAGTTCCACTAAAGTGTAATTTGTGATGGGGCAGTAGAAAGCAAAACATATAAACCATATTTTCATAACCATTATTAATAATAGCCTCAGCTTTCTAGAATGAAAGAGATGGATGAGAAGTGGCGAGTTTGCTTGAATGAACTGCATCTCTTGTTAGCCTGGGATCATAACAAGGATGCATTTGTAACAATTTTCCCTGTTAAAGCAGCTCATGTGTGTCTACACTGGGGAGCGACACCCCTGAGCTTCTTGTGCATTGTGTGTATTCAGAGGAAGCTGACAGGCTCATGGGCAGCTTGTCGAGAGGTTAGCGGGGTAATAGCTTTGTCATCCATTTTAAATCAGTCTCTAGACAAACGCTAGAGAGGCCATCACAGCTGACAAAGTTTACTATTCCGCCTGCAGCTGCAGCAGTAACAAAGCTCAAGGCCAAGTTTTGTCTGCGGAGGCTTACTTAGTCAAGTCTGCTGCTTAGCTCATCCTGTCTGCATCATGATTAAAAGAAGGCAGCTAACATGGGGCAAGTCAATGTTGACACAGTAAGATTAACTCTTTGTTGGGTGAATACTGTATCTTTTCCATGTGTTACCACTTATAGCTTCATTAAAGCCTAATGTTGGTAACAACTGTATGTGGTAAGAGTGGGGATAAGCAGTAATAAGTATTCTTGTTCTCATAATGACTTTTTGCTGTCTTGCTTTTACCTCTTTATATGGTGGAAAGAATCAATACAACGCAGAACTTAGCACTAGGGATGCACCAATCAAATACTCAGTACTGGTATCGGACCGATACCAGACAAGGTTACAGGATCGGATATATTAAACAGTAGTACAAGTTGCCTGATCCAATCCTTAAGCTGCTAACATTACTTTGTGAGACATGCCGAAGCGAGATAGCTGAGCGGGCTGCTGGAAGTTGTCGTATGTGTCATGTCAGCAGAAACTAGAGCGAGACTGAGACTGGTCAGCAGCGCTGTCGTAAAGTCAGCTGTGTTGACTTACAGAGGGAAAAAAAGGTTCCAACCCGTCGTTTCAGATTGAGGTTGGTTGGAGTTGTAATCCAGTTTGTGGCAAAATAAACATTTCAATGAAAAGGGAAAAACATGAAATAGCCACGTTAGTGTCTAATATTTAGGTTCATAGCCTCACACCGTCCCGTGAGAATCTGTGTAGCATTTGTTCAATTGATGTTCAATTAGGAACCAAAAAAAACAAAACATTGAAAAATGTTTTTTTTTTTCTGTTTTTTCCTCTTTGAAATGAAAACAACAAAAACAGAATTTGTTCATATTTCAATATCCTGCGTACAACTACCATCAAGCCTGCTTCATCTACGCTCTCTGGACAGAGAAGCTGCTCTGGTTACAACCTCAAAAAAACACATTTTCATTTATTTGTTTTGATTTCAAAAGGAAGAAAACAGAAAACAAACTGTTTTTCAGTGTCTTGTTTTTTGTTTCATAACTGAATATCAAATGCAGAAATGATACATGGATTTGTGAGGGACTGTTCAGGACAGCCTTTGATTTTAGTGTACTGCATGAACACAAGTTCAGGGGGGCTCATACAGGAGAGCATGCAAAATAGATTAGATGGCTTTAACATCAAAACTAGCTGCTCTAAGTTAAATGGAATTAATAAGCTCAAGACATATTTCAGCTATCATTTTTTATTAATCATTTTTGTTGAAACATAAAACTAAATAATGTACCGCGTCCTCTTTACCTCTGTCATAAAGTTTATCTCTGCAAACCCAAGTATCAATTCAGGACTCGATAAAGGCAGACATCAAATATTAAAAAATCTGATCTCTATCTGGGGCAGTAAATGCTAATTGGGACATCCCTTTTTAGCACAGTGTTTGTCTTGCTGTTGCAATAGTATTAATTCAGTAAATTCATTAAATATTTTCTAATTTCAAAACTTTGACATTTTGTTTAGGTTTTAAGTCATTGACCAAATGCAACAACAACTTATTTTTTAAGTGTGGGGTCCTTTACTGATACATGATCATCAGGGGCTTTGGCCCTTTTAATACTGCAGTAAAAAGCTCACTTTTTATGCCTTTGCCACATTTATCACCCAACTAACTTTCTGTTGTAAAAGTTAAAAAATACCAAAGGACAATGTATTGTAAAAAAGAAAAATGTTATTTTATTCATTAAATATTTTAAAACAAAACAATTTGCTGATCAATCAGTTATCAGATTTATTTTCTGCCAAATATCAGAATCGGCATCAGCCTAAAAAAATCCATATCGGCTGGGCCCTACTTTAGAGAAATAATAGTGGGACCAAGTTGTCGTGCTTCTACAAAAGTGATGCGCAATATAAAGTCACGTACTAACACACCAATATTATGGCACAGCTTCAGTATAAAAGCATGAACACTGCAGACCTCCTGTTGCACAATCACAATGTGAGCAGGGTAGTTCAGTTCTTCGCTCTATCGAAGTTGATCAGTTGCCTCAAGGATGGCTTGTAGATCTAACAGATTTATTGTTTAATGGGAGCTTTTATTTGTTATGTAAATTGTAAAAGGTAACGATATGTCAATGGGAAATTAGGATCGTAACATAATGAAGTGGCAAAATTTTTTACCAAAGTTTCGTGTTTATACAAGTTGAGTTGCCACATGCAGATATTGTAATAAAGCACAAAGAAGAAGCACAGAGGCAGAGAAGAAAAATGAGGCTCCAGGAAAATGTGGCTCTAACTTCAGACTGTTAATGTCAATATCAGCATGTCTTTCTTCAAACACTCATTACTGACACACTCGCATGGAAAACAAGTGCAGATGTACAGATCTTGCGAGCAGCTTTGTTCTTTGCAGGGTTCAGTTCAAGGTTCATCTTACCACCTTAAGAAATTTATGATGTGAGGGCGATGAATTGGGTGCTGCCGTGTTCTGTTTGTCACTTCTATCTGCTGTTTTGTATGTTCTACAGTCAGCAGAGGTAAGTAAGGCCACGAGATGTCTAATTTCTCAACAGAGACAATCTGTGAGATGATGTCACCATTTACTGCTTAACTGATCAGTGATGAATGTTGTCATTGATTTTCATAGCTATGTGAACAAACAGTTGCACCCCTACCACCACAGTGCTTATAAACCAGGTACAAAACCATCAAATGATAATGTGAGCATGTTCCATCAGCAGTTTGTTCACATAGATCCAGTTGTTTCTACCTCAGCTCCAGATATTCTGTCTCCATCCATAAAGCTTTGCATTTTGAGAGGGAGCTGTGGGCCACAAGCAGTCAAAACCACTTTCTTTTCTTCAAGTTTGTTTTTGGTTGTTGGACAAACTTGAGACTGAGATACTGATGACCAGAGAAGTCTTAAGCTGCATTTGTAGTGCTGTAAAACTGCCCCTATGTGATATATGAGATAGCTGACCACAAACACAGATCCAGCCATAGGAGGGAAAAAAAATGTTCTTGACCTCTGCTGGCCTCCACCTCCTCCTCATTTTAAAAGTTTCATTGGTCTTTTATTATGTATTTCTCTACAGACTTGTTTCTCTGCCATTCTGACCAGAACCCTCTCCATGCCCACAGGAGGAGAAGATGTCTCAGGAAAAAAGGCAGAGGGCAAGACTTGGACCATTCTCTTGGCTCTAACAGGAAACAAACCAGGTTGGATTTCAAAGAAGCTCTCCTGGTCTTAATCCAAGTGATAACCCCCCACCTACCACCAGTGGAGAAACACACACACACACACACACACACACACACACACACACACACACACACACACACACACACACACACACACACACACACACACACACACACACACACACACACCTTTAGATTCCCTTGCAGTGATGCCAAGAAGACTTCTGTCCACTATTTTCTGCACCTACCAATTCTCTCCCCTTAGATTGGCACTGTTGTTGCTGACTACCTCTTATCCCAGCGTTCTCATACGAGCCCACTGAGCAATGAGGTTCACTGAGATGGTTTTGCAAACTCTTCCTGACATCCCTGGACCCGGGGGACAAAATGAGGACCCTCAACAGAGGTGAAAAGTTGAGCAATCCTTTAAATCTGTTTCTGCTGATTCTGAAAACACAACCACACACTAAATTAACTAAATTAACTAAATGAAACTAAATTAAAATGTCACGCTCAAACTATGTAAGAAAATAGTTAATGATTGATCAAATACTTTGATATAGTTAGAAGGATACAAAGGGACAGTTAATTGTGGAAACTAATGTACCTAAACAGCTGTAACTACTGCAGTGATTTACATGTAATTGGGAACGTACTGGTTCAATTGTGTCATCATTTTTAAATATAACGGCAGCTAGTTAATACATGAGCACTTGTGTTTCCTTATATGTGCTCAAAACAACAGTTTAACATTACATTGTGACATTAAGTTTATTTTTTTTATTGTATGTGTATATATACCTTTTGTGACTCATTTGTTGACCAGTGACACCAAACTGGTTGCATTTGCAGTGGTGTTTTTACCTCTTCTCTTCCTGTTTGTCAAGTGATCCTACATGTAACCATGGTTACATTGTTTTCACACAAGACTTCAGCTGTTAGCAGCCCGTAGCATGTCGATGCTTACCAATCCATAGTTCCCTGTGAGCTGAGGAGAAGAGGGTGAGGACAATGTATTGGTACTGTGGTGCGAGCTAAGAAGAGATGCCATCGACCCCTCCTCCCATCCATCGTTATAAAGGGGAAGTTAAATCTCTCTCAAATAACATGAACAAGCTAGCCGGGCTAACCCAGCACCAGAGGGAAAACCAGCAGAGTAGCATCATGCTATTCACAGAGACATGGCTAACAGAGCTAACACCAGACACAAACGCCACATTGGAGGATTTCACCTGCTGTGAATGGACAGGATACAGGAGAGAGAGACTGAACAGACTGATGAAGAAGGCCAGATCAGCCCTGGACCCTGTGGACCCTCTAACACCAGAATAATGGTCAAGCTGCCGTCTCTAATGGACATTTTTTTTCTAATTGGCATTTTTTTTGATAACTACTTAATTCTTGAAACTTTGCACTATACACTTTATTGTATTGCTGCTATAACTCTGAATTTCCCTTTGGGGATCAACAAAGTCTGTTATGTTCTATTCTATTCTATTCTCTTCTATTCTATTATACAATATTCTATTATACAATATTCTATTATATTATATTATATTATATTATATTATATTATATTATATTATATTATATTATATCTTTCATAGAAGCTTAAGGTATGCCAGTTTAGTCCTGTTCAATAAAAATGTCCCAAAATGTTTAAAGGTTGCAGTTACTCCATCTAGCTGTCATGACTTGCAGAAATTAAAACCAAAATTCTAATAAATAAATAATACTCTGGACCCCCCCCCCCCAAATAAAAAAAGAAAAAAAAAGAGAAAAAAAAAGACATCCTCATCAAGGTGTACCATCTTTAAGTCTTTCTAATCCTTGATTTCAGACGAAGGAGGGGGCTGTGTGAAAATGTGAGTCTGTCTATTATTGATTTGCTCAGCTTAAGATCATTACAGACTGTGGAGGTGAAGAGGGATGATTCTGCTCATGTACACTGAATTTACATCAGGCAACTTAAAGGTTCTGTCTTTTATCTCTTGCTCTTACTCTTAAAATCTCTACCGCACAATTTCCTCCTTTTTCTTACGGTCTCCCAGAATCTGTGGGGACTTGACATGAGTGAGTGAGAAGGAAGAAAAGGTGGGAGGTGTAACCAAAGTCAAGGAGTTGGAGTTGTTTTGTATTTGGTATCAAGAGATAAGGATGTGCAAGCTATGTGTGCAAAGTGTCAATAGGCATGCTGACCAAGTGACTTTAAGAGTGCTTATTTATAAAACCAGCAGGGATGGTAAAACCAAACATCCAAACATGATAGAATCTAGCAGGGAAGGGGAGGAATAAACTAATTATGCCAGATAAAGTCTTGTTTTTATTGCACTCTGGAGGGTTGCTGCCATGGCTGAGAAAAAGGGGGAGAGGGGAAGAAAAAGTTTGAAAAGACTTTGGAAGGAAACAAAAAAAAGAGCAGTGAGCTGAGTCACACACTACACACTTCCACTTTAGATAATAACTTAACAAAAAAAAAATCATTTAAAAAAACTTTACAACACCAGCCAGGGACATTAACCAACTTTTGAATAAATTAACAAATAAATATAAAACAATGTACCTCTGTTTCAGTTCCTAGCATCTGTTTACCTTGTATATAGCAGTGGTGCATGGCAGAAGCCATCAGCCATCAGGACCATATGCTAATAAAGGCGCAGAGTTAAATATGAAGAATTTAGAGATACATGACAGCAAGTCAAATTTAAACACAATCAGACTTAGTCCAGACTAAAAAAAAATCTACCATTATTTCTTTGCTGCCTATCAAACCCTATCCCTACATCTCCCCATTAACCAGCCTGTCAAGCTCTCGGTTTGCTGGGAAGCCTGACACAACGACATGTTTACCTCCAGACAGATTCCCATTTAGATCCCTCAACAGGCAGAAGGAGGTAAGAGTGTGTCTGTGTCTACAGCTAAAACAAAGTGTTGCTGTATTTTTTGTTCAAAGAGGTATCAATGCTGCGTTTATGGTCTGGTCTATTGTTGGACTTGGCCCACCCAATTTGTTCACAAAGTGGTGAACCTCGCTCCATCCTTGCTTGTGAACAACTGAGCCTTTCAGGGATGTTCCTTTTATACCCAATCATGACATTCACCTGTTTCCAATGAACCTGTTCACCTCTTCAACTTTCCCAGTCTTTTGTTGACCCGGTCCCAGCTTTTTAGGAACGTGTTGCAGGCATCAATTTCAAAATGAGTGAATGTTTGCAAGAAAACAAACAAGTTCAATCGATAAATATCTTGTCTTTGTAGTGTATTCAGTTGAATAGAGGTTAAACAGAATTTACAAATCATTGAATTCTATTTTTATTTATGTTTTACACAATGTCCCAACTTCATAAGGGCCCAAGCCTGACGACCAACGTCCCTTAAATGTTTCATTATGACAAAAACCAAACTCAGCAGTACTAAGCACCCCCATGTAACCCAGAAGTTCTACTTGAAACCTTAAGGATTCTTCTTCTTTTTCTTTTCCCTGCTGCTTTTAACCCGAATTGCGTGCCTTCAGCGTGCTCAAAAACTCACCAAACTTCACACAAAATTCAGCATTACTGAAAACACAGCCCCTTGGGTTACTTTGACCATAGTATGCTCATGACCATAGTGAATTCTGAACAGGAAGTTTGGAAATTGCAGTTCAACATCACATTTTTACAATTTATAGGGTACGTATTTGATTGAACTTGTCCCAGAGTTTTTTTCGGCTCTTGGATCTTTTTCCTTTTTTGATGTGTGTGTACCACACATTGACGATCAAAGCTTATTGAAGGATTATTCGTTACTCAATGGGCGTGGCCAGGGGAGGACGCCAAAGTTTACAATTTTTCAGCTAAATGAAAACCTCAAAAGCTCTCATATACAGTATTTGATCTGTACCAAAATGGCCTATAGCCTGAGAGCATCTATATGTTTTTTTTCACCTTGAATTACAGCACCCCCTACAGTCAACAGGAAGTCATGTGTTTTACACTGTGATTAAAAATCAAAGTTCTATTCTGAACTCATACACACATGTGCATGTGCTGATCTTGCTGCACATGCAGCTGCCGTGACATATCAAGGCACACAGAGGCGATGGCCCACTCATCGCCACTTGTGGCTTCAACTGGAATTGGGGTTGTTAGCATACAAACTGCTCTGTAGTGTTTCAGATTGGATAAAGAATATTCTTTAAGTTATCAAAAAGTCCCACCTGCCACCCTGTCTGGTCAAAGTGGGTCCAGAATAGTCCCATGAGGCTCTATATCAGCTTCCTACAACCAAGTACTCCCTGCTCCCCATCCAATGACCGTAAATCACAACCCAATGCATCTGAATAAAGAGGATGAAATAAATGTCTCAATGCAAGTGGTGTAATGATGTGTGTGCGTGTGTGTGTGTACATCCTCTCCTCATCTGCTTAAAATGATCCCACAGGGGCTGATATAAATGTGTAGTGGAAACAAAAGACTTCCACACTTGAGTGTGTTAATGTGATATCACACACTATTGGGGAACCACAGCCAGTCTACTGCAAGGCAAATTTATGCACACGCGTCACTGTATCATGAATGTGTCTGGAGGCAAATTATTCATCTTGTGCTTTGACAGCATTTTCTGAGAATGCCACAGAGACGTTTCTTTACTTACAGCCACCCAGAGACGCACAAAAGTGCTCACATCATTATAAATGCAAATGAAGAGAGCACATCTATTTATAACTACAACAGTGATGTGTTAAAAACCATTGCTACACATATTCAACATAAACATCTCGACACCTTTAAGAATGGATTCATTCATGCCACGTTAACACAAAACACACCAACGTCTGCACTCTGCACAGCCACGTTGAACACACAGCTCGAAATCCTGGAGTGCAGAGTTAGAGGCAAACATACAGCATAAAGTCACACAAAGGCAGCTGGACCCCACTTGTGACAACACCTCCATTCTTCCTCAGGCCCCTGAGACTCTGCATCCTTCCACAGTGACAGCATACACAAACACGCATGCAGATGTGTCACAAAGAGCACAAGCATACATTGTATAACAGCCCATGTCAGCATCACCACCAACCCATCTCTTGTGTGTGTGTGCGTGTGTGTGTGTGTGTGTGCTTGTATCTGCATATATTATTCATCTCCATGCAAGCACATTAACCATGTGTCTCTGGAAGGAGAGATAAGGGGCTTCTTTATTTCTCTTTTACTTGTGCGTGAATGAGAGCATGCAAGAGTGTGTGTGTTCTCCCAGCCATCTATCAAACAGACCAGTTGTTAAAGGGAGGATAGGAAACAGAGATACTAAAAAAAATAAATGCAAAAAGAGGAGGTAGAAAAGAGGAATCGCATACTGAGGAGAAAAACAAGACAAAGTGCAGGTATACAGCGATGAAAGACGTAATGAGCCTCAGGGATTGTAGAGAAAGAGCTCAAGAGGGCTTTTCTTTGTCATATTTTCATTTCAGTGTTCAACCTTGAATTTATTAAGAGAGATTTTCAGAATCGAAACACAGGCTGTACATAAAGTGCAGATCTGCTTCCCCATCTGAGCCTACAGTACTCAGCCTTCGTCCACCCCATCAGCACTAACAAGCCAATACAGGCAACACTTGCAGTGGGCTTTATTCCATCCACAACTGCTTTCACAAAACAACACACATACACTCACACTGAAACATTTTAGATAGGCAGGCAGTGGCAGCACCAAAAAGCAGTCTTTCTCATACCAAAATGAAAAAAATAACCCACATTTTAAAGCTCTCTCATCCTCCATCTGTTCATGCCTGAATAAACACAGAGCCTCGTCATCAGGTAGCAGACAGAGGACGGGACGAGGTTGGAGAGGATTTGTGTTTCAAGCAGTGCTTCAGTTTCTGAGAAGGGAGCAGGTCACTGGACTGCACTGAATGTACTCTCTGCTCTTTACAGCCCGCCCTGCTCCTTACTGACACACATACACACACACTCACACTGATGGCCACAAGTAACCACTGTTTGAGCTCAGAGGAGAAAAACAATCACAGGTAAAAGAATAAAAACTAAAACCATGTTTGGAGGTGATTTGTTGAGAAATTCACTGTATTGATGTCTGTCTGCCATGTGTGTTGCTCTTCCATTTCCAATGGGGACCCTGGATTTGCACTACCTTTAACACAGCTGAACCCCTCAGGGACACATTAGCACTGAACTGAAACTGACTCACCCCTAATTCACACAAACAGCATGTGGCAGCCGTACTTAGCTGCCACTCTAGTCAATCATTGCATTCACACAGCCTGCACTGCGGTCAGCGCCACCAACGGCTGCTCACGGCCGTTATGCTGCGAGTCTATATTTGCTGGAATACGCTGCAGAGACGTGTCAATCTCTGCAGAACAGATCATACCAAACGGACACAAAAAACGATCAGAGTATCCGGTCATTCCTAAATAAAGTACCATGTTCAACTGTTGACTGCATATCCTGTCCTTGTATATCAAAACTATGTCACTGACACAGGGCCAGAGGTGATCAGCAGGTCAGACCAGAGGAAAAGTTTATCTCAGAGGTGGAAAACTTTCTTATTCTAAATGACACAACACATCCTTTCTATTAGGGCACCAACAGAAAGCAGAAGGACTGAAGTTCTTGGACGGCCAGGTGAGTTTAATGTGCTAATTAATTAACATGCAGGTATGTTGTTATGGGTGTGATTCCTGCAGGAACATGTGGTTCTCCTGTGATGCTGTGATCTCGCATATTCAGCTGCTATGGAGTGCACTGCACTGCGCTGTGCTCCAGAAACAGATCCAGTATGAATTGGCACGCACCAAAAACCCCGGCATGCACAGAGTATGTGTGAAAAGGCTTGGTGCATAATGCATGGACATGGTCTCACTAAGCGGCAACCTTCGGTCTGAAAATATGAGGCAATGCGGAAGTGTTAAAGTCTGCTGTTCCTCGAGTGTCTGCTTGAGGCTGGCTCTGGAAGTACCGGAAGTCACAAACACACCAAGCCAAAAAAAGCCAAAATAAGCACATTTACAGCCTGGTACAAAGAATGTCCCCCGTCTGAATCGTTAATTTCACTACAACACGCATTGTATGGGGGGTGAATTTTTTTCTAATTCGGCAGTTTTCACAATATTAAGCTCGCCAGTTCGTCCAGTCAGAGGCACAGCTCAGATCACGTGACTGTCGAGCGTCCTATGTTTGTTACTGTGGACACTCACAGTCCGCCTCATTTCCAATATGGCCACGCCGACCGTTTGGCTTCAAAAGTCAGTTTCAGAAACAGACAGGTGACATTGCGGAGACTATGTCCATTAATTATACAGTCTATGGGTCTCACTGACGATCCATCCTTTTGTTTCAAAGGTGTAGTTCTGAATCTGATCATTGGTGAGAACCATATCAAAAAAGTTCAGGCAGACCTTAAGACACTATAACTATAACAAAGATAATTCAGTCTTAATACTAAAACTCATACCAGAGAAGACACGGTCATTTATGTCATACAATCCATTGAAAGGAGTCCAACATATTTTAACTGCCTGTTGACACTGTGGCAAAACTGTTAGTTTTAATTTGCATTCTTAACTAGTTGAGGTGACAAAAAAAAGTTTTTGTCTCAGGCAGGCCTTTAGACTCTGAAAATAATAAAAGTTATTTCCAAGCACTGCTGTGAGATCAGTCTGAGGAACTACTGTGCTTCAACTTTCTGTGAGAGAATCAAGAGCCTGTTTGAATCCAGGCAATGACAGACAAGCTGCTAAATGCAGTTACAGTTACAAAGTACCTGTGATCTTACAGTGTGACCAAAAAAAACTCTGTAATATGTGTATGTGTTCTCTGTAAGTGTAGTGTAACCACTAATACAAGCCTTAATGCACTGGACATTAAATTGACCAAAATCACCATAAAAACATTTGTTAGTTTTCAAAACAATGAGATATCGTTAAGCTTTTCATAGCTACAGAAACCCATGACAAAGTGTTTTTGCCCTAAAAGATCAGTGGAAGAAACTGTTCTTTTTATACAACTCTGATACTGGTTGTACATGAAAATACTTAAAAAATATATTTAAGTTATATTTATTTATAAAAAACTACAACTTCATTCTCATATTAAAAAAAAAAAACCATGGCTCTAATCCTCCATCGTAGTTATGTAATGGGCTGAAACAGAAAAAAATGGTGTACTAACTGTATGCAGAGTTACAAATATATTTATGAGGCAGAAAAGACACATAGGCACACCACTACCCAGAACAGAAAGTTGGTCAGTGAATGGGAAGAGGCAGACAGGTGGTGTGCTGGGGGAAGATAAACTTCCTGTCCACCTCAGCATTTCTAAACAATCGCACTTATCTTCACCCCCCCACAGGAGGAGGTCATTTTTCCTTTTCCCCTCTGCACTACCATCCCTGTACCTCTTACTGCTGTCCCTCCTGCTAACCCCTTCTTCTTTTTCATTGATCTACAGTGCACACCTCTGCTTTTTACTTCCCCTATTTGTTGTTCTTTTATTTATTTCTACTTCCCTCTCCAGCTTCTCCTTTTCCATCCACCCTTCTCCTCTTCATCAACATCTCCCTCCTCTGCCCCCTGTGTGCTCTTAGTGGAACAGCCCATTCAGCAATTAACCAAAGCTACCTGCGGCATCACACACTGGGTCAACAAGAAAGACCAGAAATCAGTAGCCGCCAGACCCACTGAACAGCACCATGATACCCCCCCCCCCCCCCCCCCCCCCCAAAAAAAAAAAGCAAAAACTACCAATCAAAAGTTTTAGAGCACTCCAATTTTTTCAGTTAATTATTAAGTTTTAATCCAAAGAATGGCTTAAAAATGGTATAAAAGTAAGTGGTGAATGACCAGAGATTAAGAAAAAAATGGAAAGTTACCCAGACTGAAAAATTATGTTTCTTTCATAATTATGCAGCAAGGCCCTTTAACAATGTAGATCTGTTCTGCAGCAATGGGGATCAATCAAACTCTGAAAGTTGGTGCTACCAATTCCTACAGGTGTCCCAAGTTTTCTTCATCACTTACAAACATCTCTGTTGTTATAAAAGTAGTGCTGGACACACACTGGGTACCATACCCTAATGAGCATTACTGAACATTATTGTGCAGCTGAAAGTAGTGCAAAGCCATAAGAAAGAGAGACAGACCATCATAACATTTAACCCTTTATTGCCAAACCTATCATATTTGATACATGAGTTTTAAAGAGCTCTGTCCTATCAACATGATAAATATTTTCATTAAAAACCTGTTTAAAAAATTAAAAATGTATTCTGTCCCTTGATGACTATCATTCCACTACAGGCTGCTGAAGTTATATTTTGTCTCTTTTCAAAACGGCTGCTCTCAGGAAATTATCCACGATTTTTTTTCCAGAAAAATCATTACTGATTCGCAAAAAGTTGTGATAAGAATAACGTCTAAATTGATACTGATTTAAGTATTTTCTGCATTCACTGAATGCAAATTTACTAAAAACTTAACTTAAAGAGTTGCTATAATCGGCCAATTTATCATATATGACACAGCAAATATAATAAATATAAACAAAATGATATAGCATTTTTTTGTTGATTCTGTTAAAGGGGTCAATGAACAAATAAGTCCCCTAAAATTTGAATTTTCTGGCTACTTTTTGATGGATCAGGGCCTTTAAGGGTTAAGGAGCTAGTTCACTCCTAGAGAGAAATTATAAAGTAAGTTAAAGTGTCAGTGAGTACAGTTTCTTCCACCATCAAAAGACACCCAGAAACTGGGGAACACTCTGACAGGGAGAGGTCCGGCAGACCAAAAGCTGCAAAAGAAGAAGAAAATGAGTTTCTGAGAGTCAACAGCTTGTGTGACAGTTACTCACAGGCCAACTGCTTCAAGTGCAGCTTAAAAGAGGTTGTAGTAAGAAAGTCTCAGATTCAAATGTGAAGATAATGATAATTTTCATCACACCAACCAGCGTGAGTATCGAGTTTCACTTTAGTTTTTTTTTTTTTTATTCAGTACCATTTGACTTTGTGCCTAAAGGAATGTTTTGTCAGTTATGCCGACAACACAAACAAACCCCAAAACAGGAGTGTTGAATTTATTGAGGCAGGATGTCAAATCTACAGAGCAGATTACCTTGACAGGTATATGGAGACAAAGCACCACAAAAACAGTGTTAAGTCGCAAGGTGAAGTTTTTTGATTTAAACCAAGCAGCAACCTCCGGTCTGATAATATGAGACAATGCAGAAGTGCTAAAATCTGCAGTTCATTGAGTGTCCACTTGAGGCTGGCTCCAGAAGTCACAAACACACCAAGCCAAAAAAAGCTGTTTTCAAAGCAGAAATAAACATGTTTACAGCCTGGTACAAAAAATATCTCCAGTCTGAATCGCCAATTTCACCAACGGCACGCACTGAACGGGGCTGAATTTTTTTCTAACTCAGCAGTTTAGACAATATTAAGATCACCAGTTCATCCAATCAGAGGCTCAGCTCAGCTCATGTGTCTGCCAGGCGCCCTATGGCTGTTACTGTGGAGACTCAAACCCCGCCTCATTTCCAATATGGCCGCCGATTTGCTTCAAAAATCTGTCAAGGAGGCTACGTCCATTAATTATACCATCTATGACATTACATCACCAAGAGGGAACAGGAACACCACACCTACCACCACAGCTCTTCTGGATCTGGCAGAATTGTTGTACTGTGGAGCAAAGACGGCCTAGTGGTTAAGGTTGCGCTCCATATGGCCTGTGGTGACATTCCCACATCACTCCATACTCACACCCTGTTTCCTACTCTATTCACTGTCCAATTCTCTGAGATTAAAGGCATAAAAAGCCCCCAAAAATAACTTTAAAAATAAAAAAAACAAATAAATAAAGAATTGTTCTGCTGTGATTATTTCAATAAGCACAAGGTAATGTTACTGTGATTGGTCATATTTGTATTATTTCATGCTGCAGATGAGCAAAACCTAAATATAAAATGTATTCAATATTTTATTTCATTTACTCTTAGAAACAAATCACAGGTCTCATGTAATTATTGATGAGATACTGGAAAAGCAAGGACAGCTTTCAACCAGTTCCTGGACCTGGTTCAGGTAAGTGTTGGAAAGGCAGATACAACTGTGGTAAGCATAAAAGAAGGAAGAGCTGCACCAAAAGAAGATTCCTCCTGAAAGGCTGTATGGATTAGGAACAGATTGAGCTGCTGTAATGAGTGGTATGAACTCACAACATAAGAAAGTCAAATATTAGTCAGAGTTCTGATCATGAATTTGTTACTGAATGTACTAATTTTATTCCTGAAACATGGAAGTTGACTGGTGTAATGAAGCAGCTCCTGGATGGCTAAAGTAAAATGAAAATTGAATCAACAGGGGAATCACACAGAGCAATGTGTCAACACCTGATCAGTGTTATCTATAATATGACAACAATGAAAAGGGATTTTCACCCCTGAAGTAACCATGACCTAGAGCTAAAAAGGCCAACACTTCAGGTAGCAGAAAGAAGCAGAAAGTTTTAAAGGAGGACATGGGGGAGAGCAGAGAAATAAGGGAGGAAAAAATCTCTGACAGCCCATCACTAGTGAGGCAGAGCATTTATGAGCCTGATGAAACCCAACACTGGTCAGCTGCAATCTCCTCCTGGACAGAGGACGAGCGTTTGCTTGATGACATGGCAGATGCTTCTCTGTTGAAGAAAAATAACTGTTGTTCAGCTTGAGGGAAAACTCGAGACAAAGCAGCTAGCCTCCAAGATCGATGTAATAGGGGAAATATTCAAACATGCCACAACAACAACAGAAAGACCTGGTACATAAATAAAGAATACTCTAAACTCTTCACAAAAAAAGTCAGATTAACTCATTCACCTGCAGTTCAAGCACTGATGCACGGCCACAGCACAGATTTATCCTGTGGTGGAATTAAGAAAGTCTAAGTGGGGTGCAGACATGAGAAACATTTTGTTCTTCACCCCAAAGGAAGAGGAGAGGCTTAAGAGCAAGGACGGGGGAAAGTGTGTAAGCAGATTTCCCTGCCAAGCTACATGTTATAACACTTGCCACTTCACTGCATGCTGAGATAAATTCAGTCTTACACTATTCAAAAGACGCAGCCAGGGCAGGAAGTCTCATTTCTTATCACATAGCACCTTCAACATCAACTATTAATTCTTGGGACCAGCTCATTTCAGGATTATTTTTTGGCTTTTGCAGATGTGCCTTTATTGTGAGGCTGCAAGGTGCGGCAGTGGTTAGCGTTGTTTCCTCACAGCAAAAAGATTCCTGGTTCAATTCCCTGGCCGGACAGGTGTGTGGAGTTTGCATGTTCTTCTCATGCAGGAGTGGGTTCTCTCTCTGCACTCCAGCCTCCTCTCACAGTCCAAAAACATGCTCATAAGGTGGACTGGTCACTATAGGTTTGATCTCAATGTTCCCCCTGAACCTTGAGTCCTTACAGACTCAACTAGTATCACCTAGAAAGGTACTGAGTTCAAGAGCCTGTAAGGTCTCAAAATGGTGTAACTAGGAATTGGACAACACTTCGTCACATTTGTATGTCAGCATGAAGCTCACCTGAGCAGCATTTGGAATTCTTAATGATAATTTTTATCTTAGGACTAACTGAATGTTTATCTATACTCTATTCACTCAAAAAAGCTCAACCACAGAATTAAAAGAAACTGCACATACACACGTGTTAAGATGAGTTTGTGTAAAGATAAACAGATCAAGACAAATAAAAGCTGTTGTGTACATTTATTCTTAAAGGCAGACTTCTATTTCTAAAGCATCGTCATTGGTTTCAGTTTCTGTGATTCTTTGTTAACAATCTCTTTTTTAATTTCAGTGCAACGTGTTTGTTCACCCTGCTGTGCTTGCAGGCTCCCCCTGGGAATCCCATGTTTTACATCATATTGCTATGAACTCTGGGTAATCCCCTCAAGCTAAGTCTGCAAATATCCCCCCTAATGGAAAGTGTGCATAAGGGCTCAAAAAGTCAGCGCAAGATCCCTCACACACTTTACATTCATGAGTGGGACAGCCCTCACTGAGCTAGAGGATACACACCTCAAAGACAACGAGTGTGCGAGCGTGGACATTGAGATTGGGCCCTAAAGCTGTAGTCCTGACCAAAGTGTATTGTTCTTTTTATGTTTAATTTTCTTTCTGTGCAATAAACGAATAAATAATATTACCAGTGTTTGGCAGTATGTTCACTGAAATCCAAGTTCGAGGTTTTGTAAAATAATGAATATAAATTATGTGTTTCTGTGTCAACCCAAGGCAAGGTTTCTGTCAACTTCCAAGACGTCCAGCACAAATCTGAGAACCCATCTTCAGGAGATTCAAAATATGCACAACCAGCAGTTACGCTAACCACCACATCAGCACAAATGAGCTACTTTTCATCAATCCGCTAAGCTATAAATAAATTAAATTAAGCTTGATTAGGTGGCGGCAGTGTGTGTGTGTGTGTGTGTGTGTGTGTGTGTGTGTTTGGTGGTGATGGTGATGGTGGGGGTAGGGATGAATACTTAAACTGATACATATAGGAGGGAAGAGGCAGGAGAAAAAAAGGGAGGGTGTTTATTTTATCATAAAAAAAAAAAGAATCGACAGAAGAAAGTTCATCTATAGTTATAAACACATTTACTGTGTACTCAGTATACACTAACCTTTCACTTGTTTGCACCTGTTCTTTTGCACCGGCAAATATTTGTTTTGTTTTTTTTTTTTTTTTTTTTTTTTTTATATAATGCAAGAAAACTGCAAGGAGTAGAAAATTAGATGTAGATGAAAAATAAAACTCAATATTTGTACCCTAATATGTAATGAAATGTTCTTTTTGTTAGAACTGATATAAAAATTGGTATCGAAAAAAGTATCGTTCAGGAACCGGTATCAAAGTGAAGGTATTGGTATCACTACAGGAATCAAAAATTTTTCATTGACACCCAGCCCAAGGTACAACCTTGATTTAATTAACACTTATAGTTCAAAAAGACAATTTACCAAATTTTTTATTTACTTATTTATTTATTTATTTTTGGTGATTTGAATATCCAAATTTTGTAATGACGTACTTTATACATGTATAAGTAAATGATATCAAATTTAACCTTTTATACACAAATTTGTAAGAGCATTTTTTTATCTCTGTTTTACTGACAGTTTCATTGGTCCCTAAAATTTATTGGGAATTAAGTTGGTTCAGTGTGGAGGAAAAAATTAGCTTGAAAGTATTAAGCTACTTTGGCCGTATTGTTGTAGCTTAGCTTGCTACATTTCTGTGGGTCATAGCTTCAGCCTAGTGAAGCCTGATCAAACAGTAACTGGTAGTTTAACTCACTACATTTTCCAGGTAGCCTGTCCAACACTGGATATTACCTGGTAACCAGCAGGGAAGTCACTGAGCTCAGGCAATACAGAGAAAAGCATTTTTTCCTCAACAGATTTGGCAACTAAGACTTTATCAGAAAGTTTCAGGTTTCCATGCTAAACTAAGCTAACAGGAATAAGTATGTGACACACAGAGCATTATCTATACAAGCCAACAATTTTCTACCACCTTGTGATATATTCTCACATGCTAAAGAGGAAGAAAGTACAGCAAGAGTGTGACAACAGGCAGCAAAGAGGGGAGTGCGGTGATTAGACAGAGGCACAAGTGATGGTGTGGAGGAGAGTGTGATGGTAGGATGGGATTTGAATCTTTTAACTTCATTAGTTCCGCCTCAGTCTGGGGTCTGTAGATTATGTCTAATTAAGCAGCTTAACATGGCTTAAAAAGCACCACACAGAAAGCACAAGAGCCTTATCTGTCAACCTGTTCAAATGATTCTCCGCTTCCCCTTTTCTTCCTGTGGCAGACTAACATAAATTCCCTTTGCATGGCCTTTATGTGAGAGAGATTAGAGGCTCTGACATCAGCCGGAGCTGGATAGCTAGCAGCCGCAGCGCAGTGTGGGCTGTTGAGAGAGAGAGGGAGAGAGCATGTGCAGCCAGTGAGCAGCAGAGAGGCAGGAGGGGCAGGCAGATGCTTCCTTTCAGAGTGCTGTGGAGAGAGTCGATAAAAAGAGGGTGGGGCTCATCATAGACGAGTCCTCCTGTCATTCTAATCTGTGTTGGTACACCAGCCAGAAACAGGCTTGACACTCTGCCTGTTATCAGAAAGTGTAACAACACAGCACCAGACAGGCAGGCAGCAGCAGAAACAAACATACCACGACCAGTGTGGTCTGATTAACAATCAATGATTACAGGTTATTAAAGGAGCAGCTGATGAAGCCACATAGACTCTTTATAGAGACTGCATAGGGGCCAATCCACCAAATCTGTGCCATTTACTTCCTGTAAATCTCTAAAAATAAGTCACACTTCTGTCTTTTTTTCAACTCAAAATCTGAAAATACACATATTGAACTACTCAAAATGTGTCCTGGTCCATCTCAGGCAACTTTAATTTGTTGAGCTGAAAATGGTTTCATTTTTTTCAGTCCTGTCACCAAAACTCATGTGACGTTTAAAAAGCAGGTTTAAGCTTATTGTCAGCTTATTTCCTGCTGCTTTTCTGCAGCACTTTGTGGTAGCTTGGTTCCCTGTAAGTATTATATTCACATCGTCAAACTGATGTGAAATCTCAACAAATTAAGCCATTAAAACTCTAAATGTAAAATTCCTAAAAATCACTCTGGACAGGACTCTACTGGTTCCTGTTTCTGGTACTCAGTCCTGTTACTCCTCATTTGAGTAATAGGACTGAAAGTAACACAGATGAGATTTTAGCATATATTTATTAAATTCATTAAATATAGACACATGGCATTTATGCTGACAGCATATCGACACTTAGCACATGACAGTGATTCAAAAAATGTATTTTGAAAATAAATAAATAAGATCAAAAAAATAATTTAGGTAACAGGACTGAGCTGAGATTTTAACCCCTGAGTCAGAGCTGAAATATTGGATAAACAGAAAAAAAATGAGTTAACTTACTTTTGGCATTTTCATGGCAGTACATCTGAATGATGCTACTTCCTGTGGACCATGTGACTTGAGGTATATTCAAAATGTGTCAGAGGGGGTAATTTGTAAAGGTAACAGGACTGAGTGAAAACCCAGGGACACAACTAAAGCGTAATTTTAACTCAATTCTCTCTCTTTTTTTAAGAAAATAAACTTTAAGTATAGTTGGGATAAGGAGTAACAGAAATACATTTAAAAATTACTTTCCTGAAGGATTTAAATTATTACGTCATGGTTAAGTCGAACTTTGGGGAAACGGGTACAGGCAACAAATGTTGTTCAAGGTACTTTAAGTGAATCTTTTAAATTCTTTTAAATTAAATATGCAATCAGATCAATGTGCAGAATGCTTAGCTTAATTAAAAAATATATGTTACCGTTAATTTGATCATGTATTTATACATTTTACTTTCTGAGGCTGTGAATTGCACAGATTCTGTGGAACGGCCCGTATATTATAATGAATGGATTCACGTGCACTCAAACACATTGGCTACAATCAGGTTATGGGACCTTTCTTGCCATGTCTTAAACATTCACCACTTTAATCATTGTGATTTTTTAAAAATTGATTCTGGTTGCAATGTTGGAGGGGATCCCATGTAGGGAAATTTTGAGCTAGGGGTGTAAATCACCAGTTTCAACATGATACAATATCGAGTCTTAGAACAATGATTCGATATTTGCCATGTCTGCCATGATGAATTTTGATTGGGTTCAATGCAGAGGCCTACAATCAAAACAAACGATATTGTGAATCCAATTACCACATTCTGTTAGTTTTCATGTGAAGGAAAAAAAATATATATAGTTACATCTTGAGTCTTTTTTGCTAAATGTTTAGGGCATTTACATGAAAGACATTAATTTACAAAGTGAATAAATTCTTGTGTTTCGCCTAAAAGTGCTGCAGTTTTCAGTTTTAAATGCACAGTACTTTATTTCAGCATATATCATTAAGGGTCCTCGGTAACATCTGTGTTATATCTTGTTAGATCCACAAGGTTCTGCTTATGTGCTGTAAATGGACCAGTACTTATACAGCACCTTTCTAGTCTGTCCGACCACTTAAAGCACTTTACACTGCTGATCTCTTTCACCCATCCACACCACATTCACACACTGATGGCTGAGACTTTCTAAATATAGGAGCACATCAGTTTTTATCTGATACATTAACACTCATTCACACACCACTGACCAACAGTGGGAGCAGTGGGGTTCAGGGTCTTGCTCAAAGACACTTCGACATGTACGACTGCAGGAGCTGGAATTGAACCCTAAACCTTCTGATTGAGAGACGATGACTCTACCACTGCGCCCCAATTTGTACTGTTTACCTAACCCGGCTTTGTTTATATGTTGCACGTGCTCCATCTTTTCTCTGGATTCTGAAACACTTCCATACCCCTGAGTTACTCCAGAGAGGAGAGTGAATGTCTGTTAGCTCTCTCTCGGCTGCTAGCCATTATCTGCTATCTTAGCTAGTGGTGTTGTGACTCATGGCTGAGCGGAAACTATCATAAACAAGAATGTGTTGGGACTTTCAAAATAAAAAGGAAGGTAAAAATGGCGATAAATATCGACATTTATACTTTCAATCGATTTGACTCGATTTTTGCTCAAATGATCGGTATATCGATCCAGATCAATGTATCGTTACACCCCTACTGTAAATTTGTGTAAAGATACTCAGGCTGCTTTCTTTAACGATTAACTTTATTTAGATTATTTAATGTCATTAATGTGCATTATCTACCAACTTTCTACACCTGCAGGTATTAAGGCTCTGCTAAATTAGTTGTAGACATTTTCGATCTCAAAGGACATGATAATGCTGCAGCTTCACTGCTTAAATAGAATAAAAAACTTGGTTTGTGATGATTGATCCCTTAAGTCAAGCTGAGGTCATACCTACACAAAGTCAACCTGAGAGCCATTGATAGAGTGGTGTACTTAAACCTTTACCATCCTTAAATGTGTTTACCACATTTGATGTTTAAATATAATATTTGAGGATCTAAAAGAAATGGATAGACATTGACCATGGAGTTTTTTTTTTTTTAGAAAAGGTTTCCTGTGATTCTGTTTTAACAGTTAAGTCTAATATCTGTTTTCAAGTTAAAGGTGATATAAAGGGTCAACTTTCGTAGTACTCTGATCTTCAATCTAAAGTAATGATCCATCAGAGGTTTTAACTCAAAATCTGTGTGACAACATCAGGAACGCTGCCAAAACCAACGTTACACACAACCAGGGATGAGTTTACATGTGTGTGTGGTCCCTCCACCTCTTCTTATACACCACCTGTTAATTATCTGGCTGGAGCATTGTAAGCATATGTGTGTGACATAGGACATGCCTGGCTACCATATGTCACTGCAGAGCAACAATGTTGTTTTACGCAATTGTGAAGGAGGTCACCAGGAGTTTGGCTCCCTGCCATGCAACATTCCTTTGCTGGGGTGAGTTTGCAAACATACACAAACGGTTAGTCAGAGGTAGACAAAAACATTCCCTTCATTTTCAGTATCTCGCACTCCCTAATCTTCTTTCCTTCTTAAGCCTGTTGCAACACAGGTATGCAAAACTGAAAACAATTCTCTATAATCCCGAAACATCGTCTTCCAGGTACTGAGGCAGGAGGTATTATTTCTTGCTTGGTTTACTGGGTGACACAAGATGGCCACCTTGAAAACTGGTCTATCTTGTTAACACCCACAAACACAGCAGGGATAGAGGAGACAGTTCTCACACACACAGTCTGTAGTGTGTTGATGTCGATGAGTAGCCTTGGAGCAGAGTCCACAGTCTCTCTCTCCCTCATGACCCATCTCATTCACTCCAGGTGTGAGGCCTCTGGCTATAGAACACTGGGTCTGCTGCACAGAAACTAGTATACAACACGAGGTATTCAAATGAGAAGGCAAAAGAAATAGACAGGACAATGAAGAGGTGTGGAAGGTAGTGATGAAGCGATAAAATCAAAGCCTGGCTGATGTAGTGAAGAGAAGGAGAGAGGGGGCCTTGGGTTGGAAGGAAAGACGAAGACAGAGCTGCTATCTGATAAAAGGGGATTTGCCTTTCCCTGGAACAGTGATTTACTAAAGCCATTCTACAGAGGCCCATCAGTGGCGATCTGCTGCCAGATTAGACAGCAAAATCTCATCCCTCGTTTTTCACTCCTGGCCAATCAGGGCTGGGCCACGATCACAGAGCAGAGGATGAAGGAAGGACAGAGGAGGGGAAGGGCAAAATTTCCTGTTTCTGTCTGCTGAATCTAAGAGAGGCCACAAACACAAACAGGGTCGACACACAAAAGGCACACAGGAGACCGAGCTAGAATCCTTAATGTTGCCGTTTCCTCACTTGAGGATACAGCAGCTAACACTTTTTGGTTGTAAGAGCTGGGGATTTGTCATTTAGAATCACTTTTCTTGTCTTTTCCTCTGCACTCGCTCGTACTCCTTTAGGAGTTTGTATCCTTCCCTGAAGGCCATCACTGCATTCCTCTGTTGTATCAAACCAGCACTCTCACCCCTTCCCTCCTCTACCTCTGTCGGCCTCCACCCCATACTTCTCTATTTACACTTCCATTTCTATGTTCACTGCAAGGGTCTATCAACTGTTCCACTGTTATGCAGGCAGTAAGAGTTTGCTGCTGTACATCTACACCAGCTGCTTTCACAATCTTTGACCACCTTCACACGATGGTGGGCACTCAAACGTATTATTTTTAAATGGGTAATTCTTGATGTGTATGAAGAAAACCCAGTAAAGTTCTTCACAATAAGGCTGAATCACAGTTTAAATTTTAATCCATTGACCTTGTGCCGAACCAGATGGCCCTAGAAGCTTAAAGACATATATACACGCTCTTCTTTGCAACCAAGCCCAAACCATTGACATCCTGTTTCTCCCTCTATAACACTGACATGTGAGAAAACAAACAAAGTACAACAACAGCAAGCTGTTCCTTCCCTCTCTGCCATCACCACTTCCTGTAATCCTCTTCAGAGCAGCTGCCCAACCTCACAAGGCCCCAAAGGACCCCTGGTTCCCCCAAAGGAGAGGGCTGACACCACCCACCCTTGTCTCCTGCCAACTTTGACCTCTATAGGGAACAGGAAAAGGAATAATGGAGAAAAGGCTTGAGATATGTTCTGTTGTGTCCAGAAGGCTGCACGTGGAAATTTTTTTGTGTTGCACAATTTTCAAAAACCTGATTATCTACAGCCAAACACAGAAAGGATAAAAACAAAGAGAACAGATATATTTACATGGTTGTGTAGCTAAAATAGAAAAAAAGTGTGGATTGGAATCTGTAATATTCAAGTCTGTTGAAATAGGGGTTGCTTAAGTCTGAGAGTACATGTGTTTACGCGTAATGCTTTGAGGGCCGGTTAAACTAGTTGGTCGTACTTGCTTGGTCGGTTCTAAAAGACAGTAAACAAACAAGTCAGTTCCCTGCAATCAAACTGACATGACTCAAATGAGCTGACACATTTATGTCAACACCTGAGCTGATGCTTCCTGATCATTTTTTATTAGTCCTTTCTGTTCAGACTCAATGTACTGGTTTTATTATCACCTTCAGCTGTAGGATACCTTTAGAACTGTTTGTATCAATTCCTAAGGGCTAAATGCCAAATCCTATTATTAGGGTTCTTTATTATTACTAGTTGTATTCAAATCATTGAGGTAAATCAAATTTATTTATACCTTTCCAATGATGGAGAAATTTCTCCATCATTGGAAAGGGTTTTCTTGGGGCCATATTCGTTTTGAGATTTCAAGGCTTGTTTTCCTGTGATAATCAGTAGATTTCATTTTTTTCAAGACCAAAATCCATTTCTCTCTCACACACACACATACAAGCAAAAAATATTTCTTGCTAAAACATGATCAGTCCTGTCTATCCCCAATCAAACAAACAAACAAAAAATAAGCTGGTCACTGTGAATGGTAAAACCATGACATCCCGCAAACATTGCCCATAACAAGAGAGGTAAAGTTTGTTTATTTCAGTTTAAGATATGTTTTTACGCGATTTTATGCCCTGATTAGTTTCTTATTTGGAGAGGACAGTGCCGCAGAATGATTGGATAAATTTGGAAGGAAAGTGACATGTGGGAAAAGCAGCCTCGGGTTGGAATCAAAACCAAGCCGCCCACTTAAGAGTTAGGGCGCAGTCACACTTGCCAAATGTACCGTGCCAAACACGCTTCAGCCCTAAAGTCCAGTTTGTTTGGCCAGTGTGATCACAAACTTTGCTTTAGCACACTTCAGAGAGGTGGGCTTCGGTGCAGTGCACTTCACGCATAAGCATAAGCATGTGTACACAACAAGGACATGATGTATTTAATCGCTGCTACCGCTCCTCACAACAATTCTTTTAAACCATGTTTGGGGTGTTAGAGGGCTGTGTCCGACCAAAACAACTTGACATTAGCCAAATTGGAGTAGTGTGACCGCAGGCTGTATTGGCCAGCGAGGAAATGGCGAAGTGTGATTGCGCTGTTATAGTCTCTGAACACAGGGCACGAAACTAAACCCCTTTCATAGTTTTTATTCAAACGGTGCAGTGTGCTGTAATTGTCAGCAGAAAGATGAACAATCATGGTACATATGAAAAGTAATATTGGCAGGTATTATATCTACACGAGAGAAGCCCCCCTTCCACAGAGGATGCCATGATGTCCCACATGTACCAGGACAAAAAAAAGTTATTGCGCAAATTGCATCATCTGGAAGACAGATGAAGAAGATAGTGGTTGTTATTTTGCATTTAAGATAAATGATGATTGATAAATTAAAAAAAAAATCCTAACAAATGGAGGATCAGAAGGAGATATGTTTATATACTGATTAAGGGCATGGTCACACTGGCCATTCCCCTGCTGGACAGTACAGCCTGCAGTCACACTACTCCAATAAGGATATGACCACATCCTAAAAGTTGATGTCCCATGTGTGTCAAATGTGAGCCTTCTCATATCACTCTATTAAAAGTTTTGTGCATTTGGTTGCTGCTGATGTCATTCAGCCCTCTTTCATTTGTGGATGGTTGAGACTCAGTGTGGCATCAGAAAGCATTGTCCACATGTATTCATCTCAAGTTGGCATAGCCTGATACCTGGTGAAGTATTTTAAAACATTAGACGTGTACTGTGGATATCTATCTAAAATATGTCTGCTTTTGACTGCTGTTAATACTTATTCCATTCTACTTATTCTGATGTCTTAGTGATGGCTTTCTCTCTGCAGTTTGACCTGTCCAACCTGCATCTCAGTCTTCTCCTCACAGCTGAAATTGAGACTGTGCTTGGCGCTGTTGTTGTGAGCCTCATATCTCACAAGCTGATGACTCTCATGCTGTGTCCCAAATCGTGCACGTCTGTTAGCACACTTACATGAAGTGCCCTCTGTACACTCCGCACTTACTAAAACAGTACACAAAATCTTACAGGGTAGTGTTATCCCAAATCAAACACTGCACTTCACACTTACCACAAACTACATTTCACAACCAATCAAAGGTGTTTGTCTGCAATTCATTGATTACATCCATCAACCACAGTTTGATTCATTCCCGCCCCTTCATCCATGTAGCCAATATGGTGACTGCTGAGTGTGAGAAGTGTCCAGTGTTCCACAACGTTTTGACCGTTTTTAGTGCGCCAGCTGAGAAATCATGAAAATAGTAAGTGTAAGTGCTGAAGTACGCAATTTGGGACACAATATTAGAAACCCATCTTCTGATTCTTTCGCAGCTTTGGGTCTGCCAGACCTCTTCCTGTCAGAGTGTACAGATAATCCCTTATAAGCATAATTTACTTCACTTTACAGCCATTTGTGTCTCTGTTAGAGTTTGATAACACTGGGAAAATCATTTAAGTGAGCCTGGGCACTACTTAGCAGCATGGGAAGTTATAAAACATTTAGCATTTTTAGAGCTTGATCTCAGTAACACAAATTTTGACCATTTGGTCTGCTGCAAATTTCTCTTAACTTTATCAAATCAAAGTGATATTACATTCAAGCTAAATCCGGGAATTTACATTTTCTTTAATGATCAACTTTAGCATTAATAGACATAAGATTACTGCAGGGCATAGACTGGCAAAATTTCTGAATTCAAAATTTTATTAATGTTAACAGAAATAAAAATAATACAAGGAACCTGGCACAAGTCCATTAAGCTTCTCTTTTCTCTGTCTCAATTACTTTGTAGCAGTCTCATGAATTTAAGCCACAACAGGCCAGCCTTGTCCTGGCTTGACAAACTGCATTCCCTACAACCTTTTCTCTCATTGGGGATCCTCTCTTTTCTCCAGTGACTGTGACTAATATGAGCCATCTCATAACAACAATCTTCAAATCAAAACAAACTTCTAGAAAAGTTCACATTCATTGCTTTTATGTTCCTTAATTTTACTTTTACAATTTAAAACATACATGAAACTCAGCAGAGTGTCAAATAATTTTTGCTGAGTAAGATTTTGGATTTTAATTGATCAACAAATGCAACAAATTATAAGTATTCATTAAAAAAGGGCATCATCAAGGACTATTATGTGTTCTTGCTGGTGCACATATTTAACCCTGATTTGCTTTATCCTGTACAGCACTTGTTAATTTAGGTTATATTTTTAGGTTATTATTGTCTGATGAAGGCTTGTGGACTGAGACACATTTCTCCAGTCCTCATCAGGAATGTTACAAAATGGTGGATCCTCAGGAGCTGCTGGAACACTGAAACAGGAAATGAACTCTGACATAAGAGCTATGGACCTTGGGGCCCCAACTGCATCCTGGGAAATTATGGCACTGAGAAAAGAAATGACCCATGTAACCCCTTAAACCCAAATCCAGAGTTAAATTTACTCACAATGCTCAAAAAGAGGATATGCATATTTACAGCATTCAAAGCTTTCTTTTTCAACTGCACAATCAAAGGTTTGTTTGCTCAACAACAGTGAAAACTACAGTAATAACAAGGTCAGAAGCAGGTTGACACAAAGACTGACATGATGTTGGAAATTGTGGCCTGTCTTTCTTTAATGCAGGAGCACTGACGACGGCCAACAACAGAAAGGAACAAGGGAGGGGACAGAGACAGAGACAGAGAGAGTTATAAGAAGTACAGCTCATCCATTCAAAGACATCATAATATAGTATGATTTGGCTATGGCTACTCTGGGTGTGCCTCCTCTCTATGGGTAATATTTGTCTTCCCTTCCAACCTATTAGTCACCGCTTTCTGTTTTATGGCCATTTTCCCGACTGTGAGACAATAGTATGGACATCGTTAGCTAAGTGGTGGCTGGATGACAGGCAAAGGCACTGCAATCGATAAGGGCAGGCCGAGCCATGTGCAGGCTGAGCAGTGCTTACTCATCAGCCCTGGGCCTGCATTAGCTCGAGCTGAGGCCAGAAACTGGGAATAGGCAAGATAAGGGATGTGTAGGTGTCCAGGGTTTGCTGCCTGAGATAAAAAAAAAATGGCCGCGAAGAGACCCCTTATCTTCTCATTTTAAACAGGATATGATCTCGGCTGTCAAACAGCTGTCCAGAAGCCTGGACCAGTCTGGCTGCAGGGTGAGGGTAACGGTGGGTTAGTTGGTCACATTAGGCCCATTTCCACAAAGCGGGCCGGTGTGGATCAGAACAGTTTGGTACATGTCGGATCGGTAAAGCTTTATCCTGTTTGTTTTTCCACAGCCAACTGTGCCCTTCTTGGTAGGCAGCATGCAAGTCGGATGCCAATAGCTGCATCAGCTATGTAATAGTATAATGGTGTAGCAGCACGTCACATTGTGCCCCACTAATAAATCCAACAAAGAACAAAAACACAACACGGTAAATGAATAGCAACAATGGAAGACATCCAGCAATTCGTCTGGATAAACAAAGTTATCTTCACAAAGTTGACTGGCAATTTTTACATGGCATGGTTATGTGCTGTTCTTTATTACTGCTGTCACATAGGAAGTGGTGATTCTTTCAACCAATCAACGGACTGCAGTGTTTCTAGCTCCAACGTCTGGGGTCATATCGGTATGTCTGGCACCACAACAGAGGGGTACCAAAAATTGTGACAGTTTGGTAATTTTGGGAACTGTTACAGTTTAAGTCAAAAGGAACGCAACAAAATGCGTGCCATACTGAGACGAACCAAATTGAACCGCTTGGTGGAAAGAGGGCTATTGTGTTTTTACAGTATGTTTATGTATATATAGAGAAAAACTGAGTTAAGACCAAGCGGCAACCTCCGGTCTGAAAATATGAGGCAATGCGGAAGTGCTAAAGTCTGCTGTTCCTCGATCGTCCGCTTGAGGCTGGCTCCGGAAGTACCGGAAGTCACAAACACACCAAGCCAAAAAAAGCCGTTTTCACGGCCAAAATAAGCCTATTTACAGCCTGGTACAAAGAATGTCTCCCGTCTGAATCGCTAATTTCACTAACGGCACGCACTGTACGGGGGGTGAATTTTTTTCTAATTCGGCAGTGTCCACAATATCAAGCTCGCCAGTTCGTCCAATCAGAGGCACAGCTCAGATCACGTGACTGTGGAGCGTCCTATGGTTGTTACTGTGGAGACCCACAGCACGCCTCATTTCCAATATGGCCGCGCCGACCGTTTGGCTTCAAAAGTCCGTTTCAGGAACAGATGGGTGATGTCGCGGAGACTACGTCCATTAATTATACAGTCTATGGTTAAGACATATCTCCTGGTGGGATACTTTTGCACAGTTTGGGCAAAAATCCACATTTCCTGCATTCTTCTTGTTTAGGTAATTTGACTGGATGAGTATTTCCACAGAGATTTGACTAGATTAGTAGAATTACCAGGTCGGTAAAGTTCCTTGGTTTTAAACAGTATAATATAGTTTGGAATAGCTGCAACTGGCTACAACAGAAATGGTCCAGTTGGTAGTCACAGAAAACTAGCATGAATTTGAATGTAGCATCTCCTCAGGACTCTGTTTAGCCCCCGCCCTCCCACACTCGGAGCTCTTCCAAAATGACCGACCCTACTTACATGCACGAGCGCCACTGATTGACAACTATATGACGGTGACTGATTCAAAACCACAGACTCCAAACTGGTCCTCAGCACATTGTTTTTGTTTGCTCTACGTTACCAGTAATCAGGGTACAGTCTCAGTGCATTGTTGAAAAACAAGACTTCTATTTGTCCTTTCAAATGCAGGAGAGAGACAATGTCAGCAAATGTTCACTGGGGAGATGCTAAAGGTTGCCATAGTGGTGGCCAGATTGCCGTGAAATGGCATTTGAGACAAACATCTACTGACAAGGTGGTGCTCTTACTGTGACCTTAACCATATCTGACAAAATAACTGTGAGGGTAGAAAAGTTAAAGAATCTAGGAAGAGGGACATCATTGAAACTGAACAATTTGAGGGCAAAAAAACAAAAGAAAAAGCAGTGAAGAAACAATGATGGCCAATAGAGCTTAGTGAGAGTTCAATTCAAGCTAGAAAAACTTAGGAGAGTTTTTCTGGCTTTCTAGAGGTCGTCTGCTTTCAAAGCGCTGAGGTTGTTTGGGTCTTCCTTCTCCTCCCTCTTCTTGCGCCCATACACTTCTGTACCCTTAAACTCAAATTGGACTATGAACTGCTCTATGCATGGTATTTCACATGAAACCAGTGCCGCCAGAGTATAAGCACAGGTCGGTGAACCTGTGGAAACATGTTACTGATCGATGATCATAGAGGATCTACATGATGAACATGTTTGTCAGTGGCATCAATGATATCTTATGCAGCATTTACATGAATATTGACAAATAAAAGATGGCAGACCATGGACAATTTATGCGGATGTCAGAGCAGGACTTCAAAATTAGGTGAAGCCTGCAAGGTTTACTGTCAGCTGGGTGAATAAAGAAAGAACTCAGAGTCCTTACAGAGGGAGACAAAAGAGGTGATCTGGATGGTAAGAAGTTGTGCGGTCCTGGGTTGTTTTTTGCACGTCTTTCAGAAGGTGCTATCCAACTTCAATCAGGCTGAATACCTGAGAATGAAAAAAATCCTCCATGTTTTGTACCAAGCTATCAACTTTCTGCCCAAGTGCCTGTTTACATGGCTTTGGATGAGCTCTCATGGCACTGGCGGTACATAAACTGTTGCGCATCTGTTGCCAAGCAGCACCTGTGTGCTTAAAATACAGTGAAGGAAAAGTAATTAAATCTGCCTGAGGATTGCACTGAAATCTCTCACACCAACCCTACAAGACTTACTCTTACTGTTATTGTGTAAAAATGAAAAACTAATAGCTTGGTTAGTCACATTTCATATTCTTTCTGTAACAGTCTTTAAGGGGGGCATGAAGTTGTTTTTTTACTTATTGTTTCACTTGTGTAGTACAAATAAGGATCTAAAGGCCTCTGTATAAAATAATAATAAAATGATACAAACTAGACTAAACCAAAGCATTTAAAAAGGGGAAAAGGGAATTTAAAACTAACTTAACTGAACAGTGCATTAGTGCACTGAAAGCAGTACTGTAAAAGGCTTTTAGATTGTTTTTAAAATGTAAAAATCTATTAAACAGAAATTTGTGTGGTCTTTATTTGGATATTCATATTTCACAAATATATCGGATTTCAGGCCATTTTTTAAATTACCCAGCCCGAGTTGACGTATGAAAGCCTACCATACCCCTGACATCATCATTTAATGGAGGTTATAATTATGCAGTACAAATTTCTCATTTTGTGCTGGTCCCAGAATCTTAAAAAAGATGGGAGAACTTTTTGGACTGCTATGGCTTTCTTTCTAGGTGGTACACGCTTTTTGTGTGCAACCAAAGTCCAACCGATTGAACTCAGTCTGTGGCCTCATTTCACTGGCAGTGACTCAATCATAACATCTTATCTACGGACATGCTGAGTCATGGAATTCTGCTGTGACCAATAGCCAAGCAGCACAGTTACTTATGGCTGTCATTGATTGGTTGATCCCTGAGCACAAAGCTGAAAGGGCACATACCAGGAACACAGCCTGAAGCAAAAACTGGCAACAGTTTGCCTTTGCTTTACTTTACTCTCTCCAATTCCCGCACCCTTTTTCCTTTCTCTAACTAACTCCCAACTTTGTTGCGTCACTCACTCACTGATTCTCTTCTCGTCTTCCCTCTCCACAGCCTTTTCAAATTACCACAGGCCCATTACCCTTGTTTCTCTTGTTGTGTAATTGGAGCTGGAAAAGCAAAACAAGACCACTCACGTCCAGAGGTCATCATTCCTCTGTGGTTTACATCCTGGCCCTTCATCTCCATGGACACCTAACTTCCAAACAGTGTCACTGCCTTTTTTGTAAGGAAACATTAAAACAAGTTTAAACCATTCTAGCAGGGCCCTATGACCACCATTCAAACAATAAATCATATCCAAAGCCTTTACTTTCCACTGACATTATTCATTAATAATGCATCAGTATTGGAGGAGTATTGAAATACCACTAGATTGAGATATACCGTAAATGTAAGCCATGGAACTGACTGCTTACAATGACAACTAGCGGGTCAACAATGTCTGTGCTCAAGCATGGAAACACCAGGAATACATTTCAATAAAAATCCCTCACAAAACTAGGCAAGGCCACCATTTGCTGACTTGGGGTCAGTTCTCTCAGACATAATTCATTCATTCAGGACACGGCTTAGACTGGTTCTAAAACAGAACAGGCAACACTACAGAGGCCTTTATATCAGGCTGTCCCCATCTGCAAATCTGTAATGAGTGAGAGAGCTGGAACAGTGGAGAGAGAGAAGGGAACCTCAGTTCAACTAAGGCAGGCACACTTTCTAATGGAAATTCAGATACAATCATCCCAGAATGCACTTCTCTCTGCCTAATAATCGGCCACTAGAACAAGGCTGCCATTGAGAGGAGAGTGACTGTAATCTGGTCCACCAAACTCCAAAGCTGCCTGCTATAATTAGCTTTTTCTCCATCACACACAGGCAACACACTGACTCACAAGCAAACCTCTCCTGTAAAACAAGAAAAGGGAAAGATTTAGCAATCTGCACATTTTCAGTCGCCCTGCCTACAGGTATGCTAGCTGTGACATCTGAAAACTAGGTGAGGCCATGGTTTGAGTCAGCAAAACAGTACTGTTGAAGTAAAAACTTGTATAGACATTAAAGTTATACAGTATGGTGCAAGATCTCAAATTGTAGTACTACACTGACCCTTGTAGAAATAACATGCTCACATCAAGGCCTGTTGATTTGGGCATTTTTATACAGCAGAGCACACAGGTACTCTCAAATCACCTCTTTCAATTGATTCCTTGAATGGTTGAGTGCTTGCTATTAGAAATTTACATTATAAGAGAAGCTGATACCCTCTTTATTCTTTCGTTAGGACAAGTGCCAAACCCTGTGTTTATCGGTCAACATAACACGGAACAGAATCTCTGGAGGAGACTCATAAAAGCACGTATCTGCATCTCTGGCCTACATCCCGACAAACAAAGCCTGCCCTCCTCTAATCCTCAGAACATGTTCTATCCCAGAAACTCACATCAAGATCCACAGCCCACAGGAACACAGATGCTGAGCCAGACAGCAGGAACACAGAGAGGGGTGAGTGGGTATGCTGGTAGCCAGCCTTCTGCCTGCACGGGCAAATGGCACAACTATTAGGGAGAAGAAGGAGACTTCCTGGAGAGGTGTGACTGCACAGCAAAGAGCCCAATCAAGCAAAGAACAGAAGTGCTGACAGCTGCTAATGTTTTTACCTGAGAGCAGAGACTGTATTACCAGGAAAAGTGTGAGTGTGTGTTTACTTCCTCTTTGCCAAGTCTTCAAAATAAGTTTGATGTGATAGAACAAATGCATCTAAAGGTAAGAGATGGGCAGAAACTATTGAATTGGAAATTAGTTTTGGCTGATACCAAGAACTTCACTATAGCAATACAGTACTGTGGTACATGAATTACTTGAAGAAGAGATTTGTGTCTTCATATTATTGGAAGGCTAAGTGAATTATATTGCAGTTAGGCTTATGTACTCCCTCAATACATTTTAGGCTTTATGAAACACCAATTCTAGCAATGGTATACAGGTGTTAGGAAAACACTGTCAAAACCTCCTCAGCCAAACTTGCCTGCAAATGTGGTGTTAGCTGTAAGATTGCTGTTTTGAAGTAGATTTTGACTCCATAAGATAACACTGCAGAACTTTCATCAAATTGCTAAGTCGCTGTTTTGAAAATGTCGCCCCTCTCTTGCAGTGACACAGCAGCAGTACAGGCAATGCTGTACACCTCTGTGGCAATATCATACCAAACCCTCTGACACATTCTTCAACTTCTCCAACTCTGTGAAGTCTTTCACCGTCAATCTAAAACCAGTTACCTAAACACACCTTTAAAATTTATATATATAAAAAAAGAACCTGATGTCCAGTGTAAGGACTGACAAAAAAAGGGAGTGGCTGCCAGGGTGATGACCACTTTGCAGAGGCTATAAGCCATGATACACCAGTAACTTCTTCTGGTACAAAAATAGATTAATATTAGAGTTAACTGTATTATTACCACCATTATGGTCATATTTTGTACCCTATCTTAAACCCTAGCAAGATAAAGATTCAGCATCCAGTGAGGCAAGTTAAATAGCCCCATAAAAGATACTGAACTGGTGGAAAAATGGCAAGACATCCACTGTATATATACTGTCACCTCCCAGCAGGGCGTATGCACATTAACTGACGATGTCACCAGGAAGCCCTGTGCATGCAGCTTTGGTTTCACTGTGGCGTTCACTGAGGAGGAATAAAGAATCCTGATTCAAGTGTCTTATTTGTTGTTAGAGCGTGGTCAAAAAAATGCTCCATGGTCTTAATTAGAAACTACACCAGCTCAATTTTTTTTCATTTGAACAGGGGTTGATCAGCACATTACTATGAGGGGTAAAACATAAGGACACAGCAGTAAACCTTAGTTTTACCATTCTAATAGCACAACTCATTACCAGTAAATATAACATTTCTAATTGAAAGCTCTGAAGGTCCCGCTAATCAACCACGGGTTTATCGGTGTTCGTCAAGAGTGATGCATTCCAAGTGTTGTTATACAAGCAATTTTATGTTTGGACAAGATCCACTGTATGACCTTTCTGTTGTGCAAACTTCCTATAGACATTCGAAGGACACTACAACCAGAGAATAAACCGGTTACACCCTTGTATAATTTTTTTTTTAAAAGTAGGATATCTCGTGCTTTTCCCAGGAAAGGACTTCAGACCACACCAACACACCAGAGAATGGAACTGAATCCCAGTTTCTTGTTATTCGCGCAGTAGCTAACGCCTCTAAACGTATCCCGAGCCTTGTTCAGCTCATCAAAATGCCCATTCACTTGTATTATGTTGTAAAAGAAGAGTACAGGCTACATACCATAGCATTCCTCCCTGTATCCAGCTTTCGTCCACTCCTTTCCTCCTCTACCTGCGAGTCACAGCCGGTGAAAGACTTTTAAAAAACAGATGATAACATCTCCCAGTAGCCTTCACATCTATTATTTTCCGCTTTTGTCTGAGCAAACACGCTCTCTGTCCACTGCTCCCAACATTAGTATGTGTTCATTTTCACTAGTCTGAAGTTTTCAGGGGCGAAATGCTTATCTCGCTTTCTGTTTCTGAAAAGTCAGAGAGGGGGGAAAAAACCAACAATTCTCCTCAGGAAAAAGGAAAAAAATGCTTTTCAAACTCCTGGGTTTTACCACGGCTGAGCTAGAGGAGAAAGGGGGAGGCGTCGGAAAGCTCTGTTTCGGTGTGTGTTTTTCCTTCTTGGTTCAGCCACCACGTTGTTTTGACCAATTATTATTTCCTTTGTTGTGTCAAAAATAAAAGAGTCCACAGGAAACACGACAAACAGGCTCAGCCTCCATTAATAACGTCGCTTTTTAGTGTCCAACAGCGCGTCCCGACGAGCTGTGTTTGCCTTTCTTGTGATCAGCCCCGTACAAGCTAAATGTGCGTCGGTGTGTTAAAGTCTATTTTTTTCAGCCTCCCAATAATGGCGGACCTTCTCCCGAATCCAGCATCTCCCCACTGTTCACACACATACACACACGCACGCACACACATACACAGAGAGAGAGGGAGAGCGAGAGAGAGCAAGAGAGAGAGAGAGAGAGAGAGAGAGAGAGAGAGAGAGACTCGCCCAGCGGCCGATGGACATGATTACGACACAAGCGCACTATCATTGAAAAGTACTGCTTAGCCACCGTTCATCTCTACGCAATCGGTTAATTTTAATCATAACATTGAAAAGTCACGCAGTAAATAATAAACTTAGAATCATTTGGTATAGAAATAAAATACTCAAAATAAATTAAAAGAACACTATTTAAAAAAAGATCCCTCAATAATCTTTACATTGGGTAAATTAATAAGCCTACATTAAGACCATTGAAGCCAAAGATTGCCTTCAAATGAATTGACCCATGAAAACACTGAGAAAGGTTCAGTGAATGTCTTCATTCACTACCGAATCGTAATCAAACTAAAAGTTTGAAATTACTGTATGACACTATTTTTTTTATAGGCTAAATAAATAAATAAATAAATAAATAAATAAATAAATAAATAAATAAATAAAATGTAGCTACAGCAAATCATTGTACTGGTCATTTTCTGTACATGTCAAGGTTATGTCAATTTTCTGTCCCAAGAAAGAGAAAGCGTCTGACTTAGTCCTTCATAAAGGCCAACTTCATATTTCAAATACATATGGGGCGGCTGTGGTTCAATGGTAGAGGCATTGTTTCTCAATTGGAAGGTCGAGGGTTTGATCCCAGCTCCTGCAGTCACACGCTGAAGTGTTCTAGAGCGAGACACTGAACCCCAAACTACTCCCATTGTTGGTGGATGGGTATGAATGGGTTAGTTTAAACTGATGGTTCCTATTATAGAATGCTTTACCATCAGTGTGTGAATGTGGTGTTGATGGGTGAAAGAGACTATCAGTGTAAAGTGCTCTGAGTGGTCAGAAAGACTAGAAAAGCACCATAGAAGTACTGGTCCATTAACCATTTACTCTAAATATATTTGACATCATTGACCTTTCTTGGTGCTACAGTTCCAACCTTCCAATTTAAACTCCTTGTGATATGAAAGCAATGCTGTGACCAGCTGTTAAGAAAAGACTGTAATGTAAATTTGAATACTGCTGTCTCCAAATGCTGTCCCAAGCTTTTGACAATTAAGTTGTGATTTACTATTAAACTAACAATCTGACATGGTTCAAGGTGCACTGCCCTGCATTTGAATAACAAGCCTCTGTTCAATAAAGTCAAGGTGTGTTAACAGCAATATTTACACCCCAGTCACACAGAGCAAGATTAACAATGGTCAAAGTTTCTGATGAATAATCTGCCTGTACTGTTAGTCTCTTCTGTTTATAGTTATTTTAACTATGTCAAATTTAACTGTTAAACTGTGACATGTGTTATTTTTCCCATCATGAATATTGATGAAAAGTGTTACACATTTGATCTGTTTCTATTAGCCTGGACATGCCTCTATCAAACATAGCTGAAAAGGAGAGAACTACACTCAGTTTACTCAGAGTTGGTTTTCCTTTACTTTCATTTCTTTTCTCTGTCCATCCTCAGCCCACTCTGTATTTGCAGCTGAAATATTTTTTGGGTCCCGAGGGCAAGCACATTCCTTCTTTCACTGTTGTGCAATCCCTGACGAACCCAGTTCCCCCATCCCCCTCTGACTCCCCAAACACCCAGAAAGCTCAAAAAGAGAGGCATGCTGTCTAAGCTGTCTGGGTAATGTTCTGTGGTGAACTGGCTGCCCAAACGTACCAGCAAACACAATGTGATCCCTGACTGCAGAAAACAACCAGAACCAGATTTATAAGTGTGTCACACACACGCGCGCGCTCGCGCGCACACACACGACATTGGGTCTATTTACTTTTATAATCAAGAACAGAAATTTCCCTTATTTTTTGTCACGGACCACATCCAAGGTTAATAAATTAATTAATTAATCCTCAATTAAAAAAAAAAAAAAGTTATTGCGATGGTCATCGTCTCATGTGATCCATTTGGACATATCGTCACCAAGGGATACTGGTTCTTGTAGTGCAAACTGCCCTTCCAAATGCTCCAAACATTGCAAGAAAAACTATAAGTCCCATCATGCAACGCGCTAAAGCAAAAGGTTTGTACTTCCTGTAAGCTCAAGGAAAAAAATAGCATACGGTCGGCTGAAGAATTTACTCATGTTTTCTGTGAAATCGTAACATAAAAGATCAGGCACATTCTAATCTGGCGCTTCAGTGGTCCATATTCGGGAGGAGACAATGGTAAATATGCTGCAATATAACATCGTGCCATTTCCCTGTATAGTAGTATGTGTAATCGCTAGCTTTTTGGCAGGATAACCTCTTCATTCACATACTGTTAGCTAGCTGGAGAGCTAGCCCATTAAAGCTGTTTAGGCCATATATATTATGTAATGATATTAACCTTATCTAGCTATAACACTTTAGCCCTTATTCATGAACGTGAATAATTTTGATTTTGTGGAAAGTCCGTCTCTTATCGGGTTGTCAAGCCCACGGCGTATTTCGGCTACCGCTAGCCAAAAAGATAGTAACGCCTATAGCAAGATGTCGAGGAATTATAACGGACAGATATGATATTTATAGCAAAGATGTAATGATTCTTGGCCTGTCTCGTCTATATATTTTAGTGTCTCAGTGAACTTGGGACAAATATAGTAAATAATCTTTTTTTTCTCTCTCCCAATTTGTCGTACAGATCCGCTTCATCCTCATCCAGAACCGAGCAGGGAAGACACGACTGGCCAAATGGTACATGCAGTTTGATGATGATGAGAAACAGAAGTTGATTGAGGAAGTACATGCTGTGGTAACTGTGAGAGATGCCAAACACACCAACTTTGTGGAGGTATGGGATTTACTTGTGTCACATTTTGTGTACAGGTTTGTTAAACTCAAATTTTTGGTGGTTCTGTACCATGCCCATGGTGAACCAGAACTTTATATATATATATATATATATATATATATATATATATATATATATATATATATATATATATATATATATATACTCACAATTTTTTGACTCGTATGTCCCACATTACAAATATAATGCAGTTGCAACAGAGGCAAACCTTATTTCAATATAGAATATGATGTACAACAAAACAGGTAAAACAAATGGAAAAACAAGTACATGGCTCTGGAAAACAAAAGCTTGCCCTGCAGACTTTCTTTTAATGCACTTTTATTGTACAAAATATATTACACATACAGGTCCTCATTAACCAAACGTGTGTACGACTGAAAACTGGGTGTGAACTATACACTCCGGTCTGTTCCTGCATAATTGCAAACAAGCGGCTCACTTCTGAGCCAGGCTACAAAATAACCACAAACAAAGTTAAGTGGGATCAATTTGTAGGTGAACTACAAAACTCAAAACCAGTGAAGTTGGCATGTTTTGTATAATGTAAATAAAAACAGAATACAATGATTTGCAAATCCCTTTCATCTTATATTCAATTGAATACACAGCAAAGACAAGTTACTTAATGTTTGAACTGGTAAACTTTATTTTCTGCAAATATTAGCTCATTTGGAATTTGATGCCTGCAACATGTTTCAAAAAAGCTGGCACAAGTTGAGGAATGCTCATCAAACACTTATTTGGAACATGCCACAGGTGAACAGGTTAATTGGGAACAGGTGGGTGCCATGATTGAGCATTTCAGGGAAGCTGCTTTTATACCCAGTCATTCACAAACAAGGATGGGGCAAGGGTCACCACTTTGTGAACAAATGCGTGAGCAAATTGTCAAACAGTTAAAGAACAACATTTCTCAATGAGCTATTGCAAGGAATTGATGGATTTCATCATCTACGGTCCATAATATCATCAAAAGGTTCAGAGAATCTGGAGAAATCTCTGCATGTAAGCAGCAAGGCTGAAAACCAACATTGAATGCCCGTGACCTTTGACCCCTCAGGCAGCATTGCATTAAAAACCAACATCATTGTGTAAAGGATATTACCACATGGGCTCAGGAAGACTTCAGAAAACCATTGTCAGTTAACACAGTTCATCACTACATCTACAAGTGCAAGTTCAAATTCTACCATGCAAAGACAAAGACATATATCAACAACACCCAGAAACACCGCCGGCTTCTCTGGACCCGAGCTCATCTGAGATGGACTGACGCAAAGTGGAAAAGTGTGCTGTGGTCTGACGAGTCCACATTTCAGATTGTTTTTGGAAAATGTGGTCGTGGTGTCCTCCAGGCCAAAGAGGAAAAGAACCATTCGGACTGTTTTAGGCGCAAAGTCTCAAAGCCAGCATCTGTGATGGTATGGGGGTGTGTTAGTGCCCATGGCATGGCTAACTTGACCATCTGTGAAGGCTCCATTAATGCTGAAAGGTACATACAGGTTTTGGAGCAACATATGCTGCCATCCAAGCCACGTCTTTTTCAGGGACGTCCCTGTTTATTTCAGCAAGACAATGACAAGACACATTCTGCACCTGTTACAACAGCGTGGCTTCATAGTAAAAGAGTGCAGGTACTAGACTGGCCTGCCTGCAGTCCAGACCTGTCTCCCATTGAAAATGTGTGGAGCATTATGAAGCACAAAATACAACAACAGAGACCCCGGACTGTTGAACAACTGAAGTTGTTCATCAACCAAGAATGGTAAAGAATTCCACCTCCAAAGCTTCAACAATTAGCGTCCTCAGTTCACAAACACTTATTGAGTGTTGTTGAAAGGAAAGGTGATGGAACACAGTGGAAAACATGACTCTGTGCCAACTATTTTGCAATGTGTTGCTACCATTAAATTCTAAGTTGATTATTTGCAAAAGAAAATAAAGTGTCCGAGTTCCAACATTATTTTGTCTTTGCAGTGTATTCAATTGAATGTAAATTAAAAAGGATTTGCAAATCATTGTATTCTGTTTTTATTTACAATTTACACAATGTGCCAACTTCACTGGTTTTGAGTTTTGTAGTTTGTAGTCCTGCATATTAACAATGTTTTATCTGCATCTTACATGGGTGCAGGTTTGTCTCTTCTGTGACTTCTTCCCGAAACGGATGCAGACCCAGTAAGAGCTTCACTCACTCCTCAGTCTGTGACAGGTTCAGGCTGGAGTCTGACTGCAGCTCTTTCACGCCACTTTTTTGGCCACCAAAAAAGCTCTGATGTCGACCTCCAGCCCAGAGAACTCTCTTGTTTACCATACCATGCAGCTCTCTATGTCCTAAATTTTGTGGGTCAGGCCAGCTGACAGAATACCTGATCAGGCGGAAGCCATGAGTGGCCCAGGTATGCTATACACAGTTCTTAACCCTTTTACATGAGATGCAGTCGCCGGCGACAGAAAATGACCTACATTTTTCTTAACAGGGTAACTCTATCGACTTAATTCACTTTGTTTGGTAAACAGACTAAAAGTTGAATGAGTCATTGAGTGACACACAAACTACACTTGGGCTGTAATACAGCAGGATTCCTTAACCATTGTCTTTAATTTCATTCAAGGTGGAATAAAAAGGTCTTAAAAAGTCTTCAGTTTGACTTGCTGAAACCATTAAACCCATTACACTAGGAAGTGGTGTAAAAAATAACTGCTTCAAAACATAATCTATGAACAGCTTGTGATGATTTACTGATTTTTATGAGATTGTGGAAATGACCCTGTTTTTTTTTTGTTTGCACAGTTTAGGAACTTCAAGATCATTTACCGCCGTTATGCTGGTCTTTACTTCTGTATCTGTGTGGATGTGACGGATAACAACCTGGCATACCTTGAGGGAATACACAACTTTGTAGAGGTAACTTACACACACACACACACACCGCACATAATGTTTAGACTCAGAAAGTGAACTGTGATGATTTGATTTTCATGGTCTAGTTGTTCTTGGGAATGCATGTTAACAGTTTCCCTCAAAGGTTCCTGTCCTCTGTATGTGAATAACAAACATCCTTCATGATAAAAGTATGGACTGCTGCCACTGGACATTTGGTGAAAAAAAATTCATTGTGTTTTTTTTAGAGCTTCCTTTAGGGCTTTCATAACACCTTAGCAGTGCCACAGGCTGATGACCTCCATGCCACACAGCATTGAGGCAGTAATCTATGCAAAAGGAGCTCAAACCAAATAATAAGTACATACAAATAGATATTCTTTCAGAAGGCTAGCATTTCGATATGAAATATCTTTATTTTATTGTTCTTACATAATCTGATTTCATGAGATTCTGAATTTGAGTTTTTCCATTAACAATATTTTGTAATCATGAAAATGAAAAGAAATACAAACGCAGATTATTTCACTGTGTACTGAATCTGTATAATATATAAAATTCACTTTTCAAATTGAATCACTGAAATAAATGAAAATTTTTACAAATTCTAATTTGTCAGCCTGATCCTGTGGAGCTCCTGCACGCTCTAGAGCAGCAGGAGAGGCTGGAGCTACACCAAAGTGCTGGGAAAACTCAGTGTAGTTCTGCGTTTCATCGGTTGCATTTTGTTTTTTTAGATATGAGTAAACCCATCGGGTATAGATCTCTTAAATCTACTTACCAAATGACAAGTCTTAAGTCTTATAAAGGAAACTGAATTTTGGGGGGGGTTAAAATTACATTACAGAATGCCCCACTCATTGATCCTTATGTATTGAACCATTTAAAGACTTTTTGAAAGACTTTTAAAAATGTGTATTTTTTCAGTCATTCAGAAACCTGGTTGCATCTTAATTGGTCAATTATTTATCTTTTTACTTTTACTGTCACATTTACATTTTCTGTCAACAGTCCTAACAGTAAAGGACATTTAATGTCATGTTTGATCATAATGCTTGTCAGCTGTCAGTTGCATTTCGGCACGTTGTCATATTGCCAAGGAGAGATAATCCATTTTGTAAAGGCCAAACTCAATTAATGTAATTACATCTGTAAAAACGGCTTTTGTATTAGTCCAGACAAAGCTGAATGATTATAACAACAGGCCCACATGGTGCTTGTCGTAATGTTCACTTTAGCAAATTCCTATAAAGGTGTCATTAAATCTGTCGTTGTAAATGTCACTGTATCACTGCTATAAATGATCCCTTGTAGA
This sequence comes from Labroides dimidiatus, assembly GCA_030710495.1. NCBI lineage: Eukaryota > Metazoa > Chordata > Actinopteri > Labriformes > Labridae > Labroides > Labroides dimidiatus. The sequence goes on along the minus strand of CM061154.1, from coordinate 4,219,118 downwards.
AATAAACTGAGACGGAACCATTTTTATTTTTTAATTAGGAGTCTTTTTAGATGGAGGGCCTGAAGTGGAAATCAGTTTATTACATGGTTACTTAGTGAATTTTGCATCTGCAGCCGCTCGTTTATTTCTTCAGGACGTACAACCACCATGTATGTTTGAGTCTTCTCATAGGAATAAATCAGGTCATCTGTTGACTACAGGTTAGATTTCATATTGTTTTTCTTTCTTTCATTTCAGGTGCTGAATGAGTATTTCCACAATGTGTGCGAGTTAGACCTCGTGTTCAACTTTTACAAGGTAAGCAAACTGCACTGTGTTTACACCCTGTGAGTTTTGTATTTTTTATAAACAGACATCAGTGCAAAAACAAGATTAGAAGATTTCCTTCATTACGGTGCCTTGGCACTTGGTATTATTCTCTCAACTGATGCAGGCATTTGTTAATATTGCTGTAATTTCCTTTAGTGCAGTGATAGTAAATTTCTAAAAGGCAAATATCTCCTGTGTTTAGATATGCCCCAACAAACCCCCTCACATATATCATTTGTCATTATAAAAACCAACATTTTACAGTTGGGTTAAGAACTTCAAGGTTTATTCCAATCTAGTTGTCTTTCATATCCAGGTTGGTTACTTCATGTATTTACCACTTCAGCTATATTGAGATTTTAATCATGAAGCAGTTGGGAAACTTAAGACATGTTGACCACAGACCAGATGATGACTGAGCATTATGTTGTGTTGTTTTACAGGAAGCCCAACCCTTTTATGAATAGGGAAAAAGATAACGTAATAATCTTGACTTGCCTTGATCTTCCAGGTTTTTTTTTGTTTACAGCATTGGATCATATCTCAAAACATTTTTCAATTAGCTGTGATCGGTGATCCAAAAGCAGTCAAGATTATATTTAATTTTTGACACTAAATTTCATTTAAAGTTAAAGTTTGCTGTTTTTGGTCTTGGATAATATGTATGTAATCAAAACAAACTTTATTTGTATGTCACCTTTCTGAATTCACTTACAAACTGTGTGGAAAGATAAATTACAGATGTACTTAGCAATCACCAATAAGCAAGAGGAGCTGTTCTCAAACTGACTGAATTACTGGAGAAGTATTTTAAAGTCACTTTACCATACCTTAGTCTGAGAACCACTGCTCTTATTTTTGTCTTGAAGGTGTACACTGTGGTGGATGAGATGTTCCTGGCGGGAGAGATCAGGGAGACCAGTCAGACCAAGGTCCTCAAGCAGCTGCTCATGCTGCAGTCGCTCGAGTAGGAAATGGAACGCCACCCCACCTGCACACGCTTTGCCCACTACCCTGCTGCCCGGTCACCTAATAAACCCACCCACTTGTTGATCTTTTTTTCTCTCTGAAGGACCACGTGTTGTTTCCCTTCCTCTAAAGAGTAAATGCCCCTCTGTATAGAACCTCTTGAGGCAGATTTTTAGAAATAGAAATGTTGTTCATGTCATATGGAGATTTGATCAACCTGTCTGTTGTAACAGTTGTACTTGAAGGTTGTACATTTCAACATGCTAACATTCCATATACCACCTATGTCACAACTTTCTTTCAATTCTTGTGTAACATATTCACCTTTACATTTATTTCCCTGAGGTCTAAAAACATCATTTACTTTACAGCCTTTTGCCCTCCCCCTCTGACCCTCCTTAAACTTTAATTTTACAGCACTTCTGTAACCAACAGGCGCCATGCATAAAGAGGGCCCAGCATTCATTATCTTCAAGCCATTGAGCTCTTACAGGGTATTCAACCTGTCTCCCCTTTTGCTTGTTTAATATCTGGATTGGAGTACAAGCAAACTACAACTCCAAAGCTCTTTAGAGCAGTTGACCCAGCATGGCAGGTCCAAATTGAATGGAGTGTACTCAGGTTGAGTACAATTCTGAGTGTGTTATGCCAACCTTTGCTGTATCAGACCTCCTCACAGCTGATAATGATAATCAGTTGGGCTTACTTCTCACTTATCATTTTGTGCGTCTTATTGCACTTAATGGTACTTTTTAAACACTTCAATCATCAACACACTTAAACAGAGACCCTGGCACAGAAAGCTTGGATATATTACATGAAGTACTGATGTGGAATTTGCCTTTTGTGGTGTGGGTACGTACAGTTTATCTTGCGTATATTAAATATGAAATGAACACGTCCGTGATTCCCCTAGATCATAATGTCTGAGCAGTAATTGTGAGAAACCATAGTCCTGTCTCATTGTATCAAATGTATTTACTTGAAACAATGCCCATTCATTTTAAAACAGTATGCTGTTATAAAAATAGAGTCTCTCCCTTTGCTGGGCTGTTGTATGGTTGACTTTACTGGTCATATTCTAAGTGTTAACAGAAAGATGTCAAAGGTGGCTTCAAATGTTGCTGTTTTTGAAGTTCTATTTTTTTTATGATTTGGCTTTGGTGGAAAATGTACTACTTTTCATTTTTGTTCATCTGTTTGTTAATGGAAAAACAAAAAAGCTCATTGTATGTAAATATAACATGATATTAAAGGACCAGCTGTCCTTGTCTCTATTGATGACTGAATATCCTTTAACTCTAGGAGCAGGTTTGACTCAGCATTTAGAGTGCACCCTGTATACAGTCCTTAACACAAAAGCTGGTGGTTAATAGTAAACATTTTTCAGAAGTACTCTTGAAAGTATCAGCTGGCCAGTAGAAATTTAACAGCAACTCATAAAATGTAGTGTTTATCCATAAAAGTAGACAGTTGATAAGCTTGTAATATTTTAGCACCACCTTGTGGTTAAACATCAGTTCTTCCTTTTGGTTATGAGGTCATCCGAACAGCTGGTACAAGATCAATAAATCAGTCAATAAATCCACTTCGGCTACATTAAATCATGCTGGCAGTTGCTCCATCGACCTGAGAAAATACAGTAAATCCAAACAGCTGGACAATCCTACGAGTCCTCTGATAGCCTGACCTCACCCTGACTGCCCCAGAGAGAAATTATTTAGCTGAAGAATGGAAGATGAGGCAAATTCATCTTGATCATGGATTGTATTGTGACATTCCAGGGTCTGTTGTGTCAGCTGTCTGCTGCTCACATGAGAGAGAGAAATGAGATTGACCTATATATCCAGAAAACTGTGTGCCCAGCAAATGCAGCCCACTGTCAAGACAAGTCAAGACATGAATATAAACATGAGGCAAACAGGTAAACATTTAAATGAAAAAAACCCAAACAAGCAGTTTACTAGGAATTGCATAATCATTACAATCAATCAGAAACACTTACCGTCAATAGACAACTCTGGTTACAGCATAGATCACTTAAGATGTACAGTAGAATTTAGGTTGATTATGTAACATTTATTACTAAGCAACAACTGAGATAGATTGCCTTCATAATATTATTGATCTGTTTTATATAGCTATAATAAACAGTGCAAAAAAATGATCCAAAAGCAGATGTATGCTAAATAAATGTCTTTGACTCAACAGTACTGAACTGTCTGCAAAGGCCTCCTGTAGCTAAGGGTATTCACAGCTATTCACTGCTACCCTCCGTGCCAGCCGTGGGCAACACACCCATGAAGGCTCATACAGCAGAAGGTCATCACCACAACAGCAGCCTCAACATTTGGCGGCACGAACAAGGAAATTAAAACCAAGAACCTCAGTTGTTCTTTAGTAAGAAATGATCTGAGAAATGAGCATCTCCAATTAAAATCTTTATTACAGTATACTGTTCAAGTAAAATAAAATGTACAATTTTATAGTTGCAGCATATCAACAAACATGAAAAATTAAAAAGTAAAAGTGCACTTGCAGAAGAAGACAAACTATCACACAGTGCCAGTATGTAATGAAATCTACATTTTGTTTTGACCATCTCTCTTCATATCCTGTACTTGTGTTTGCACAAACCGTGTTTTCCTCTCACATTCGCTGGCTTCACTGAGCTTCGAACACATAATATGGTTTGTCTGGAAAGACATGCATGAAAACTTGAGTTAAAGATTGAAGAAAAGTTTCTCTCAGCTGGGTCAGTACGACCTGCTCTCAGTGGTTCAGACAGAAGTGGATGTTTATGGGTTTTTTTTTTTAATGTGATCAACTCAATATATCATTCTCGTCCAGCAGCGCCACAAACCATGCTATGTGTGTTGTATGGAAAAAGTAAAATCAAGCTGCATTGGAAATGTTTCTCTCAAGGTCATCATCACGAAGTCTGTTCCAGTGAGAAAGAAGCTGGGTTGACCTGCTCATCCCAGTGACACTATGTGGCCAAGTGGAGTGAATAAAGCTTAATACATAATCCTGACTCTTAGACTCTTATAAAGGTGTGCTAACAACCCTCTGACCCCTGGATTTAACAGTGTTCAAATGCCTCAGGAAACTGGATGGGCTGAGTGAATTCACAAAAATGTGGCAGTGAGGCTAAACAAACTGATATCCGGTGATGTCTGCCAAAAACTATGTGCTACGTGAATCGCAGGGAGGCTGAGAGAAGGACTCGAAAACATTGTCAGTTTTGCAAACACTGTCAGGACCAGAGACAGACTTTATATAACGCTTTATCTGAGAATGCAAATCTAAACACTTTGGTAAATCAAATAAAAGAGCAAAATCTCCTTTTTGTGCTTTAAACCAGACCCACAGATTCATCCGTGTGGGTGTTAAATGGAGCCAGTGGACAGTTTAGAGACAAGTGACTTGGAATAATATACTGTGGATCCACAGTATGAAGTATATTACTAAGGCCAACACACCATGTCTTAAGAGTGCATTTCATTGATTATTAAAAAGTCAGACAACTCAATGTAACCCAGGTCTCTGAGGGGGAAGAAGAACAGTGCTCTACATTTGGGCTTGTATTACTCTAAAGAGTCCAAATACACTTTAACTCCTTGATTAACAGCTTCTGTGTGGACCAAGAGACGATAATGGACAACAACTTCAAAAATGTTTAACAAATATTTGCATTGCTTCTGGCTTACAGTATATGTACAGCAGGTCTGCACCCAAATCTTGACTTGAAAAGAGGACACACTGGGGCTCTCCATGACTTATGAATGGTGAAAGCCCAATTAAGTGTACAGAACATAATTTACAAACAAAGATGTGCAAACATGGAACGTCTGTTAGGGTTGCTAAGACCAGAATGAACAAGCCGAAAAAACAAAAAAACAACAAAAACAGCAGGACAGCCCATACAAACAGCCCTCACCATCCTCCTCGTCTGGTAAATAATGAGAAACCATTTTTCAAGAAGAACATCATTCCTCTAAATGATCCTGGCATGTTCACACTGCCCAGGCTAATGGGGCAACAGGGTTGCAGTGATCTCCAGGACCACTCTTCCAGGTGATAAAACATGTATGAAACTGCAGTGTGAAGCATCCCACATACCGAAAAACCACCTGGAGCTGAAATGCCAATGAAGACAGAAGAGGGTGGTTACTGACATGCACTTAATAACTCTGACAAATTCCAGTGAAAGTCTCTTCTTTTCATCTTCTGAATTTAAACACCACTGACCTGTAGGGGGCGTCCTGTCTGTATGGGCCTGTTGGTTGAGGCAAGGGTGTGTCCTCTGATCCCTAGCAATTACACTGCTGCTTATTCTGTGTGGTGGTGCCTCTCGGCTGTCGCAGCTGCCTCAAGGAAGCATCTCCATACTGAATACCTGAACCCATTCTCTCAGGGTCCAACTCACCTTTTAAAGAAGGGGGGGGGGGGGTTAAATATCATCAGCCATTACAAGCAAACATACAGGGATGTAGACAAGAGATCATGGTTAAATACATGCAAATATTTTGCATAAACATGGAAGCACGCAACTCAGCCGCACCTCTTTAACAAAGAAACTAGAAGGCTTACCTGAATCTATCTTGTTGAGGATGGTGCGAGCACATTTTAAGAAACCCTCCTCTACATTCTCCCCTGTCAGAGCACTCGTCTCCAAAAACATCAGCTCTATAATGGCAAAAAGTACAAACTTAAAGTGAAAATGCAAAGATATGCACACATCAAGGAGCAGAACAATACAGCCCTAACACATCCGAGTTTAACACTCAAATTATTGCATGATGCACAGTTAACATCAGTTACCATTCTCCTGAGCAAAGCGTGATGCCTCCAGGAAAGTCACCTCTCTGTCTGCATCCAGGTCTTTCTTGTTGCCACACAGGATAATAACAATGTTTGGGCTTGCCAGAGTCCGTGCATCTGTCAGCCAATTGGTGAGGGCGTTGTACGTTTCCCGACTGGAAAACATTAGAGCACAGATGGCCACATTTTAAGCACAGTAGCTGGTTTACTACTTGATTAAGAGGCATATAAATAATGTTGTCTTTAGACAGAATGGTGATAAGAGCTACAACAAATAATCGAATAATCAATTATTAATTTATTACCAAATTAACCATCAACTATTCTGGTAATGATTAATCGGTTTAAGTATTTATTTAATAAAAAGAAGTCTTAAAGAAGTGGATATTTTCTGGTTTCTTTGCTTCGGTCCTGAATATCTTTAGATTGTGGACAAAACAAGACATTTGATGATGTCATCTTGGACTCCAAGAAACATTGACATTTTTCACCATTTTTTGACTTCTATGGACCAAACAACTACTTGATTAATCAAAAGTATAACTGATCATGAATATAATCATTAGTTGCAGCCTTAATGGTGGTAACTGTTAATACACCTATGAAAAATGTTTGCCAAAACAGCCTCTTATTGTAGAATAAACTGAACTTTGTGTCATGGCCCTTTAAATCGCACAGTATAGAATCAATTTAAGCCCTTGTGATGAGTTGAAAAAAACAAACAATAACCTGTTTTATGCAAGATATTTACATTACAAAATACTGTCATTAAAGTGAGAATCTTGACTTACATACTTTCAAGAGAACTTTGCTAGAAGGAGGCCTGTATTACTGGCAGGTCTTAAATTTTGTTTGCTGCACATACTGCCTGTCATAAGTTTAGGAAATACTCCAATTTTACAGTTTCTTATTGAAATTCATGCAGTTCAAGTCCAATGAACAGCTTGAAATGGTTCAAAAGTAAGTGGTGAACTGACAGGTGTTAAGAAAAAAGGTAAGAGCACCCAAAACTGAAATATAAAGTACATTTCATAATTATGTAAAAAAGGCCCTTTCACAACTAAAAGCTGTTCCAAACATCTCTGTTTTTACAAAAGTAGTGCTTGAACACACCGCAGTACCAGACCTTTATGAGCATTACTGAACAGTACTGTACTTCAAAAAGTAGTTTAATTCTATAACAAATGCTGAGGGAAAGACAGAACATCATAACATTTCAAGTAAAAGGTCTTTCAGAGAAATTGTAAAGATAGTCAAGGTGTCAGTGAGTGGAGTTTACTTCACCATCAAAAGACACCTAGAAACTGGGGAAACTGACAGAGTTTGCGTGGCAGACCTAAAGCAGCAATAGAATCAGGAGACTAGTTTCTAAGAGGCTTCCACATGTGTGCTAGGTGGTTCACAACAACAGCTTGAAGCTCAGCTTAATAGTGGTTGTAGTAATCAAGTCTCAGTTTCAACTGTGAAGAAAAGACTCTGCTATTTTGGCCTGTCAAACCTGCATCGCAGAAAGAAAGCTAAGTCTGTATACTAAATGGCCATAGCCTCCTTGATGTCACCCATTTGATCCTGAAAAGGAGTTTTTACCAGCTGCACTCTTTGATAAAAGAAGAAGACGTTCACATCTGGCTTCATTAAAACAATGTGCACTGAAAACTTCTTTCTAAATTTAATTATCTTTAAACTTAGCAGCTACTACAAAACATCAGTTCAAACTAAGTCCATACCAAGAGACACAATAGTGTAACGCTGTTCTGAAAATCCATACCATCATGAAGTATGCTGATGGTATACTGTGGACACCAGTATACTACACAGCACTAGAATGATAACTGGATAGCACATTTTGGGAATGAATTACCTGGTAATGTCATAAACAAGAAGGGCTCCAGCTGCTCCTCTGTAGTAGCTGCGTGTAACAGAACTGTGAAAAGGAAACCAAAGCACTAAAAATAATGTATTAACCATGTCAATATTAGCAAAAGAAATCTGTCAGGGGTGGGATCACCACATGCTGTTGTGGATTACTGTTTGAATCTGAATGCTGCTCAGCATGCGTGCCCAGTGATTCATGTCAACTCTTAATTCTTCAAAAGTAAAAACAATCTGAACAGGAAATATTGTAGGCTCTTTTACCGGAATCGCTCCTGCCCAGCAGTATCCCAGATCTGCAGTTTGACCGTCTTGCCACCAACGTTGACCACTCTGGAACCAAACTCCACACCAATAGTGTGGTTGGAGTCTTGTTTAACTGCAACAAGGATGCAGAGAAATAGTATGATGAACCAAAACGGCATGATACCTAACATGATCAGGACTTTCAGTCTGAATTTCAAGGCTTGATCAATCTCAATTGCTGCACAACAGCATTTTTGTTTTTAAGTTTTGTTTAAAGGGTTTTTTATGCCTTTATTTTGAGAAGACAGGACAGTTGATAGAGAAGAAAACAGTGGACTTAAACCCGGGCTGCCTGCTCAAGGGCTTTTGGCCCATATGGAGCGCGACCTAGACTAGTGGGCGATCTGTGCTCCCTAACGGTTTTGGGTGTTAACCTATTTCTTGTTCCCTGAAAAAGGCCTTTTGTATAATACTGAACTGAACATTATTCTTCAGGGGTTTTTTTTAACCCGTAGCAGTTCCCCACTTACCTTCATACATTTTCAAGTTATTCATCAGACTTGAACTGCTTGAATTTCAAATTAAGAAAATAGATAAATGTTGTTACCCCTAAAATTCCCCTCCTCTGTTGTCTTGCATGAAGTTTGCTTTGATTCAAACAGTAATGGATGGAGTGATCTGACACTGATAAACCTTCACTTTTGAGTTAACCTCTAATCTATATTAAAGTTGGTTTGGGTTCTTTGGTTATCATTCGTATTATCGATCTTTAATTTATTATCAATTATCAACTGCGGCGACGTCCATGGAGGTTGGCTTCAGTCCATTGGACCTTAAACTTCTGAATGATACTTGCAGCTGTAGTCACAAGAACATAAGCTGCTTGGAGATGGTCTAATAGCCTTTACCTATAACATGTTTGTCTAAAATTAACCTATCGCTAAGTCCCGCCCTCAAACATGATGAGCCAATCACAGCGCGTATAGCTGTTCCCTTACACTCTGACATTCTCTGACCGGACATCAATTGAAATGCAGAGAGTCAGTTTTCATTCAATTAGATTTTAAGTTTAAAAATGGTCAAACGGTGTTCATTGGGTACATGCAACTCCAAAACAAGGTATCCTGAGTGGATGGGCGACAGAGTGTTATTTTTTAACCTTTTCTAAGCCACATTTCAACCCAGAAAAGTGTCTTTTTTGGATAAAGTTGTGCAGTAGACCGCAACATCAACTCAACGTGAATAAAATTAACAAGGATTACAACATCTGCTCTACGGTAAGTCAACATCATATCTGATGCAATATATTGTCACTTTGTTGAAAAGAAACAAAGTTATCCTTACCATCTGTAACATTAGCTAAAGTTACCCTAACATGTTCAGTCTTTCCTATGGGTACCATCATTTTTGTCCAGGCTAGTTCCATTGTTTTGTTTTTAAAATGTTTCTGTTCAACCAAAATTCAAAAACTGTCTGATTTTTATGATTTAATTCCAGAAAAAAAATACTATTACTTTTTTACTTTAAAGTTCTTTCCATGACTTTTATAGGTTTTTCAACTCACTGACAGGTACCAACCATTTTGGCCACATGTGTAAGTGGTCGACCCAAACTACAAAAGCATTTTAATTGTTTATAGAGAACAAACATCTATTTCCTCATTTAGACAGATACTTCTGTTAGTACATTAAATGAAGTAAACCACGTACACTATGATTTGAGACAACATCACCCTGTAAAATGGTACAATCACTGCCCCTTCGCACTTGCTGGAAATGACCACATTCACAACCATTTACAGGTGTTCTTCTGCTGTTCATTAATTTCAACCGTCATCTATTGTTTGATTTGTTCCTGTCCCTTCTGCCACGTACCACAATGGCAACCACAGAGGGTGAGAAGTGTCCAGTGTTCCACACTCAACTTTTTGAATGTTTTGAGTGCACCAGCTGAGAAATCAAAGTGCACTGCGTTTTTCCAAACTGTCAATGTGAATGCATTTACACACCCAAAATAGTAAGTACAGAAGTATGTGATATGAGGCAGTTTGTTATTGTTCTGGATATCTAGGCTGTCAGTTCTTTCTTTAAGAACTGGGTCATTGTCACCACAGAGTTTCAAATGTTTTAGTTTCACGTTGAAGTAGGGCAAGAGGGTGGATCCAAAGTGTTTGACATGGTCATGACATAAGTGTCCATTTCATGAGTTGCAGTTTCTCTGTCTGTAATATAATTATGTTTCACAAAACTGCAAACCTGGTTAGACTAACGGGCTTAAATGAGGGAAGACTTACACTTGTTCTCAATGAACTGGTGGAGGAGGCAGGATTTCCCTGTGCCAGCGCTGCCAATCACCAGGAACTTAAACAGGAAGTCTGAAAGCAGAGCAGAGCAAAGAAGGTAGAGATAAATGCAACACCAATGTCAGAGAGAGAATCTGAATCTGCGGCTCTGTCTCAGAAAGAGACAATCCTTAGATTTACTCTTAATCCCCTTGAGCACCTACTTTCACTGTATCCAACAGCCCCAAATTAGCTTGCTAATCACAAAGCCTTAGATGTAATCACCATTACCTGCTGCTTATAATTCTAATTAAATATGCTTGTTTGTCTAAGGCGAACACGACACCAACACCAGCGTTCAATAACACACGTCATATGAGCCAGCCAAAGCAAGTTATTGAACTTGGATTAGGTTAGCTGTCAAGCCTGGGGAATGAATAACCACAGCCAGCTGTTTGTACAGATGTTGTTGTTGTTGTTGTGAGGACTGGGATCTTCTAGAGAGAACCTACGCAAGTGTTCTAAATTTTTAATGACTCCTGACATGCAAGACCATCCATAGTGGTGCACGGACATCTTTTTGTGACAAGAGATCAAAGACAGTACAAAAGCATTTACAAATTCACTGGGGTGTTCTCTGGTTTGTTGCTGTGTGTCTGACAATCATAAGGGAGTGTGTATCTGTAACGCCCAGACAGGTTGTGAAAGACAAACAGGAAACCTGAGAGAGATGAAGCGCAACTGCAAGTAATGACTGCAAACTGAACCTTTCCACCAGACAGCCTGCTTCAGTTGGAATCTGGAGGCGGTTTGCAATTTCACTTAAAGCTTTAACACTGGCACTGCAGTCAGAATTTCTGTCTTAGTTAATGATTGGTTATGACTGCTGTGACTGCCATCAAGTTAAACATTTTGTTAGTATTCATGATAGATAACATCAAGAGAAACAGTAGTTAAGGGGTAGGGAAGGGTTTAAACTGGCTTCATTTCCCTGTGTGACATTTAAAAATCAGTATGCCATTGCCCTTGAAGCTGTATTCATCTGCTGATCCAACCTGACAATTAATGGTGTACCTTTTGTTTGTTGAAGCCAGTGCTTTCTACAGCAACAGCAGCTAGGGGTCAAATTCACAGTAAGACAACAAAAATTCAACCAGAAAGCCAACAAGCACTAACAGTTTACTTTTGCAACAGCAGTCTTACATCTTGACGTTGTCAATTGTCATGACCGGGAAAGGGACTACGTTTCAAACACTTGTCTCTCTTTTTAAAACCCTGCCTGATCTTTAAGTAGTTTCCCATCCATATTCCCATGTGAGATCTTTAACCACTGAACTGCCAATATGGATATATATAAGGAGAGTAGAATGTAGTGCTTTTCTCTCAAGGACAGAACAAATCATCTTTTTGCCAAAGATCATGATGGTTCACTTCTACTTCTCCTGTAGCCACAGGAAAGGAAAAGTGCAGGCTGCAGCGCATCATCCACTCTGCTGAGAAGGTGACTGGCTGCAACCTACTGTCTCTCCATGACCTGTACACCTCCAGGACCCCGAGGTGTACAGGTAAAATTGAGGCTGACCCCTCTCATCTCACACATCCTGTTTGAGACTCTCCCCACTGGCAAGAGGCTGCAGTCCATCTAGATCAAAACTGCTCACCACAAGAACAATTTCTTCCCCTCTGCTGTCAGCCAAATGAACAATGTCCCTGTCCCTGCCCCCCCCCCCCCCCCCCACATAGCCCAGACTCTCCTCATGGAACTGAGTTTTTTTCTTTTAATGCATTACATTAACACCTAGCTCCTACATTGCACCTTTTGTACATCTGATCTTTTTCATTTATTTTTATATATATATATTTTATATTTTTTATATTGTAATAGATTCTTGTTCTGTATTAGTTACGTTGTTGTGAGTTCTCTGTTAGTTATTTTTCCCCCTTCTCTGCATTTGTCCTTCCAGCTGAGCGCTGTGTCTGATGTCAATGTTAAAGACCAGTGCATATTTTTTTATTGCAGGGAAACAAGTAGTTATGATTCATTGCAGTCAGTGACCATCACCAGCCCTTCCTGTAGTTGAGATGTGGGATCCTGAAAGTGGGTTTCGGGCCAACAGAGATGAAATAAGCAGGGGGTATGCGTCACACAACATGGGACAAAGTGTGGGAGTGCCAGAAGCAACTCAACACACTCTGATGGGACAGAAATTCTGCAAAGACAAATACTGATGGAGATAAACATCATTTTATTTGTTTCACATTGATAACATTGAATAAATTTACTTTTTAGAACCAAATACAAAAAAAAGAAGCTGCTGTGGACTAGGGCTGCTACTAACGATTATTTTCATAATTGATTAATCTTTCGATTTTTCTCTCGATTAATCGAGTAGTTGTTTGGTCCATAAAATTTCAGAAAATGGTGAAAACTGTCAGGTTTGTTTTGGATTCCAAGATGACATCATCAAATGTCTGGTTTGCAAACCAAAGATATTCAGGAGTGCCATAGAGAAGCAAAGAAAGAAGAAAATATTCACATTTATGAAGCTGAAATCAGAGAATTTGGACTTTTTTTCTAAAATAATTACCTAAATGACTTAATCGATTATCAAAATAGTTGACGATTCATTTAGTAATCGATTAATAATCGATTATTCGATTAATTGTTGCAGCTCTACTGTGGATCCAACTCAGGCCGACCACCCCCAGGGCACCGCTCCCCAATTACACAAGAAAATAAGTCACTCATTAGACTACGTTTCCATCATGGCTACACAACTCGCCTCAGTTACTTCTAAACTTGCAGCCGTCACTGAGGACCACAAAGTCATGAAAGAAAACATCCTGGACATACAATCACGCAGTTTGAGAGACGACCTCATTTTCACCAGAATCCCAGAATCACCTGCAGACGAACCCGCAGAGAAATCAATAAAGGACTTCATGGTTAGACAACTCAAACTTCCCCAGACACTGACAACAACAACATCTCATTCCACGGAGTTCACTACCTTGGACATAAACACGCCAACTCCACCCAAGCCTGTTGACTTTTTGGGTTTTAAGCAGGAGGCGTCAGAAAAGTGACCAACATTCACTTGTTTGGGAAGGGTGGAGGGAGGGGGAGTGGGGGTTGGCAGGCTCCCTTTCCACCTGCCTTCCCTCATTTTAAATGCATTACATCACACTCTGGGTTACCGTTAGTCACAGTGAAGGGATAATGTATGTTTGTCAGGAAGCAAAGATACGTTAGTTCCTTTTTGTTTAGCATCAATAAACCAAGTCAAGTTCTTTCTAGAAGCAAATGCACTTGGCAATAAATTCTGTTTTTTAACACTACTTTCTATGTTCAAGAAAACTGTTTGCTGGATGCAAAGTGACAAGATGATGTATTTAAGTAGCTCTTTTTGACATGACAACTAGCAAACATTGTTTCAGGGTAAATCAGCATCGTATTTGAGGCAACATATATGTAGTGCAGTTTAAGGTACAGAAGATGACCAGACTGTCTGATTCGCCTTACTCACAGCCTGGTGCCCGTAAACTTGTCCATTACATGTAACATTAGGGAATTCTTGCTACGTCCAACCAGCGTGCATCTACCACCTCCAACCTCACCAAACCGAGCAAACCTAACTTTGCTCTTCATTTTATTGATTGATTCAAGTTTTAATAGACCGGTTTCTTTATGCCAGTCCAGCTCCAGTGTCCACCATTACAACAAAATAAATCCAAGAAATTGTTAAATTCAGAAAAGAGGGCAGATCTTACTATTCACCGCTGAACCTTGCCAGCATATTGTTATGTATATAATGACTTTTGGTCTGTGCTGTAATTGGGAATGTCCAACCCAACCACAGACACTGAGAAATAGCATTTAGCATAACTCATTTTGGCACTCATACTCTCAATTTATATTGTTGATTATGAACAGGAAATTTTCAAAAGTGACACTTTCAGTATCACTTAAGTCCTCACAGGGCCTTTAATAACCAAAAAGTAAAAGATAAGATTCAATGGAAAAGTGAAATGCATCATTCAAATACTCATGTCTAGTCTGTTTTTGTATCTCAGAGGTAATATGTCTAAATTTATGTCTAAATTCAGAGATGAACTCATACTTAGAGATGAATTTTATCAACATCCCTTCAAGTACAATTTTGTATTTTCACCTACAAATCATATTCCTACTAGGGATGCATGATATATTGGCATTAATATCAGTATCGGCCGATGTTTATCATGTTTTAACATATCAGCATTGGTCCAGTGAGTAAAACGTGGTCAATTTTAACAGCCAATGTTTATATCCATCTAGTTGCTGTTTGTGTTTGTGTCAGGAGGGGGTCAACATGAATACTGGTAACTTTGTCAGGATATTATTTTGATTTATGAACCTTTTTGTAATTTATGATCCAGACTTCCTCACAGGAGTTTTTTGCATTTGGCGTTTAATTACAAACTTTCAACAAATTGTGAGGATTTTTAAAAATTAACACTTTTTGTTCCTGGTGTTTATGGTAGCCCTGTACAAATAACAAATAACAAATATGTACAAGTAACAAATATTAATATCTGTAAATAGTGTTTATCTACCATAACACAAATATTAATATCAGATATTGGTATTGGCCAAATTTCCATGTTGGTACATCCCTAATTCCTACCTAATCTCACCATTGAACTTATAAAAGAAAATGTTCTTTTATAAGCCATCATTAAACCAGTACACAAGCTCAGTGTACTCAGGATGCTCTCTTCCAATTCCACTAGAACAGTGTTTCTCAAATTGTGGTCCGATGACTACTAATGGTCCGCAAGCGCCTCCGTGGTTCACCTTGACTGAGTAAATTTATTTATTTTTTTCATTTTTTTTTTTTTTTCATTTTTAATGGAACATAAAACAGACAAGTTTACCATGACTCACAAAAGTTTCCATGAACTCCCACCTCAGAGAAAACAGTCAAGCTAACGTTACTCCATTAATGAGCCTACTGGCAAAAATCATCATGTATCTGTGGCTTAAGATGGGGACACTAAAAAAAAACAAAAACAAACGAGGAAGAGAAAACCTCCAACACTGAGCAGGAGAAGGCGCAGCAGTAAGATGATTCAGCCCCAGTGAGCACTGTGGACACTGTGGAAGCTAACGTTAGCACCAGGGCATTTATGATATGAGTTTATATCACATCAGTTGCTTATCTGGGCTGCTGTTCTGGGCTATTTAGCTTAGTGGTCCATGAGGTTGTTTTGCACCAGAATAACCAGGAGAGAGGACACCACAGGAGACTGAGACGGTAATCAATAAAAGTCTACTACGGCTAACATTTGCTTTGGCACTTTCACACAAATATTGCCCACTGG
The DNA here is from genome assembly GCA_030710495.1 of Labroides dimidiatus. Lineage (NCBI taxonomy): Eukaryota > Metazoa > Chordata > Actinopteri > Labriformes > Labridae > Labroides > Labroides dimidiatus. Next base: position 4,203,253 of record CM061154.1, on the reverse strand, counting down.
AATAAAGTTTCATACAAAGAATGATAGAGACAGGGAGCAATTTGTGAAAGAGAGAGAGAGAGAGAGAGAGAGAGAGAAGGTGGAACAGGCGTGGATGATGGTATGCCTTTTCAAACACCTGGATTTACAGTGTCAAGCCTATGTTAAATAAATGTTTCCAGAATACTTCTTACCATCTGGTGGTTTGTCATCAGGTCAGGGTGTTTTGTGCCAACATCTGTCTGTAATATCAACTGACCGAGGTGCAGACATACAGAGAAGGGCTGTGTTTGAGAGTATTTGATAAATCTTACATCCTCAACTCTACAGGTATGCAATGGATTGTCTTTGCCATAGTTACCAAACTTCCTCTTATGGGCCTTTGAGCATAAAGCAACCTCTTTGGTAAAGCTACGTAGCACATCAGATTAAATGCACCATTATAACTGCTTACAGAGCAAGTCATGCAGCCTTAACTTCGAGATCAGGTTATTTTCACTTGTGCAAACACACACTTCGTATATCGACATGACACTGCCGCTTTGTGTCTCAAGTCTGGCCAACTTCACCTGGAAATCTGTCAGCTTATGTCACTGGCCGCTAAAGGAAGCAATTTCTCTCCGCCATCGTAGGACAAGGGTGTCAGTTACCTCAGACGTAGCGAAGGATGCCTATCATTCTGAAAAGAATGTGAATGTCAGTGGTGAATACTATTTATCATTAAATAAACCCGGAGATATGATTAGATGGCAGCTAGACTAAGCTAACGACGTAGCTAGCAAACTAGCTGTGTTGCTAAGAGCCAGTCTGTTTCATCTCTCCCCAGTCACAGTGTTCAACGGCTAGCAAGCATGAAACAACAATCTGCCAACGCGCACAAACATACCGTATGTCTCAGACATGTTGACCCTCGTTGTATCAACGACTCTTTCGGGCCTTTTTCACTGTCTTCCTGATATTATGACACCTGCGGGCTCGCCGACTTCGTTCACACCTCTTATGGTGTTTATCTACGATGCCAGAGGTTTCCTGAAACCCTTCCTTGCTTTTTTTTCACCTCCGGCCACAACCATATACGGTCGCTGCTTGCTACGTCATCAGCCATCCGGTGTTGCCTTCTTGTACAGTTGACCATGTAGGATTTTTAAAGTTAATCTTTTTTTTAATAACTTCGTTGAATTTGTCATGTTTATTGTTTCTCCGGGATGCGGTACATTTACGGGATGCTTTGAATGTTTGGTGTTTTGATGGAAACACCCGCATGCTTCATTACATTTTGTGTTTCTGATGTCAATGAAAGGTAAAGAAAGGAGACAGCAGTGTTTTGTACCCAGTTTTACGGTCCCATCGATTAAAATGTAAAGAATAAAGCGTTTACAGCGCTTTGAGGGAAAATGCTGATACCTGGAGTGCAGCATTTGTTAAGAATTGATTTCAAAGTATGCAGTGTATTGAAATGGTGAAATGCATCGACTGAACAAAGATTCATATGTCCTTATCAAAATACTTTTCTTACTTCAGTCAAAGTGAATTTTGGTCTGATAATGTTTGGCATTACATTTATTCATTTATTGATGTGGTTTTATTCAACTTGACTATTGCGCATCTACAACAGCATGCCACTAGGTGGCAGGCGAAGATAAAGGAAAACAAGTTCTGACTTTTTAAAGACAACAAAGTGTTGAGATGTAGAAGAATGCCCTCTCTTCTCATCTGCTTTTATTTACACCTCAACCCTTTAGCCCAGAGAATGTAGACCTAAAAATAAAATGAATGTGTGCAGATTTTGCCAGCAGTACTGTCAAAACCTGTAGTAAAGAGTGATGTATAAAACATATTGTCTTTGCAGATGCCTGGGTCCTTTACACAAGGTCATGTTCTCTTAGGTTTGTTTAGGGATCAGAAACATATGCTCCTTTAGCTTATTCATTCAACATCTTTCTGTACCTGCAAACAGGTACAGAAAGATGTTGGACAGATCCACCCATCCTCCCTCGCCTTATTTTAAGTGATTTTGACACCAAGGTTATATGCTAAAAATGAACTTCATTTATAGCCACTATAGACTTTCAGTATCTCAGAGATGACTGAAAATAGAATGACAGTCCCATAACCTACCCAAAGACTCTAAGGCATATTGGTTTTCACCTGACATTCATTTAGCATTTACAGATTATCAGTGTATTTGTTGGTAAGTAACACTGATAATGATGATGCAGAGACAGAACTTTTATCCTCCAACCCACTTCGTTTGCACTCACTCTTAAGGTGGTCAGGAAGAGGTACTGAAGACCAAGTTACTATGGAGCCAAGGAATGTTAAAAGCAAGGGTCCTATCAAACCCAAAACAGCAACGACACAGGTATCCAACAACATCTGCAGCCTTAAATGCCACAACAGTGCTTAAGCTTATAAACTGAATGCAGCACAGCCAGCAGGCTCTGAAAGGCAAGATACCCGAAAGCCAAATTGACACACAAATAGTGTGTTTAATAAAACAATATGGTGCATTTTTTGAAGAAGTTTTCATTTTTCAAGTTGTTTAAGTTGTACCGAACCACTGTGATTCATCTCTAGATAGCCTGATTTATTTGTAGAATGCTATTTAAACAAAACAAAACAAAACAAAACACCCTGTGGTTTAGGCTCCATCCACCTGCGGCCCTGAACAGGATAAGTGATATAGAAGATGAATGAATGAATGAATTTGTGATACAATATGATACCATGTGAGAAAATAATAATCTAAAAAGATAATTATAAACTATGATACCATACAAAGTGATGGAATACGATACGATACGATACGATACGATACGATACGATACGATACGATACGATACGATATGAAGCCCAAGATGGCAAAAAATGGTTGGCCAAACTTCTTATTTCCACATGTTGTTCACAGAGTTATTACTCAATCACAAAAAATAAGTCAGCACATGGTGTTTCAATCACTAACATGCCTTCATGGCTTCTTCCTATAAGATTATAATTCACAGTCATGTGTCAGATTTTATGACACATATTGACATACAGAATGTCTTATCATCTGCTTCTTGCTGCAAGCATGCTGGATGAAACTTGTTATGGAATCTTGGAGTGATGTCATTCACAATACGTGGAATCCATAGAGAAATGATTTAAAGGTTATTCTACGCGTCCTCGGGGGTAACCAGTGAAAGAGGAGCTAAAGGCTTTATAACCCCAGCTCTACTGCCACCACTTGCTCTCTTTTCAGCTGCAAGTAAGAAGAACTCCTATTTTTTTGTTTGGGGGCATTCTGCAAAATGTGATTGTCGGTTTATCTTTCAACACACAGCTCACTGAAAAAGCCCCTCCAGAAAACATGAAGGGATATGCAAGACTACCCACACACAAAAGCTGAGGATTGTTGGGAAGAAATGGCTCATTTCTTTACTTTTGTTTGTATTTGACTGTGTCTTTAGAATGAGGAGGAAACATTAAAAAAAAGAGATAATGAGGAGGGAACACCTTCCATACCACAAAGCCTCATGTTACCTTTGTGTACGTTTCCTTTCTTGATGCATAGTATCAAAAAAAGTACCGCCTAATTATTAGTTTGCTATCATCTCTTCCACTGAACAGGTTTCTTTTCCACTGACTAATCTCAGAGGATATCTCTTGCACTCCCATAATGGCACTGGAAGCTAATTTAACTCCCCTTCCTCTCACACTGTCAGCCTTAGAGTCTCCATACAGATATAATCCTTTAATAATTCTCACTTTTAATCTAACAACATACATAGCCTAGGCTTAGCATATTTCTCAACAGATCTCAAAGTGAAGTTCACATGTAATACGAGCAGGGCAACATGCACAATCTAGGCTAGTAGGGCTTGTCAAAGTCCACACAAAGTCCTCAAGAAATCAGAGTTGCTCTTACAAGTCCATGCAAGCCTGGCCAGCCCTGCAGCAAAATGTCAGACAGGGGCAGGAACGCCTGCCACCTTCTTCTGCTGATGTCAGGGGGTGATGATGATGGATGACATCACTGACCACAACTTGTGTATTCACAAATCGAAAAGATGTCTGTGCACATTCTTTGTGTCTCAAAAAGTCAGGACGATTGTTTCATTGTAACTTATTGAAAAACATTTTTTCATTTTTTTATTTATTTATTTAAACTGTATCCCATTCTACTATAGACTTTACATGCAGATAGAATTTATTTATTTATTTATTTATTTATTTCGGTCACGTCAGCACACTTATACAACATCACACATTGTCAATAGTTGATCAAATTCTACATGTCCGAAAGGGAAGACGGGAGAAGCAGAGCTTATCTAGTCCCGTCCCCATTTTCTCAATATTTAGTCTCCTCTTTTCCACATATCATCAGATTATTATAAATTTGTATTCCATTTACAGAAGTATGACATTTACAGAAGTATGACCGTCACTTCGTTCACTATTATTGTTTAGGTACATTCTGTCTTTCCTGCTGTCTTACAGACCAAACAAGCCACATTTCATTCAAGGTCTGTTCTCTCTGCTTTGTTTTTTAAACTTCAACACTCTCGTGGGGCAATGTTTATCAAACAGCTTTGTGAATGTCTGTAAGAGCTGCTATATCTCTTTCCCCTCATAGGTCTGGTCATAGACCACAAAAATTGGTAGATGATCGCTTATGTCATTCACAAACAGCCCACGTATTAAATTATCCTCGAGCACGTTAGAAAAATGTTGTCAATTAGTGTAGCACTGTGTTTTGTGATTCTGGTCGGGTGAGTGATAAGTGGTTGAAATCCCAGACCTAGACCCAGACCTGCTCTATGGGGTTCAGGTCAGGGGACATTGCTGGTCATACCATATGAGGCACTCTGACTTCCTGAAGTCCAGCTGTGACAACTCTGGCACCATGTGGTGGAGAATTATCATCTATGAACAGAGAGTTGGGGGTGTGCTGGTGGAACTGGGGGATGATGATGGGTTCTATGATGTTTCTGAGGTAAGAACATGCAGTGACAGAGCCATCTACAATCACCAAATCTGTTTTGTGCTGACTGGTGATGCCTGCCCAGACTGTTGCACCTCCTCCACCAAAGCCAACTCTGGGGACCATGTTGACCCTGGGGTATCGTTCACCTTACCTTCTCCAGCAACGCTGACGACCATCATTTCTGTTCAAGGTGACCCGAAACTCATCAGTGAACAGGACGGTAGACCACTGCTGCATTATCCAGGTCACATGGTCTTGTGCCCACTGCAAACGGTCACGGCGATGTCTTGGTGTCAGTGGAGTCACCTGCCGTGGTCGTCTGGCTCTAAGTCAAAGCGGTGAAGTCGGTTGTGAATGGTTTGTCTGGAAACCCTAGTACCCCTCATAGATCGCTGGGTACTGGTCATCATTGCGGTCCATCTCTTGTGGGGCTCCACTCCTGGGTCTGTCACCAACACTGCCAGTAGTTCTGTGTCTTTCTGCAAGTCTGCTGATCACACTTTGAGATACACCAAGTTCACCAGCAACATCTGACAGCCTGCTATCGACCTGAAGGCGGGCTATGGTCAGGTGGTGCTGCTCGTCCGTTAAGTGATGTGGTGTGTTCATGGCTGCTTGAATGATGAACTGGGAATGACTTACTGACAGTACCAGCTTTTTATACCCCCAGAATGTTGAAACTGATACCACATTGAAAAGGGTTGTCTTTTTATAATTTTTGGTATTGGCCCCAATATGTGAGACTGGTCAGCGGCGGAGAATTGGATTACTTTTGTTTTTTCTTCTTCTTTCTGGGACTGAGGATTACTGAACATCAACAGATCAACAGAGCGTGGTTGGTCAGGTTGGCTCCCATTCACCCACGTCCCCTTCAGCGGCATTCATTCATTTTTTGTCAAGTGACTTCCTGGCTGATCTTTCATGAGCATGATTGGTTGTCAGTTGTCAGTCATGCTCCTCCACTGGCTGTAAATCTATTGGCTGTGTGTTGTTCTGAGACAAACGTCACTCAGACTACGATTAGCTGGAAACGTCACATGGTAAAAGGTGCTTTCAGTGTTAATTGTCTGGCAGATTGAGGCAGATCTATGGCAACCATACATTCATGAAGCTGTCAAATTATCATGCATTTAGTTTTTTTTAGATTATTGATCATGCAGAGGGCCAAATTATCATACAAATATGATATATATCACACACCTGGCAACCCCGACCATAACCAAACATACATTTATATATATATATATATATATATATATATATATATATATATATATATATATATATATATATATATATATATATATATAGCCTATAAGCTCATAATTAGTTATCTTTGAAACATGGATCTAACAAACATATCTGAAAAATAACCCAGTAGTTATCAATGTAACATTATGAAGCACAAAATACACATTATTTCAAATTGAGAGACGTATTAAGATACAGTTCAAAATAATATATGGATGAAAAATTAAATTGTTTAAGTGTGAGTCAGGTGACAGCATTTTTTTCCTTATGTGTGTGGGTGATGGGTGTAGGAGGAAGCTTGCTGAAGTCTGTTGCTGTGAATCAGCTCATTCCATACCTGTGTCAGAGCTCTGAGTGGTTGCAGGAACAGACAGGTAAGCCCTGTGACCTCATTTCCTGCATCTTAGAGACACACTCTGGAGGAATCCCAAAGCTCCAAAAAACAGTATCCTTGTTTTTGTTGTATGTGAACAGTTATTGCATGATTCATGTGTGTGTGTGTGTGTGTGTGTGTGTGTGTGTGTGTGTGTGTGTGTGTGTGTGTGTGTGTGTGTGTGTGTGTGTGTGTGTGTGTGTGTGAGAGAGAGAGAGAGAGAGAGAGAGAGAAGCTCTTTCATTTCCTCCTTAATCTTTTAATCAGGAGTCCCCCTCTGGGCTTTCGCTTCAGCCTCTGTTTTCACATCACTTTCATGATGTTAATGCCCCTTCCAGAACCTCTTTATACACACACACAAACAAGCACACAAAGCCTCCTGTCTCACATAAACAGAAAAAAAAAGTTTAATATTAGCTCTCTACTTGGAAAAAGTGGCACTGCAGCTCATTCTTGACATGTTTAATCTTTTCTGATATGTACAGTGGTGGCCAAAATTATTAGAACACTTTGCATATTATTGAGTTTTTAAATGGTGACCCTGAGAGCCCACAGCACTGCAACTTAAGAAAGCAAAGGCAAAGAGACAAAACACAAGCAAATTATGAAAACATCTTCAATAATTTGAAAACACGTGCACAGTATTTAGAAAAACACACTGCAAAGACCACAACACAACACATTTGAACAACACACTGCAAATAGACAGCAACACAATTAGTGTTTCCAGAGGACACTTAAAACTGATGCACACGTCCAGACACTTTTTGATGCAGATTTGGAGTCACAGCCCTATTAAGATTCTCTTTCCATCAGTGGTGGCAAATGAGATAAAAGTGTGTTTGATTTATTTTAACACTGATCACATGATTCAGATATTAGCATACTGGCTAAAAATGGACGTGTGCATTGTTTTGTATTTCATGATTTTCTTTGGATTTTATTTGTAATCTATTAATTATTCACCATGTGGGAATCTTTGCTCACTGTGTTCTGTGCAGGATAAGGTGCTTTTATGTTGTTGAAGTGCAGCTGCAGTACATCCAGAATGCTGCTGCGCGAGTCCTGACCAGAACCAGGAAATACGACCATATTAGTCCTGTGCTCAGGTCTCTGCACTGGCTTCCTGTCACCCAAAGAATAGACTTTAAAACAGCTCTGCTTGTCTACAAGTCTCTTCATGGTTTAGCACCAAAGTACATCTCTGACATGTTAGAGCCATATGAACCAACTCGGACTCTGAGAACCACAGGGAGGGGTCGCCTTCTGGTGCCCAGAGTCAGGACTAAACAGTTTTATGCTCCTAAAATCTGGAACAGTCTTCCAGTAGATGTGAGACAGGCCTCAACTCTGACGATGTTCAAATCCAGGCTGAAAACAGTTCTGTTTAGCTTTGCCTACAACTGAAAGTATTTTATCTGCACTCCTCATTTTTAAATTAATTGTTTTAATTTTTTATTTTATTCTTTCATTTCTTTTCTAATCTTGTGATTTTATGTTGCTGTAAAGCACTTTGAGTTGCCTTGTGTATGAATTGTGCTCTACAAATAAACTTGCCTTGCCTTGCCTTGAACAATATATTTTGTTGAAACTGAAAAAGTAATAAATTTATCTTTGAAATGAAAAGGTAAATCATACTTTTTATTTCATCAGAATAAGTCACGGAGATAAACAAATAGTTACCTGCATATCAAGTAGACTCAATTCCAATCTCAGAGTTTGGGGGAATGTTAGGAAACTTTTGTGAAACTTAAGGGGAAATTTATAATTGGGAATTTTTTAAAATGTGACTTTGAAAAATATGTTCTGAAGCATTTCAATTCTAAAGAGATGCTAAGCATGCCCAGACCTTCATAAATGAGATTCACTTTAGAAAAGTCAACAACTTCTCATTCCAAGCAAACAATGGGGTCTATGCTTCCTTGATGCTCAGGCCTGAAAAAATGTTATAATAACTTTTAGACATGGAAAACCTATTTATTCATAGAAAGAATTTTGAAAATTTAGAGGAAATTGCAAGATTTTGCCGTCTCATTACGATAAAGTGTCACAGCATGAAGTGTAGAGATAACGTACAGTTAACAGCAATAATATTAAATGTATCCCCTATCATTACAGCCATTAATGTCTGTAATGATAGGGAAAGTAAAAACTTACTGTGATTTGAGGATTGGAATACAGTTTGTAACTTTGGCTGGATAAACTTAGCCTATTGGTCTCTCAATTTATTGCTTGCTTCGGGAAAAAATCATATGTGGTCTCATATCCTTTAGCTATCTGAAGCTGTTATTTTCCACAGATTTTCTGGTGTAGCCCAGCTTTTGTTTAGTTGAAAGCCAGGCTTGTTTGTCTGCCCGCTGGAGAGAAATAAGGTTATCATTTTTCTAAAGTGCACATCAATTTGCCAGGGAAATAACCAGCTTCCCTCAGCCATCAAAATAAATCACTTAAGCTTCTTTGACACGACACTGGCGAGACAGCTGCTAATAAATGCCTCAAGTGAATACAGACTCAGCAAAGGATCTGGGCTGCCAGACACGTCAGACACATTTACACACAGACAATTACATACACAATCATCCTGCATGGCGTCTGCACTGATCCCCTCAGCCTGAGCCTGTCTGCTCTCTCACCCTCTTAACCACAACAAGTTCACATTTGGAGAATAGATTTGTACAATAAATCAAAACTGTAACCAGCAGCACCCTCACCCAACTATGTTTCTTCCATCTTACTGACCTCAATACCCTGATCAGCCAGCCAGAGGAAAAAAACACACTGCAACCCCACTTCTTTTCTTCTCCTCCCAGGACAACACAAGGCAGCCCATTTTCCCACGCTGTTGAAATTCACCTCTGACTTCTGACCCTAAAGAGATGATGGTGGATTGGTTTTAACCATAGATTAGTCTTAACCCTCATGTTTGTTTCACGTTAGACATCTTTGTGTTAGAATAAGTCTGAATGGACTGGCCATTTTTGACTGGGAACACAAATGGTTATAGTATTTGTATTATTAGTTTTATTATGTCTTTCATCACTTCCGGTCGAGTTAGATGTGGAGTAAGACATTGTCGAGGAGGCTTCCACAGACTTCGCTCTAAAGTACAATTTTAATTGCATTTCTTGTGCGTCAAACTGTTACAATCTTATCTCCTGGTTAAACTTAAAAATGGCAAACACAAGCAGAGGTGGATGTCAGACTACTAAAAACTGTACTTCGGCCTTGTCCCCAGGTTGCGACCTCACTCCTGGGTTGCACCCCTTCCTTCTCAGGGTGCACCTCTGTCCCGCTTCAAGCGCTTGTTGATACCTCGGCTCCTTGCCGAGATGTGTGAGGAAGTGCTGGACATTTTCAAAACTGAATTACATACCGCCCTCGTTGAGGACTTATCTACAATCAATCAAATCTGAGCTGCAAGCAGTAAGGACCAGTTAACAAACGACAGAGCAGCAACTGACATGGAGGTGGGAAAGTTGAAAGGTATTGTGGAGGTGATGGATCTGAGCTTTTCAACTTTCACAAATGACATTGTTGTGATTCAAGATGAAATTGGTACCCTCCCTGTAGACATGGTCAAACTAGGAAATAAATGGAAAGATTTGGAAGCATTATTGTAGCACGACTTCATTATCACTCTGACTGTATTGACATTCTGTGGCGAAGCGAGCGAACACGGCAGGATCAACATCAAGAATATGGCCATCTCCATGTTCCCAGACCATACTGCAAAGACAGCACAAGCACGAGCTGCGTTCATTGATGTACGCAGTCAGCTACAAAGGATGGAGCGCGTGAGATATGGACTAATCCACCTGCACATATATGATGGAGTGGAGAAAGTGTTCCAGACACCTGAAAAGGCCCAGGTCTTCATCAAGAAGACATACAGCGGAGCAAATGTTAGTAATGCTTAAGAAAGACTTCTCTGTGTGTTTGCAGTATATATACGCAGTGCATTTAGTTATACACTATTCTTCATTCTTATGTTGGTAAGCTTGTGACTTTTCCTCTCTCTTTACTGGGTGCACTGTAAATGATGTGGCTTGAATCTTCATTTTTCATGTAGGCCCTTTGCAGTTTTCTAAGTTTAAACAACTTAGTTGTGGCCTAATCCACTTATTATGAAGATCTAGTACTGTATTCAAGTGCACTTTAAATTTAATTCACACATTTCTTCTCTCATTTTTCTCATGGTAATTCTGTTATTCCTAATTGGTTATGTTACATTCTTGAGTTTTCCCTGTTTTGTGGTGTTTTTTTTTCTTTTTTGCATTTCTGGCCTTGTTTCCCCATCCTGTGCGATTGCTCCTCATGTGTTCCACCTGTGTCTCATCACTTACCTGCGTTTGTCTCTGTCTTGGTGAGAGTCTCTGTCTTGAGGTTAGTTCTTTGTCAGCTCATTCTGTCATAGTTTGGTAGAAGGAATCACAAGAGAGGGGAGGACCCAGGTGCAGAATCTAACTCAAGTATTTATTCAACAAAATCCAAATCTAAAACTACCTCTTCAGGCGCAAGTGCAATAAATCAGAGCACTTGGCAAAAGTTGTGACCACAGCGGAGGAGGCAAACTCCATCATTAAAGGGTTCTGTGATAGTGACATTGGAAGAAATAGTGGCTGGGAGAAAATTAGCAGTTACTTCTGGCCTGGCATGGAGGAGGAACTCCGCAAATGGGTGAGTTAGTATCTTCAAAGTACTCATTGTATATTCTGTAACTATATCAAGCTAAATTATGTCGAGCTCTCACGACTTGACAGCTCAAACACAATTTCATTCAGTAGCGTCACAGCAGCTACATGTACATAATACACAAATATGGACTCTATGTGTGCCTCCCTGTGTCTCTGTCTCTCTCTTCTCACTCTCTCTAATCCCATCACAGTCTCCTCAGATGTCTGTCTAACATGAGTCTGGTTCTGTCTGAGGTTTCTGCCTGTTAAAGGGAAGTTTTTCCTCTCCATTGTAACTTGCTATCCAGCTCCTGACCTGGGGCCAGGCCCCTCAGGTTTTCAGAACATAACCTATTGGGCCTGATCTATTGACCAGACTGTTTCAGTTGTCTTTTTTTTTTTTTTCCTTCTTCTTCCTTCTACTTGTCCTGTCCAGCATCATGACAACACCAGAAAAAAAATCCTACACTGTAGAGAGAGACATAACAAGGTAAACAGGGTATGAGCTAGGAAGTCTTCATTTACATGGTCATGTTCCTACACTGGACAATGCTGAGCTATTTGATTCATTTTATAAACAATATCCTTCTGTTTGTTAAGTCCTACCTCACTTGAAGCACTCTGAAGCTCCCATTTCTTTAAAATGCTAAAATCAATGCTAAACCAGATGAATAGTAATAGCTCTTTGTTGTATGTACAGGGCATTCGTATGGAGATTCACTCCTGCCATCGGGAAGTGGACTTGCTCCACTGTCCCTCATCCAAAACAGCAGGACACTACATCATGTGTCTTTGTGTGCAAGGTAAGATTTCTAACATTTCTGAGACTATCAATTCCACAGAGCCATCCTAATCATTTCTAGTGCAAATTTTGCAGCGCTGATCAGAGCTGATTTTGCAAAATCAGAGCTTGCAAGCTTGCAGTGGATGCAAAGAGGGTTGAAATTTTAAGATTCAATAAGGCAAAACATTGCTGACTGATACAGGTGGCTACTCATCAAATAAAGAAAATGTTTGTACTTGAAATACAATTATCTCTGCATTGTTACAGATGAAGTGTCAGATATTTCTCTGGCCTGTGGGAAGGAGAGCTCAGGGGCTGGCTGATAAGTTGTGAGCCTTATCTTGAAGAAGTTAAGCAGGGATGTCTTTTTTCAGCTCTGCTAGTCCCTGACTGTTTAAGGCTGTGTACCTGCAGACTGGTGTCATTTGGTAAGTGTATGTTGAAGAGGTAGCTCTCTAAAGTAAACAAGGCAAGAGACTTTAACAAAATGGACAAACCACTGAAAGAGCAGTGATTGAATATTTGCATCAGAAAGGTCTATCACCTGAGGATATCCATACTGATATAGTATCAACACTGGGGAATAATGCCCCTTCATATTCTACAGTGAAAAGGTGGGTGGTGGAATTTAAGCCTGGCAGGCAGAGCCTTGGGGATGACGCCCGTCCTGGAAGGCCTGTCACTGCTTCAACCCCAGAAATGGTCAATAAAGTCCCTGATGTTGTTCTGGCTGAAGGGACAAACAATCAATGGCACATATTATGCATCACTTCTGAGGCAGTTAAGAGAAAATATTAAACTCAGGTTCTACGGAGATCTCAGTAAAGGTGTGTTGTTCCACCAGGACAATGCCCCTGTTCACACGTCTGTCGTTGCCATGGCTGCCATTAATGATTGTGGCTTTGAAGTGATTGAGCATCCGTCTTATTCACCTGATCTAACTCCAGACTTTCATCTATTTACAAAACAGAAAAAGGCCATGTCCTGTACCCACTTTGGGTCAGATGATGACGTCATACATGCAGTGGAGGACTTTCTGAAAGGTCAAGAAGAGGACTTCTTTAAAAGTGGAATTGAGGCCCTTAAACATCGCTGGTAAAAGTGTACAGATACTGAAGAGGATTATGTTGAAAAATAATGCAATATGTCTGCCAAAAGTCAAACCCTTAAATATGAGGCTCACAATCAGGCCTCATAGACCAGCAGGTAAAATTGTTCCACTTGTCAAACTCAAGGGATGAAGAATGGGCTCCGTCACCTAACTGTCACTGAGTAAACTCTCACTAACACAGCTTTTGAAATGCAGTGCTTTATGCCAACTATCAACCAACACAAATACATTTGTTATGGAAAAAGATCTTATGTAACGAGAAAAAATCATTGAGAAAATGATCATGCTATATTGAGCTAATGAAATAGGTTGTTATGAGATAACTGTTTTAAAAAAAAAGTTTAGGTTTTCACTTTTTAAAACACTAGTGCAGCTGATCAAGCACTGACTGCTTCACAAATATAATAACCAAGTGGTAAAAGTGGAGATTTTTATTTTGTTCTAACACTTTGAATGGAATTGTTTGAACAGTTTTCCAGAGATGTGACCCATTTACCTTTTTTCCCCCTTAGACTGAATGTACGACATGCCAAAAATGGTATCATTCGAGGTGTGTGAACAACCCATCAGTTGATAGTTATTTCTGCAAAGCCCGTCTGTCCTGAAGAATAAAACATGGCATGAAATGTAAACATTGTCTGTTTTCAATCAGATATGGGTCTCCTACTGAATGGGGAATATTCCAAAGGCCAGTACTTTTTGTTGCTTTTTCCCAAAGCTGCCTTGTAGACCAAGCTAAATTCTTTATAGGCATGTTGTCATGTCAGCAGAAGACAGAAGGGGGAGGGAGGGGTGTGTGTGTGGATCCAGGTGCAGATTCAAACTCAAAAAGGGTTCATTAACTAAACTCAAAGTCCAACAAAACAGAAATCCAAAAAATCTAGAGAGGGTCAACTCAAAAATCCAAACTCTAGAAAAACTTGAAGAAACCAGGAGACACAGAACACGCAACAGCAACATGACAACTGACAATGAACTAACAAATGACTGAACGCAAGACAGAGACTAAATAGACAAAGGGGCATCAAACACAGGAGAGTGAGGAGACACAGGTCAATCACACGAGGAGCAATCACACAGGAGGGAAACAAGGCTGGGAAAAAACACAAGACAAGAAACATCAAGAAACAGGGAAAACTCAGGATGTAACAAAACCACTACAAGAAAGAAACATGGATTAGAAATTAAAAAATAAAACACTAAAGACTAAACTAGCTATCACAAACATGGAGAAACCCTGAATTCAAACACATCATCAAGACAAAAGCAACACTGTTACTGCAGCAAAATCCAGGAAGGAATGCTGTCAGTAAACTGTGACTCTGTTAATGTGTAAATTCATGAGATTAAACAGGATTCATTTATAGGACAACATAAACAGACAGAGCTCTGATCACTGTTTGACTTTATTACAACACAGATGTTTGGAGCAGAGCTCTTCATCAGTCTCCAAACTTTGCTTTAGATTTTGCATTGAGTTATTTTTAGGCTCCGCCCCCTGTCTGAGCGCGTTTTGTGTTGAATATTAATAAATAAAATTAATATTTATTCCTCAACTCTCATGTAGTAAATTCCTGTTTCTTCAGTTCTGCCATGTGTGACCATTATTATTAACATCATTATTTGAGATGCAAACAGTGGAGCTGGACGGACTTGTGACAAGTGACAAGGCTTTATTTCTTCACTCTGTCTCTGATGTTTGGATGAAATCAACTGAATTTATTTATTTATAGATCCATCAGCTGACAAATGAAGTTCAGTCCATTTGATGAAAATCTGAATCTGTTGTACAGGATGTCATCATGAACATCTAAAGGATCACATCTCTCCCATAAAACTCTTCTAAGCACCCTGTGCACCAACATCAACAGGATCTTCTAAAAATGAGCAGAATCTTTTCCAAGAAAGCTGATTGGTCAGGAGGTGTAGTTTTTCTACTCACTGATCTCTTGTCCAGATCTTAACCTGCTCCGGCGCAGGTTAGCTGTTCAGCATACGATACCACAGTGATTTATCCCAGTAAGAAGTGGACCAGCTTTGTAGGATGGAAAATCCAGAAGGTTAATCCAGAAGTTACCTCACTAGGAGAAAATCCAGCTTTGTAGTACAAAACAAAACCAAATCACCACAAATGTAGGTTAAACAGTGAAAGGGATTCAATTCAAACATAGTCACAATTAAGAGTGTTGTCAAAGGATAAAATAAAGCATACAATTTGAAACTGTATAATGAATAAGGTATATTTTAAAAAAAGGTACTATTCAATAAAATCAAAATTAAATTTGAAGCCTAAATTTAGTTGTCAAATTCGTTTTTGTGTCAACTTCATTTGAAACAAACACACATGACATATGTAAAATGTAATTAACTTTGCAAAAGTTCCACAAACAGCACCAAACGACAGTGGTGAAATAAATCAGTCGTGGGTGTAACAGAACAGGTACAGGGTAAAAATATAAGTACATTCAGCAGATTTCTAATAACACCAACTTCAGAGGCTGAAAAATAAAAAGGGTCCCAAACAACTCCCAGCTGCTCACTTTTTAAACAGGCATCTTCACAGGCGCCCTTTTGTCTTTCCTACCGTTCTTCATTTCATGCTTGGTTTTGCAAAGCACTCCCAGGTCATGTTCATACTGTCTCTGAAACCTCTAGATCTTGATCAAAGTCAGACTTGCACTGTGAGTTTTGCATAGATATTTTGGTGTAATAGGTTATTTTAACAGTGCACATGGGGCCCTGCTAAGCCACGCCTCCAAAACATCTGTCTGCCTGTCACCAGTTAATCTATCGCCAGTTGAACCGTCACAACGGCCCATGTCATCTTCTGCTTCTGACACTTCTTCCTCCTTTATTCCACCCTTACTGTCTCCTCCTCCCCAGTTTGTGTTTGTGTGTGTGTTTGTGTGTGTGTGTGTGTGTGTGTGTGTGTGTGTGTGTGTGTGTGTGTGTGTGTGTGTGTGTGTGTGTGTGTGTGTGTGTGTGTGTGCAGATGTATGAGATGTATGAGTGTCCATCTGACAGATGAGGAGGTACCTTATTGTTTTAAATAAGTCTTCACACTCTTCCCTAGTCATTTCTAATGACTGCTCATTTTTGACCAAACACCAAGGGGGTAGGAGAGGGGTAGGGAAAATAATAGGAGGGGGACCACCCAGTCAGGTGCTTTGGGGGCGGGGGGGCTCAGTGGTGTGGGGATAAGACTTAAGGATGAGAAGGTCAGAGGGTTATGTTTGTGAGGATGGGTGAAGATAAAGAGATGAAGGTGAGGCGTTGAATTTGTGAATGGGTATCTGGGCGACTAAGTACCTCAATGAATGACAGGAGAAACACTGAACACTCTGGGAAAAAGCTCAATTTTAAGCTTGAATCTCATACCTGAGGATAGATTTAAACTTCATTTCTGTGATGTTGCTGTTCTGTATCTGAGAAAAGAAGATCCTCACTGACAGAAGTCATTACGTTTGTGCTGCGGGGTTCAGTCGCAGAGCATTCACTCAGCCTGGAACAGCTTGATTAGAGCTGCCGGATTGTGCTGACATTACATCAGGCTACAGTTTTACTTGTGTGACTGAATAAATCAGGGTAATGTTATTGTGTTTTGGTAAATGGTTGGTAGGTCTCTACCTGACCTTTTCTCGCAGTATTCCACCTTTACACAAGTCAGAAAAAAAACCCCAATATTGTTTCAGTACTTTGACAGATAAGACATAAGCATTACCATTATTCATAACATTCATTACTAAATGCTAGTTTAGTGAACTTTCTTTAATTACTGTGTGTGATATTTGCTGTTGATCTTCTACCTCTTGTTAATTTTTGACTATAAGAACATGGCAAACAATTGTTCAGAGAGAATTTAAAGCTCTGATATCTTCATTAGTTCATGGCAAAACTATTAATCAACATCTGCTTAAATGTGGAAAACCATTCACAAAAGTTCTACCTCCTCATCCAAGAATATTGCTTATGTTTTGTTTTCCTAAAATGATCTTTAAAGTGTGCTAATCTTGTCTGTGATTAAGTACGAGCAGCTCCTTTAATGTAGGAGATGTTTCTCAGCACAATCGCAGTCTTTGTAACCTTTGCACAACAACCACACACCGAATTCAAACCTGGGTGTTTATTTTAGAATGACGAATGTTTGACAGATTTCCTCCCTGCCTTATCTTTGCATCAATTAATCAGCAGCCCAGGCACGCATACACACATACCAGAAGCAACCAATGATGCGTCTCTCCTTGAGGCATGTTCCCAGCTCGAGTGCTGTGCTGAGCGGGTAAGTAGTGCTGGGTAAATTGATCTACCCTCTGCTACGCCTTGACAACAGACACACAGACTCACTGCTGCTTTAACCCTAACTTTGATAGGAGACCAACTTTACTGATTTCCACCTTTTAATCTTAATAGTCTGGGACACCTTTAGAATAGAACCTATGAAAACCCTTATTTCAGCCTTATTCAACATCCATCCTTCATGTACTGAAACTCTGCCGAGGTGTAGACTGCACACCTCACACTGTAACATCATATGTATGTGTCCTTTAACATTTCTCTCCGGATGTTAAACTGCCCAGCAATGTGTAATACACCTGGTCCAACACATCAAACTCCTGGCAGTCCTAAGTTCCTGGAGAACACAAACACCCTTTTACTCAAAGTCTGACACAGTGGATACTTTATCTTATCTGTCCTTTAGAAACAGTTGTAAGTGTTGGCACAATATGTGAGGACATGGATGTCAGGCCCACATCGCTATATGACATGTATCATTTATAACCCTAATTTAAAGTTTAATCCGGCATTCATGTGGTATCAGATATGCCAGAAAAGAAGTTACTGAGCTGGAAAATATTCAAGAACAACTGCTCAAGTTGGTACAACACCTCAGAAACCAAAGAAAATAATTTGGTGCTCAACCTCTAAACTTGTCATATTAGTCATCATTGGGGGGAGGCAAGGGCAAGCCTTTTTAGCACATGAATAGAAAAGTTTCCCAACCTGCATGTAATTGTTTGTAAAGAAAAACAGAAAGATGATGGCTGTCAGTCAATCAATCAATTTATATAGCGTCAAGACATGACAAACTTTATCTCAAGACACTTTCCAAAAAATTTTATTAACAGAGACCCAACATTAAGACAGGATAAAAAGTCTGATCTCATAAAAAGTCTGATCTCATCCTAACCCACCATGAGTACAGACCTTTACAGCATTTAGCAAGTTACAATGGAGAGGAAAAATTTCCCTTTTATGGGCAGAAACCTCGGACAGAACCAGACTCATGTTAGACAGACATCTGAGAGAGAGACTGAGACACACGCAAACACACTGAGACAGAGGCGCAAACACAGAGTCCATAGTTCTGTGTTGTAGTGATGATCACGGAGAAACTGTAAGAAGCCGTAGCAGCTGGAGTCTGTCAGGTCCATGGCAGCAGGCCGTCCACAGCAACAATCCAAAGAACCAAACAGACAAACTCAGAGACTCTCAGAGAGATCCATGGTTAATAAATTTAATGGGACATTAAGATTAGAAGTTAGACTGACAGATAGAGGAGAGAGGGAAACAGGAGCCTTGTGTGTCAGTTCCCCCCTGACAGTCTAAACCTATTGCAGCATAACTAAGAGCTGGTTCAGACCTGATCCAGCTCTAACTATAAGCTTTATCATAAAGGAAAGTTTTAAGTCTACTCCTGAAAGTAGAGAGGGTTTCTGCCCCCGAACCTCAACCGGTAAATAATTCCAGAGAAGAGGAGCCTGATAACTAAAGGCTCGACCTCCCAGACTACTTTTAGAGACCTTAGGTACGACAAGCAGGCCTGCATGCTGGGAACTCAGCGATCTAGACGGATAATATGGCATGATAAGCTCTTTAAGATGGGATGGCCCAATGCCATTAAGAGCTTTGTAAGTCAGAAGAAGAATTTCAAATTCTATTCTAGCCTTTATAGGTAACCAGTGTAGAGACGCTAACACTGGGGAGATATGCTCCCTCCTCCTGGTCCCAGTCAGAACCCGAGCTGCAGCATTCTGAACCAGCTGAAGAGTCAAAATAGAAGTCGGCGTTGCATCACAGTTGCGTCATAGTAAGGGATGTGAAATTTTGAGGGGGAAAACAATCCTTTTAAAATCAGATTTTCATGCTAATTGCTAAATTGTCATACGTTGATTCATTGGAGCCAATTCAAAGGGATAGACTGACAATACACAAGTAGGTTTAGATTCTTGTCCATGTGTTAGTAAAGAGTGGAGGAGTGATCCTACTGAGTGGCCTGATGTGTCATTTCTGACACCTTCTGCTACCTGGTTGAATCACCTGGTAAGAGGCAAACTCACGTTTGATGATGAATTAAACCTCACATCATTTCAATGTCTGACAAGGAAATTAGCAGGTTTTAGTGAATTTGTGCTCCACACAATGGTTGTTATTGCTCAATAGTCCCCATGAGATGCCTTTATAGAGCTTATTGATGACCAGGTATGTCACACAAGGATTTAAACACACAGCAGCCTAAAGAACTATCAGTCCCTGGAGGCACAGAACTTTTTAACAAGTGGTTTTGTTGGAATCGAGCAAAATACCTGCCTCAGATACCTACCTGTTCAGGAGTTAAAACTAGCAATTGAACCTTCACGTGAAATACAAAACAATCTAACATTGACTGAATAAGGTGGAGATTCTGTTATCGTACCTGTAATGAAGTGCTGACTACAGACGTACACATCTCAATTTTAGATCTCAAAGGTGATCAAACTAATTCTCCCGTCGGATCGCTTGAAGCCACTGCGTTCTTCTCCTCGGCTCTTTGCTTCGGTTTGGTAAAGTATAAAACTTAAGATCGGGTTATTTAATCATATTTGTGGTACAAAAGGGCACACAGCAGCTTCTCTCCATTGCGGAAAGCAGTTTGTTTCCCCCTCAGTGCGAACCAGATATGACATTTTGTGGGCGTTCCTCTTAATGCCAACTGTATGTATAGACTTGTTGGGACAGACAGATAAAAGAGAGTTACAGTAATCTAAACTGGAGGAAAACAAAGCATGGACCACCTTCTCTGCTTCACTCTGAGACAAGATGTGTCTGATTTTTCAGATATTATGAAAATAAAAGAACACCGTCCTGGAGACCTGTTGGATGTGAGAGTTAAAGGACAGGTCCTGATCCAGAAAATAAATAAAAAGACAAAGATACACCCCCCAACACCCTGTATATAGAACATCCACCATACAAAATGTTAGATTGTGAAACAGGTGAGACAAAAGTGTTTTTACACCAGTTTGTTTGATTTTCTCTGTGGAAACGTGTGTTTGAATACAAGCGTTAATGAGTCAAGCCTTAAAATTATACTCAAGAATTTTTTTTTTTTTTTTTTTTAAGTTTTTGCTCTGGCTTTGTTTTACAACACAAATGTTTCTGTAACATTAAGAGCAAATGTTGATTTACATTATTAACACGTCTGGCCAGCAGATGAAGCCTGTTGCTTGAAGCTTGCACAGTGTATTGTGAGTTGAGCTGTGTGTATACAAACAAAGAGCTGGAACATTTGAATGCTTTAGCTACTTAAATGAAGTACTTCTCTTCAAGTACTAAAGGTGCATTTCTTGAACCCACAACGCTACCACAGTTGCCAATTGGCCAACGGTGGTGGATGTTAGCGTGCAACTTGAGACTGTTTTCTCCAGAGTGATAAAGTACTAAGGTTGCAGTGACAACAGCAAGGGCCCACAGCAGCTTGGGGAATACAGAATATGTGTAATGGTTTATATTTGTGCATGTGTTGCATGTGCGTTAAGTGTGCTACATTTACGTGTGTCACCTGATACCTGCCCTGGAGTAGAAATAACCAGTTGTCAGGGGATTGCTACTCTGAAGGGGACTTCAGGCAGAACCGTTCTCCCCTCAGCCAATTACAACAAGTTTAACAGTTATCTTAAACAGACTATCAATACACTTTTCTCTTTTTGATGAGTCAGTGTACAGTGATAGAAAGCAATGACTCATGCTGTACTATGAAAACTACCTCTCAACAAAAATTTAACAACTCTCCAGCACCTGTCTTTTCTTGTCTGCTTGTTTGTGTGTGTGTCGCCACAAACCATGTATGTCCTCTAGAGGAGGTCATGTTGCAAACTTGAAGGTGATGACTAAATCCTTATTTTCCAAACAAAGCTCCTCTAACAGTAAAAAACACTCATATTAGTTTGCCTGTAGGAATATTAGAGGCAGCAAAATAAAGATATTTTAATAAGTTGTATCCTTAAAATACACCTTGTCTCTCAAGAGATTGAGGCAATGTTTGATGTGTCCTGTCTGTTGATATTCAGTGAACTTAAGCCATATTTAAACAGTGACTGTTTGGCTTACAATCAGGCACGTGTTTGAGTTCAGGCCAAACTGAAAGCTCTATGTTAAACCAAGGGTATTATATTGCTATTATTTTATAACACCAAATATATCAACACATTTCCAGCTTCAGACTCTTGTCACTCTGGATGTGAAGAAAAAGTGTCGCTATGTTTTCACTCAGCAGCCATTTAACATTTACCCTTTAGCTGATGAAAGTGCAGAGCAAAGAGTTTCATACAAGGGCTCTGTAATATGTTTGCCCTATATCGCCTTAAATCTGATATTTGGCATGGAGGCTTATATGAGGTTTAAATGCCTGAGCTGGGGGATAAAACCCTGAGATTGGACCCACAGGGGCTCTGCTTTCATGACTGTGACATGCGCCTTATTTCTCCTCACTGGCCTGGTGGGGTTGTGTAATCACCCTTTATCTTAACCCTTAGCCCGCTGAATTCAAATTCCCTCACCTTTCCCCCAGTGCTGAATTTATTTTAGAAATTACAGCTTCTGAAATAATTCAACATGAGATGAGATCTTCACAGAGATGCCCTGGGAGCACTTTAGAAAGGCAGATTTTTTTCTGCATCTCTCGTGATGGTTGTGACATTTTTCTGGACTCTCTGTCCTACACAAAGTTTGCTTGTCTGTGTCTATGGCATGCACTCACGTGTTTATGTCTGTGCATCAGGGCAGAACTGCCATGCAACACAGAGAGCAGAGGAGAGCTATGAACCCTTAAACATCCTGTCATATAAATAAGATAAATAACATGAGGCTGTTTAGTCTGTTAAATAAAAGAACAGGGTATTGATCTGATCTATGAGAGGTATGACCCTCATCTGGTTCAGAACTATGAGTCATTTTCTGCACCCTGCTCTCCCTCTCCTGCACTCTGTGCGTCTTCCTCTCCAAGCGGGTTTTCTGCAGACATCTTAGCCTGAATCAATTCTCATGCACGTGACACACACTTTACAAATCACTATCTGTGGGTCTTTCTCAGTTATTTTGAAATACATCGGCCCTTATCCAGTATACCACGCAAATAAATCCAACGAAGAAGAAAAATGCAACACATTAAACAAAGAGCAACAATGGAAGACATCCAGCAAACTCTTTGTGATTGGCATGTGGCTCTTTGTTAATGGCAGGGTTATGTGTTGTTCGTTATTACCACTGTTGTACAGGAAGTGATGTTCCTTTTGACTAATCAACGGACTGCAGTGTTTCTAGCTCCACCTTCTGGGGTTGGATTGTTATGTCTGGCACCCCAACAGAAGGGTAACAAAAAGTGGGACGGTATGGGTCGGTGATTTGGGTACCCGTCCTGGCTTTAGTCAAAGGAAAGACCACTAAATGTGTGCCATACCGAGGTGAACCGGACTGAACTGCTTGATAGAAATAGTTACTTACACATGAATAACATCAACATCTACTCAACTGGTCCTCTTATTCTCCCTCTGAATTCACAACTCTGTCCCGCCTCCTGCATTCTTATCTGTCCCCTCCGCCCTCACTGCTTCCTTTCCTCTATTTACTTCTATCTTCTTTTTATCAACACCTTGTTTCTTCCCCAAGGACACTTAGGCTGCAATGCTCATCTACTTTCTCTACATAAACTTGTAATGTCATACCTTCTGTCTGCAGCTGATCTGTCAATCAAGAGGTCATAAAACAGCACTCATCTGACCCCACCCACTTTCTACCAGGATGTGTAAACAAACAGAGAGGTGCTATGCTGTTTATTTTTCTGTCTCCTTTCCTATTTTGTCTTTGGCTGTAAATGTCTGAAGTTGAAGTCTATTTTTATATGTAAAATTGAGACAGCTTTTGCAGCAGTCAACATGTCTTAAATAGGTTGCTGGCTTTATATAACACCGGAGCCACAGGAGCCCATGCAGCAACCTTTCTTCTCTGTATATATATTACTATATTTATATAACTGGAGGTTACTAGTGTCTGATTTACTCCCAAGTCAGAGGTTTGAAGCAGCTGCAAGTAATGTAGGTAGATAAATCTTCAAGTAAAGTGTAGTTGACAAATCTGTACTGTTGAATATTAAGTACATTTTAAATCAACCTTCTTCAAAGGTACACCCAAAGTAAGGCTTTTTTTCTGGAAAATTCTGTGTTGTATCCATGTGTGCCCATCTTTAAGTCTATTGTTCATCAAGAATGTGAGTATGTGTATGAACAACATGTTACAGTGAGGTTTAGGGTGGGTTATATAAGAGGGAGAGTGTGTTGGTGGAAGAACAGAGTAATGCATATGGGCGGACACAGTACACAGACTATCCATGCTGAAACATGTCAGGATGAGAGAATGGCACCTCCTGTTTATCTTCGTCTACACTCTCTCAATAAGTCTCTTTGACAGAGACACAAATACACTTTATATCATTCGTCAACCTGCCACTCACCCCCACCAGCTGACTCCTCAACTCCGCCCCTAAGTGTCCCACCTCCACCAGAAAGACAAAACATTCATTCAGAAAAGTAGAGTTTACTTGTGTAGTCAGCGTCCATCTGTTTCACTCAAAAGACGTACTTTGTTTTACTTCTCTGCCCTCTCCACAAATCTAAAGATCCTTGTCACTAAAGGCAACTTTTTGATACATTGTAATCACTGATTAAATGCATGACTGATGATAAAATAGCAATTGTTAACTTATGGTTGTATGCGTCCACATTTTTTCCTGTAATGTGACTCTTATCAGTGCTAGATATCTGTCTGGATTCTGCAGTCTGCAGAACACTTTGTGTTTAAACGTTGCGTTGGGAGATCGGCTTGCCAGTATACAGTGATTCTAGAGACAGTCATCGGGATCATTTTTGGTTAGCAGACAGCGAGAGGGATGGCAGGAGGTCCAAACGAGAGAGAGGAAATAAACAGAATAAGTGTGTCTATAAAAGAGGAGTCTAAGGATATGTGGAAGAGGATGAGCTTCAGAAAAGGTAAGCAGGGAAATCAAACACTCAGATGGTCCCCAATGAAAAGATCTTCTTCTTCTTCTTCTTCTTCTTCTTCTTCTTCTTCTTCTTCTTCTTCTTCTTCTTCTTCTTCCTTTTATCTTCTTCCTTTTATCTTCTTTTTAAAGATTTTGATCTAAATGAAATATAAAGCTAGAAAGAGACACTCCATAGTATGAATTCATCAGTGGGGTTAGACTAGACTAGACTAGACTAGACTAGACTAGACTAGACTAGACTAGACTAAAATAGAATAGAATAGAATAGAATAGAACATACTTTATTAATCCCTGAAGAGAAATGTGTGTGTGTGTGTGTGTGTGTGTGTGTGTGTGTGTGTGTGTGTGTGTGTGTGTGTGTGTGTGTGTGTGTGTGTGTGTGTGTGTGTGTGTGTGTGATTGTCCTGATTTGGAGCAGGTGGGGGAAGCTTATATATACACTCCTGAGCTCCTGCTCTCAGTGTTGACTCACTGTTTCACCTTCAGGGGTAATGAGAAGTAGCTCCTAGTTCCCAGTAGTTTCCAGTGATTCCAGTGCTATTCTGCTCACTGTGTCTCACCAAGCAGCCTGCCTTTCCCAGTGCCTGGCTTGTGATACTCAACAGCCTCTACCAAGTAGTGATAGTCTCTGGGCCCAGTTTCTGGCCCAGCTCTTTCTGTAAGCTTACCTGGCCATCCACAGTATTTTCTTTACCAGGAGGATTTTCTGTTTAGTTGCTATTCAACTGCCTGGCAGTGGTGGTTTTGTTTCTGATCTTTTCTGAGCCTTGTTTTTGTTTGAGGTGCCTGTTCTACCCAGCTCAGTATTATTTTACTTTTTATCCCCCCTACCCGTGTGATCAACTGAGATCTTAGTGGTTGTCCCTTCAGGACAACTTTCAGAACCCTGCCACCCCTCTTCTGTGGTCTGCTATTGTGTCCAGCTTACCCTACAGTGACACAATGAGTCACTCAAAGGCAGACACAGCAGGCTCTTTGACAAGTAGCTCTCAAACTTCAGACCTTGGGGACAGACTGTCTCTACACGGTCAGGCTCTGTACGCACAGGGAGCTCTGTTGGGCTCTCATGAGAAAATTCTTGAGGCAATCACAGAACAACAAGCTTCTCATGAGAAAATATTGAAAGAAATACTGGACCATTTACAGACACCTGTAAACCCGTCAACAAATGAGCCATAAAAAGTAATGACAGGCTCCAAATACAAAAAAAAAAAAAAAAAACTAAAAGGAGAAAAAGAGGAAAGAACAACGAAGAGAGAGCTGCTGCAACAAGTTGCCATTCAAGTGGTGCCTAGCAACTTTGTTGCAAGCAAGGGTTGAGTTAATATCACTGTGGGGTTGCAGTGACTGTTTTTTTCTCTAATTAGTTTTAATGATCCTTTTTAAAAAATTACTTCCCATTCGACTGTGGATCAGTGGTAGAGAAAAGCGCTATATAAGTACTGGTCCATTTACCATTTACCATTCAACAATATCTTCATTTATTGAGTTATTTATCTTTTATACCACTTGAAATACAAATAAAGTTTACCTTGAACCTTGTTTTCTAGTGGCTGAACTGCTTATGTTGCTGCTGTTTTTTGTTACTTTGTGAAATATTCTGGTTTCTTTCATGTCATATTGTTGAATAATTGTTGTATGGTGACCAGACTATAGCCATACGTGAGCAGCTGGTATCCTCTGATGGAGAAAGCCCCAAAATACTGTTGTTACCAAGTTCTTTTCACAAAACTGCTCCACCAGGTAACTTTTGAGCTGTTAGCACAGTCTCTCGCTTTTTACCTTCAGGTCATTGAGAGTTGATTTATGTAAGTGGTACCATGTTTGAACTACATCTTTGTTGACAACAAATTCCAGAGGTTTTTTTTCCAATACTTTAAGCTCTGAAGCAAGTTTTGAATGCATATTAATTTCAAGTTCAAACACTGACTCGGCAAAGATGAGAATATCTTGGGCTTTGCTAAACACTGGAAAAGTCAACAGGGACCTAAAGCACATGACATAACAAGTTTGCTTATCACTGAACCAAACCTGTAGTCCTACCCTGGGCGTCTTCCAATGATCTCTGAAGTAGGTTTTTAGTAAACCATAAAAATGACTTTAAGTTGCATTCTGATGAACTTCTCGTAAACTGCAAGAACACAGAATTTCTAAGTCAATTAAAGTTACAAATGTCAACAACAGGCCTCCACGTCCTTGTGGATGATTGGGGCCTGATGTGGCTACGGGATGTGCAGTGCCTGGGTTCAGACTGCAGCACAGCAATAGGCTGTGCCACCCACTGCCGTTTTAGAGTACATGATACACTCTTCATAAGCATCATAGTATTTGTTGATGAGCCAGCGCAAATGCTTGGGAGGTTCAATTGAAGCTTTAACCACAAAGTACATTGCAGTACTACTTTTGACCGGTAGGATACAGTGAAAGTTTTCATATCTGCAAGAATGTATGATGGATCATTTTAAATCATTAGTTTCTAGTGTTGAAACTTGTTTATCAGGGTAAATAGCTGTTGCATCCAGCATAAGTAAAACCAAAGTGTTAATATGGATGAGTTCTTGCTAGGACCTTGTTGCACTGCATTGCATGCAGGCTGGGCTCTAATAAAGCAAAACTAAGCAGACATCACTTCAAACCTGAAAATGTAAAACCGCTTTGTGCAAACAAATATGATGGCAGATATGCAAAGCAAAAACATGCTGTGTCCCAAATTGCATACTTCTGCACTCACACATACTGTTTTCAGTGCATAAGTGCGTTCACACTGACAATGTGAAAAAACGCAGCGCACTTTGATTTCTCAGCTGGCGCAATCAAAATGAGCAAAAAGTGGAGTATGGAATGCTGGACACTTCTCACACTCAACAGTCGCCATATTGGCTACATAGACAAAGGGGCGGAAACGGATCAAATACTTAGTTAGATTTTGTGCACTGTTCAAGTAAATGCAGAGTGTGCGCAGTGCACTTCATGTAAGTCTACTTACCAAACTGTGTGATTTGAAACACAGCAAGAATGAACTTAAATCCAGAGGAAGATTCGACAAGCTGGATACAGATTCAAAAGACAAATGGAACTTGAAGAATGCACTGAAGGATCCATTGTTACACAATATTTGGGTTAGTAAGCATTGGGACATTGGTTTTAGGGAGATTCTCTGATCAGTGGATCAAGCAATGAGCTGTTTAACAACAATAAAACACTGTGAATCTGAATGTGCATTTATCTTTTTTAGTATACAAACTGTGGACCTATTCTTTAACCAGCAGAAAAAGATTCAGTGTTTTGTTACAGATTTTATGAAGGACTGATTACCATGATTCTGCCCATGAACACCCCCCCCCCCCCCCCCACACACACACACACACAGAGACACAGAGGCATACACGTGTGACAATAGGGGTTGTTGTTTTTCCCTTGGCCGCATGCCATGGGTCTATGTTTCAAAGGCCAAGGTCAGAGTGGCCTGCATTCACCACAAAGTTACACTGTAATGAGACCAATTAGGAGGCTGCCCCAAGGAGGAATTTAATCTCTTTTGCCTCCATCGTTCTCATGTCTCACCAGGAAAAATATCCTCACTATCCCTAGGAGTGACCCACAGTTTGACCAAAAGCTATTTCAATAAAGAAATGAAGCTTCTTACATTAGCCATTGGCTGTATGGTGGTGGATGTAGTGGTGCATTACTTCAAAATTTGGTATCCAAATTTGGTATTCCATACCAGCATAAGTAAAACCAAAATATTAATATGTATGAGTTCTTGGACCTTGTTGCACTGCATTGCATACAGGCTTGGGCTCTAATAAAGTAAAATAACACAGACACCACTTCAAATCTCTAAGTATACAACAGCTTTGTGCAAAACAAATATGACAGCAGATTGGTAGAAAAGACCAACGCGGTGTCCAAATTGCTACTTCTGCACTTGAAGATGAGTCAATCTTATTTAATAAACTCCAACCTAATGTTAACCTATTGTCCATTTGACACTTCTTAATCTCTTGCATTTTAATGCCTTCCTCCTCCCAACCTCACATCAGGTTGGTACCGATACAAAGTCTGGACAGTGTCTGAGGTCATGGCCCTCCTACAGAGCTCCTCTCATGGGTCACATCCTGTCCAAAGGGGGGACAAAAATTGGACCCTTTAAACCATGGGAGATGATGGGCTGTGGGTCAGAGGTCATGACTGCTTTCTCAGGTTGCAAAGCTCACTCGGGGCTGAGGTCGGAGGGTCATAGTGAGTTATTTGACTCTAGTCAGACTCTAGTACCACTGTGTCTTTGTGTATCAAGGAAATGGCTTCTGTAATCAGACACTAAAAATGGAGGCATTTATATCCTTTAGTGAGAGAAGGGGAGCAGTGTTGATAGTAAGAGGAACTGCTGTTTCACCTGATTATATGATCCATCTTCAGGGTACTCATTACCTGCAGTGCAGTCAAGCACACATGCAGTAATAGTGATTTTGGTCTGGTGTGTTGTTACTGCAGGATAACAGAGCAATCAATCATTTGGAGGGCTCTGCTTTTGACTTGAGTGGACGAACAGTCTCAGTGTGAGCTCACTGTTAGGAACAGTAAGCTGAGATGTCGGGGTACAGAGTACAGAGATGGAGGCATTGTTTTATCTTAATTTATAGAAGTATGTGACTATAGAAGCATGGCATACAATGAGGAGCTGGGATAAGCATATTAAGAGAGTGACATGCTGGCATAACTGGCCATAACTGCCAACAGCTGGATCAGCTGGTCAGGGCTTTCAGCAACAAATCCTCTGTGGGTCCAGATCCAGATTCCATCTGTCTGTCAGTAGGCACCTTCAAGCAGAAAGGAGAACAAATAGTCCCTGACACAAACAGGTGTAGTTTTCTATCAAGATGAGATATCTCAACCATTTGAACATAAGAACAGATGCTGATCAGACAGAAAGCAGAACATGAGGCTTTTAACATGATTATAGGGTTAATGGATGAGGCTTCAATGCATGATTGTGAGATGGTAAAATGAGAATGAAAGAAATGGTGTAGAAGAGGAGAATGGTTCTATTAAACGGACTTGGACTTAAACTTTGCTTTTATAGTCTTTCTAATCACTCAAAGCACTTCACACTGTCACATTGTCATTGCCATGGCACACAGAGGCTGCTATAGTATTAGTTAACTCATCCATATTACACCAACTGCTGAACAATAGTTCTGTGTCTTACTCAAGGGCACTTCAGCATGTGACAACAGGATCTCCAACCTTGCTAGTGAGTGATGACTACCACTAGGTCAAAACCTCTCCATCACATTCCCTAGACTGTCTACTATTCTAACAGTTGCTAAAATCCTTCCATCTTCTATACTGCTTATCCTATTCAGGGTTGCGGGTGGCTGGAGCCGGAGCTGTCTTAAGGTCCATTTCTGCTCAATGTTAAATACAGATACAGACAGAGCCTTCTGTCCATGCTCTGCATTCATTTTGTCCGTATTTCTGCATGTTTCCACAAAGCTTATGGATACAGGGCAAATGAAGCAGTACCACTGGAAGCCGTGGGGGTAGTGCTGCTTTTACTACCTGATATGTAGCTCTACTGAGACACGAAGAAGAAATGACTTTCAGAAATTTTAAAAGGCAAATGGAGAAGCAAGTTCCTCAGCAACTTGCTAAATTTGTCTTTTATGCAAGAGATACATCCAAAAACAAATGTGACGACTGTGGAGGAGGTATCTTTAGTTTGTTGTTGTCAAACTTTCAACCCTGGGCTGCCCGTAGAGAAGTAGCTGGTCCCACTTCTTTCCATCCTTGCCAATGGCCTTTTTCAACAAGGCTTTGAGAGTCTTGTTGAACCTTTCCACCAAGCCATTTGTCTGGGATTCTCAGTCGCTTCACTAGCTAACAAAGCTATAAGAGGAGTACCTTGGTCAGTGACGATCTCTTTTAGTATCCCTACCTGGCTGCTGAGGAGGAACAAGTCTTTGGCAATTTGTTTCGCATTTTCTTTTATTAAAGGGACTGTCTCGGGATAATGTGTGGCATAGTCAACTAAAACCTGCTCAGGGGCACCAGTGCATCTTGATGTACTGGTGTCTCCGAGCACTTTTGGGAAGAGGGCCAACAATGTTTATCCAAAACCTCTCAGTGAGTTTCAGTGATGGGCAATGGAACCAGGGGATTTCCGTAGGTGTATTTGAGAGCTGCGATCTGGCATTCAGGACAGCTGTGGCAGTAGTTCTCTACCTCCATATGTACTCCTGGCCAACAGAAACTCTTCAAAATGTTTTCCTTTTTCTTTTCGACCCCCAAGTAAGCTCCCTTGGCATGGGTATGGGCTAACTGGGGTTTTACCTGCTTCCTATCAGTGTTCCCTTTAAGACGTGAACATTTTTCGATGCATTGCAGAGGGTGGAGTCTTGAAACTGGGCTGTACCATACTGACCTTTCAGTGGGGGGAGTTCTCTCGGGTTCCCTGTGGCTGTGTCAAAATTCAGGGGCTGCATCCTTTGGAGGCCAAATTTGAAGGCCAATTACGTCATAATGCTGCTCGAAGGCTGTCCAAAATCCGAAGGCTTTATTATTGTTGTTGTTGTATTTTTGATGTATTAGAACCCTTTTGTCTGTTGACATAACACAAAATGTTTTACATTTCATTTTGTTTTAGGGAACAAGGAACAAACAGGGCAACTTATTAGGTTCCAAGGTAAAAATAACCATCCTTTTACAGGGGCCAAGCACTCCGCTGCTGCTGGATGAAGGTAAGGCAATAATAAAATGCCCATTTGTCAGTCCTTGTGTCACTTTTTGTTAATCTTTGCATTCCTGTTAATGTGGTCCTGTGTATGGACCTAGCTGAGGAAAGGTTGAGCCCCAACAGTTAAAAAAAATGGGACAATCGCCAGAGGACGTATAAAGTAGGTGACAATTTGAATGATGATGTGGAAAACTGCAATATATTTATTTTACCCATGCAAGTTAATAAATACTTTTCTGAAAATTGCTGATGTAATTGATTTCCACTGTCTTAAGATTGCAAGTATCCAGCCTCAGGAGAGGGGGGAAGTGGGAAACCAACCGCTGCCACTTGGCCCTGGTTTGTCCTCATGGTTGAGGTGTTAGGAATGGAAGATATTAGGATGGGGGGGCAATGGAAGGCCTCAGTCCTGAGGACACACCAGGGCCAAGTACAGCAGTTGGTGACCAGGAGGAGGAGAAGGAAGAGGAGAACCAGCCAGGTCCAAGGAGGAAGAGGAGAAGGGGGACGAACTCCTTGACCTCCTTAGGGAAGATATGAGGCTGCAGAGGGAGGCAGAGGAGAGAGAGAGCAGAGAGGATTGAAAGACTCTTCTCTCTGCTTGAGAAGATGGCAAATTGTTAATTTTTGTTTTTAGATTGTTGTGATGGTTTTGTTCTTTTGTTAATGAGTTCTATTTTTTGTTGTATTCATGTTATATATTATATTTTGTTCATATGTTACACATTGTCTGTTCCATTTAGTCTTTAGAACTTAAGTACAATTTATAACAGGGTTAGCAAACAGCATCTCAAACACACACAAGATGGCGCTGTGGATGGTCGCCTCGGTACTGCGTTCTCTCTCTCTCATACTTTGTGTTTTTGTTACACTCTGCTCTCCTTCCTTGGTCACCTACACCAGGGAAGAGCTCATAAACATTGGATTAACATCTGTTGGTACTTTTTTTCCGGTTTTCAAAGAACAAGAGAATTTTTACATTTGTTTTGGTTGGAGGAGCAGCAGCTCTGTATGGAGTTTACAGAAGATGCCGGCGGGGGAAGCAAGCAGGCGCTCATGAAACTGCGGCAGCGGGGACTATGCACTGCACTCCTGTCTATCCACCTGGCCAATGTCTGCTGTGTCAAACAAAATGGACAAACTGCTGTTCCTCAACAGGAAAAACTGACTTTGGCAGATCCGCGGCCTTGTGTTTCACTGAAACCTGGCTCAGTGAACACACATCAGGAAGGCTGGGCAGTCTTGACCAATCAGAA
Organism: Labroides dimidiatus; assembly: GCA_030710495.1. Classification (NCBI taxonomy): domain Eukaryota; kingdom Metazoa; phylum Chordata; class Actinopteri; order Labriformes; family Labridae; genus Labroides; species Labroides dimidiatus. The sequence continues at coordinate 4,170,810 of CM061154.1, read as the reverse complement.
CTGGCACCGGAAGGGTTTTGATGACCCCCACGTCCATAAATGGACGTGATGAGCTTTAACACTGTCGTGGGCTAATCTCGGGTGTCCCCATGAACACACCACAGGAACAGGAGCCCCTTTTGCAGGAGATGATTCCTCCAATTCAGACTAATGGATCAGAGTTCCAGAACTATGACAATGCCTCTGCATCTTGCTGATTTACCATGACATGGCACATGGGGCGCTGCATGCCATTTTCTCCAAAAAGGGAGGCGAAATGTGCCTGTGAACTGGTAGCTGACCCTACTGTTGGCAGTTCATCTGATTTGTCACACTGCCACAGTGTTATTGCTGTAGCAAACAGGGCCATACATTGTCTTGATTCTGGGTTAAAATACTGTTGTGGCTGAACAGGACCCCTTTCAGGTCTTTTGGGAGGACTATGGGGAGGGTTGGCTAGTTTGGGACCCTTTGGTTGGGGTCTGCTGGGTCTGCCCTTAGCTGGAGCTGAGGACTCCTTACCAGTTGGGCAGAGCATGTCATGGGCTGGATAACTGCATCGCACCTCAAGTTCATCTGTCATACTCCAGAGAAGACTATGTAGTTGAGCTCTGATCCCAATTGACCTGTGGCTAAGCCACACCCCCTCCACTCAGTCAAACAAGCAATGAATGTTCAGTGACAGGCACTTTGGCAGGTGTCACAGCAGGAGACACTTCACAGGACGTCATTAATGATTTTTGGAGATCACAGATCATCTAAAAGTCACCAAAAGGGTCTAAACTCCACATTGGAGGGATATATGAATCAATTTACTGTTGAAGGTCCATAAAAAGCTTCAGTTACAAGACAAAACTTACAGGTCCCAGAGCAAACCTGATAAACCACATCTGGTTACCATCAGCATCTCAGACAACAAGACAGAGGATCAGCATCAGTCATGAGAAAAATCTAACCTCCTTTTTACCATCTTTACCAAGAGTGTCTCTGTTAGTTTGGAGCTACAGTATTTACATTGAATCATCAAACTTTGTTATCTGGACTATTACAGATAAGCTAATGAAGCTAAGCTAATGAAGCTAACGTTAGTTTAACTAGAGCCCTTCGGACAACAGCTAACAATGATGGACGATCACCAAAGAACAAAAACTAGAACAAAACAGACCAATGAACTCCAACAAACAAAGACATGATCAACAACACAGCTAGGCGCTAACGCTAGGCTAACATTCACTCCCCAAAAAAAATCCCAAACTGTCTGTCAGACCTGCTGTGGCAGTTCTAGTGTTAAAGTTAAAGATAACTTAATATTTATTTCCAGGAAAGTGACAATATATTTTTTTTCAAATATGATGATTAATTAACTTAGAGCAGACATAAACATCCTTATTAATTTTATTCATGATAGGTTACTGTTGTAGTTTACCACACAAATTTATCCACAGAAGACACTTTCTTTCAGTTGAGATGTGGCTTAAAGTAAAGGGTAAAAAATACACTCTGTCACCCATCCTCTCAGGATACCTTGTGTCGGGATTGCATGTACCCCATGAACACCATGTGACCATTTTCAAGCTTAAAATCTAAGAAAACACTCAGAAAACTGACTCTCTGTGATGCATTTCAATGGATGTCCAGGCAGAGATTGTCCGAGTGTATGAGATTGCTATACGCACTGGGATTGGCTCACCACGTTTTGAGGTTGTACCATTTATTTTAACGTTTTAGAGACAGTGTCTTCTGGTGACAAGATATACTGAATGTGGCAACTAACCCCATTCTCCCCTAGATAAGTGAGATGTAACAGAGTAACATCCTGCCTTTCTGAGCTATGCTAACACTATAGAACAAAGAAGACAGGTGGCACCTGGAGAAAAGAGTTATGATAGGGGGCCTAAATATGAGGCCAAGTATATATTAAAAAGGAAATAAAACAGGAAAGATTTGCAAACATGAAAGAAAAACATTTATATTTATATGATGCCATATTTGGTGCAGGGCTAATGTGTTCCCTGGTTCAACCCAACTTTGGTTGCTAAAAGTGTAAATAATGCACCAAGACTGAAAACCTGGGCCAAGAAGAGTCAGGAGGAACAAGGAGGATCTCTGAATACCATTAAAACAGATTTGTGTAAAGATTAATTAACTGCGCTCAATCCCTGATTAAGCTGATGTGTGGATATCTTTTAATCAGGGCCCCAAACATATTGCACTGCATTACAAGAGCTACGGCAACAGTTAATCCTTAAGACAATGTACAAAGTAGATCACAGGCTACTTCCAATCCAGCAGATCTGATAGACATTGTTAATGTTACTCACTAAGCCCACAAGCTTACTGGGCTGAGCTTATGTCATTATGTGGGCAATTATCTGAGGTGTGGCAAAGAAATCTTTCCAACTTTAAGACATCAAGACTGATTACAGAGCTGCTTTATGCATGTAGAGCCAGAGTTCAGTTGTTACCTAAATGTTTCTCAGAAGTTATGTAAGAAAGTGGAATTATAGGTCTCAGGCGTTCAATAACCATAAAGTTTTTTATAGTTGAACCAGGTTTCGGCTGACAGGGCCACCCATTTCACACCAGTATCTCAACCATTATTACTTTAAAAGGGAACTCAAGAGGTTTCCATTATGTCCATAGTTTCCATTAACACATCTGATATATTTCTAAGAATGAAAGGGGATTTAGTGACATAATGAGTTCACATTAAAAAAACACACCACCCATGGAAGTTTCAGTGAAGGCTTTCTGTAAAGTTTGATAAATTTTCTAGTTATTTTAGCAAGACTAATTTCTCATTTAGCCCAAACTATGCACTACACATTGATAAACTTGCCTTTCCCCCAGTGTCACGTCTTGATGCTTATATAGTAAAGCCTAGATGGACTAATCAGTACTTTGTAATGTCATGTCATATTTTGTTACACTTGACTGAAATACAAGAAAACTAAGCAAAACTATACTAAGCTAAGGTGTGTGGCCCTATTTCAAAAAATAAATCTGATAAAGGCAGGCAGGCAGACTTACAATTCTAAAGTGTCAACATTGGTTTAAATTTTTTGCGATGTCAGTTTGCGGTCTTAAATTTCCATGTTATGTGTTCATTTACCCTTCCGTGTTTGTGGGCTTCCCCTAGGAACCCTGTGTTTCTATGGTTTCATGTCACATTACAATGAACTGTGGGTAATTCTCTCACGCTAGGTCTGCCAGTATGCCCACTTATGGAAAGGGTGCATTAGGGGGTCAAAAAGTCAGTGTAAGAACCCTCATGCACTTTACAATTTAGCGGTGGAATGGCCCTAAGCCCTCAAGGACTCAGCAGGAAAGTGCTTCAAAGTCAGTGAGTGTTTGAGTGTGGACATTGAGATTGGGCCAATATCTCTCAATCCCAGCTCCTGCAGTCATGCTGAAGTGCCCTTAAGCAAGACACTGAACCAGGAAGTGCCCCTGTTTGAGTATGAATGTTAAAGCTAGAACTGATGGTGCCCTACCATAGTAGTTTGAGCCACCAGTGTGTGAATAAGTAACACTGAGAGCATTAAAAAGACAATGAATCAAATGATTAAACAGGTTTTTTTTTTAATCTTTTCATGGAAAAAAACCCCCAAATGTATATTTTAAATGAGATGCCAGGAAAATGTTTTTTAAACAAATGGACAGGGGGATGTTTGTGTTACACCACCCTTGAAGTGCACAAAACTTATACAAGTGACCGGATGGCAGGAAATTTTGCTCCAGAACTGATATTAATTTTTTAACAACTCTTCCTTCTAGCCTTTATGTGAGCTACTCATGGAGCTACTTGTGCGATGGACACTTAAACATATACATACTTTTAAAGATCCTGGATTTTGAAGTCTACACAGAAAACCAACTGTTCCTCTTTTTCTTTAGCCTAGGATGCAGCCTCCATTCTACCTTCTATCCCGCTTATCCTGTTCAGAGTCGCTGGTGTCTGGAGCCTATCCCAGCAGTCTTAGGGTGAGAGGCAGGGTGCACCTTGGATTGGTCTCCAGCCAATCACAGGGCTGACACCAGAGCCAGAGAGGGACTCATTTTCAGCCCTGGAGTTTCATGCCTTGGACAGACCCACTTTATATCATGACATAGTACATTGAAATAATGTAATAACAACCTGTTGCTGTCATGGTAACGGCTGGCTGCATATGAGAAAATGAGCTGCCAGTGCAGGTGGCCCAAAGATAGTGTTAGCAGCTTCTGTGATATAGTTCAGTGTTATAACTGGGCACCAGTCCTCACAGCCCCAAACCTAACTGGCCCACCTGGAATTGTCCTGGAAAAAACAGTTACCTTAGCTTAGCTGGAGCAGCCAGATAGATAGGAGTTTGTCATCCTCTCAGCTGCTAACCTGTAGCCTCTAAGGTAAACAAACTAAAGTGTAACTTACCAATAGGCTTTGGCCAGTCTCGTCTTCCATATATAACTTCTATGCAGTCATGTATTTTTGATGCAGTTCCACCTCAGAGCCTGAAGACAACAGCCATACATCATAGATTGTAGACATAACCCTCCTTACATAGACCCCCATTCTCAGTACCTTTGAATTGTATTATGTTTTCTAGATGATGACTGCACAACTTCATTGCATTTTTTTTAACTGGAAAACATAATTCTGAAATTGTTTATTCACATAGTCTCTCATTGGGAGGTGAACCGCGTCACATCTTTACTTCTGAGGTTCTCAGCCACCAGTCCTAAGCTACAAATAAATAAAAAGAAGTTGCTAATAAGTTCAGGGACCACTCCTCCAGTTTTTTTGTTTGTTTTTTGTCTGTTTTAGCATTTCTCAACAGTTTAGATGTTTGTGTTCCCTGTCCAAATGTTTTAACTTATGCTAATGTCATTGAACTTCAAAAGAGCATATACGTTTTGTAAACTATAACTTTCTTCGGCTTTAACATTTATTTGTTGTCCTTAAAGGGTTAAAAACTTCTCTCCATGGGTGGGATTTATTCCTCAGAAATTTCTATGAAGGAACTTGAAGCATTTCTACCTGACTTTAACCGCGTTCTCAACCGCACCATGACAGACACAAACAGCCCAGCTCCACTGAGCAGTCCTGTTGAACACCGCCCTACATTTGTCATGGTGGAAGCTTTCAGATCAAGAAGCAAAAATCACTAAACGTTGACCTTACTTCTTAGACCTAATGCATAGATTACCACTTAATGTTAATATTTTTTCAGTTCCACATGGGTCTTAAAGTGGTATGTGATGTGTTTCTGCTTTTACATACGAGAGGAAAGAAGATCCAACATGCAGCTCTCCTGTTTGGGGTTTTCCAAGAAAAAAAATTCCTTTTGCACCTTCAGGGCAGTTTTGATCATTTGAGAGATAGGGGAAGATGTTCTGTTAGTTAAACAAGTGACAGCTCGAAATTCTAACAAAGACATTGACCTCCTTCCTTTACTAGACAAGCAGTTTCAACACAAGCTGCATCTGCCAGGAAAAATAATTGGCAGCTATGATTTGAAAGAAAAAGACTGCAATAGACATGGAAAATTTGCTGGTGCATGGTTTAAATTTGTGGTCAACCTCAGAGACTCAATTTTCTAAATTATCTTTGAAAATATGTAGTTTATTAAGGAGACAGCTGTGTCTGAAATATACATATAACTCACCATTTTAAACAGGGTCAATTAGAAATCTTTAATGTAGAGAACCGTGTTGTATACTGTGTTAAAATTTCAAAGTTCAGACAATTTTGCAGTTGTTTACTGCTAACAGTTAGTAATATGTGTTGATTTCAATGCAGTTTGTAATACTTTCTGGTCTTTTGCTTATAATTGTATTTTGCATTGCTTTATTTGATCACTTGAGTCAACTTTATAAAAGATATAAAAATAATCTTATTAGACTTTCCTTCAACATGTATCAAGAACCCCAGTGGAGTGTTGGCCTTGTCACCAAAGCTGTAATATATACACTTTATATACATACAGTCATACATATGAAAGGGTTGGCAGAGAGTAGGTTAAACATTTCACATTTTATTTTGTTCCGCTCACACAGCTCAACAAACCGCTCACAGAACCAAGTAAAACATTTGTTCTGTTACATACCATTTAGACAGTGTGTCACAGATTTATCCTGATCACATTACAAACATAATAGATTACTATGTAACATACATAATGTCATATATATTTCAAACATCTGCTTTGCATTGTTGTTAATCAGTCACAGGCTGAGATGAAGCAGAAAATCAAACACCGCTGAATAACAGGCTTCTAAAAAATGAGAAGCAAAGTAAGAATCTGTCTTTTCAGTGATTTTACCTCAATTAGCAAATCATTTCAGAAAACAAGAGAAAGCTCCGATACACTGACCAACAAAGATGGATTGATATCTGTTAATAGGTGGTTTGCACAAGCGACCATGACGTATTCCCGGTTAAATCTCAGGATGCATGTAAACTTCCGGTTACCGTAAGAGTGGTGTGTTATTATATGCTACAATTAAATGCTTGTTGTCAAAACATCCCAAACTGATCATTTTCACCGTGTCCTTTCAAAGATGTGATGACAGCTCTTCCAGGCTCATTGTTGTTTGGTGTTGGGGATGTAGAACATGTTGAATGGATTGAATATGAATCTCTTGTGAGAGAGTTGTGCACATTTGTTTGTGTTCGGTGCTGAAAGTTGAAAATCTGCTTTGAAACCAAAGTAATATCAATGTATGCTAACTGCTAGCATATCAATGCAATTTCCAATATACATTAGCATCGAGCTAGCACTATGCTTACAATGTAGTTTTGGTCCATTAGGAGATGTATAACATGTTGAATGGGTTTGATATGAATGTCTTGTGAGAGAGTAAGGTAGCAGTGAGCTCTCTCAGTGATCTCATTAGTAGCCCTGTTTTTTACCTCATACTTTAATCAAAGTACAAACACATGAAGGTCCATGTAGATTCTCATTCATCCAGGTCATGGTTAGTACATGACAAACACATGAAGTGAGAGGTATGTGCACATGATTAAACTTTTTAAAATTTTGATAAACATGAAGCAGGACAGAGTCAAAACTTAAAACATAAAAGCAAGGCTGCTAGCTCAGGCTAGCTAGTGTTAGCAAATTACCGTTTAAGTGAAATGATGACACACATCCAACTTGAAGCCTTTACGTAGTGTTGTGCTAGATGCTGAGACGATTCTCTGTATATCATTGACACTTTAGACAAACACCTTGTATATTTCATCTCTGCCATCATAACGCGGTCTGTCTAATGTTTCTTCCTGTAACCAGAAATACCCAACCATCCTTACGCCAATGTGGAAGTGATGTGTGTATAGAGCCCATTAATTATATGGAAAAAAACCCTGTGATAATTTATATCAGCAGGTAGTACACTGAGTCATTTGGGTTTTAGTACTGAATCAATTTACATCCCAAGCACAAGAGATGTACTTTCCTGCTCAATATCTAACTCACATCACTGTATGTCAGCCATGTGGCACCACCCAACTTACTGCTGCACTCCTGCTTACTTATAAAATGTAACAGTTATGAAATCTATTTAACTGGCTAAGTAAAGTTTCTAGTTGGGGTCAACAGCGCAAACTTCTGAACCTTACATGTTTTGTTCCAATAATCTCTTTTCATATAAACATATAGGAGAAAACTAGCAGATCCCAAACTGCCTGATTGACTAACAGTACTATGGCTGTATCAACACATCAAAATACAGCATGTAATGTGGTGCAGAATACCTGCAGAAGCTCCCAGTAAATACAGACCTAAATGGCTGGACAGCTAACAAGTTCAAACCAGAGCTCCAGAAGAACTCAGAAGAATTTGCATTCATTTACATTTGACTGTAGTCCAAGAGAGCAAGTTCAAACAACTGTGATCAGTTATGCCTCAACCTGAAGTTATAAAAACCTCTGATCCAAAATCAAGGCCCTTGACTGACTTTGATTCCTATTAGCATAACCGTTTCATCATTGACTGTGGACTGAAGTTTGGCAGTTTCCGATGACCTTTATATTCTCATTTTAGTGAAACAGAAATTACCTATGAGAAGTGTTTGACTGAAATACAGTGTAGAACACACACACACACACACACACACACACACACACACACAAAAAAAAAATTGAAGAGAAAAGTATGCTTTTACTACATAGCATAACTACACTTGAAATCCGCTCACATTTTCTTTGGAAAAGTCATCTATGAGTTGCATTTCGTATGCTGTAAAACTTTATTGGCTCCATCATTTTTGGCTGAACACTCGTCAAAGTTTTATCCAACAGTTCTGACTCTTACTCCAAGGATTAAACAGTGGTTGCAGCCTTACGCTCTCTGTCTATTTGAGCATAAATGAAGGAACATTTCTGAAAACATCACAGTTCAGCTTGTGTATGCTCACACCACGCCTCTGTTTTCCCTACTGTTGTTCTAGCTGACATAACGTGGGTCATCCTGGAGAATGTTACCATGGTTGTGACATCTAACTCAGTCTCCAAAGAGAGGTCTGTAGATCCAGTTTTTTCATCAGTAACAGTCAAAGGATACTTATTCCCTTTTACTCTACTGGACACAAACGTATTTCTTCCACCAGGACTTAGAGAGCATCCTCATCTTATCAGCTGTGCTACGGACCTTCCTCTCCCTCCTCGCCCTCCTGTCAGAGTGCTGCAGCCCCACAGCAATTGCAACATCAAACACCTCCTTTAGATTCTTCTGTGTCAGTGCTGAGCACTCAACGTAAGTCACTGCTCCAATTTTTTCTGACAGCGCCCTTGCGTCTTCTTCCAACACAGGCCTTTCCTTCCTCCTGGCCAGCTCGATCAGCACTTTGACGTCCTGCCTCAGGTCGCACTGTGTGCCCACAAGGAGGATTGGTGTGAGGGTGCAGCGGCGGCGAATCTCAGGGACCCACTTCTCCCAGATGTTCTGAAAGGAGGCAGGGCTGACCACACTAAAGCAGAGCAGCAGGGCGTCGGCTCGGCTATAGCAGAAATGGCGAAGTTTGTCAAATTCATCCTGATGAGGATGGAAACAGACGGTTACTGTTGTGCTAATGTATATGACTTCAAAACATCATGAAAACCTCTTTGAATGAGCTCTAAAATTTATCTTTCATGATGACAACTGCACTTCCATCTTCACCCAGACTGACCTTACACTGATGTTTACTCAGTCAAGGGTACAACATCACAGGAAAGGGTGTCAAAGGGAAACAGTCTATTGAGATGTCATCTTGTAATTCCGTACACACAGACTCTGCCTGCTTTATTTATATTATCAAGGGGTGCACCACTCACAATTTTCTGGCTGATGACCGATCTTTAAAAACCCTGACCTGCCAATACCGATTTTTTTTTCTTTTAATAACTGACAGCATACACCTTCAATGTTCCAATCTTGTTTTACTGAAAAACACTGAACAATACCTGTGAAACAATACAAACTTAATGTTTTAACTAGGACTGCAACTTACGATTATTTTCATAATCGATTAATCTATTGATGATTCTCTTGATTAATCGAGTAGTTTGGTCCAAAAAATGTTAGAAAATGGTGAAAAATGTTGTCAATGTTTCTGAGTCTAAGTTGACATCATCACATGACTTGTTAGCAAACCAAAGATATTCAGAACTTTCAAAGAGGAGCAAATAAATCAGAAAATATTCATATTTATGAAGCTGAAATTAGAGAATTTGAACTTCTTTTTCTTAAATAATTACTTAAACCGATTCATCGATTATCAAAATAGTTGATGATTAATTAAGTGATTGATTAATAATCGATTATTCGGTTAATTGTTGCAGCTCTAGTTTTAATGGCACATGTAGTAGTTCTCTCAAATATAAATGAAAAGTTTAGAATATTGCTGTCCAAACTACTAAATGATATCACTTCCTTTAGTCTTTGATTTTCCACATTTTAAAAATAAACAATACCTGCGCAACAGGTTACACTGCAGGCCTGCTTTTGAGCCTCTTACTAAAAATAAAGTGCACTGTGGTATTTTGCTTTTACCAAAAAAGGGTCTAGATAAGATAGATCGGTTTCATATGGAAGGATTGGCTGATCACAGATCCCCTAAAATTAAGGAAATTGGCACCGATCAATCGTTGCATGTTTAATATGATCTACAGTAATCTCCTAAATTAACGCTCTGGAGTCACAGCTCTGACCGAAAGATACCTCCCACACATTTTAGCACAGAGTTTTAGATTTACAGAAGCTTTAAGCTAACTTTTCATTCTTTCTTTTGACTAAATCCCATCTCCTAACCCCTCCATCGTTTGCTTTGATTTTGAAACAACCAAATTTAAATACAATACAGAAAAAGTGCATTTCAGGCTAATCAAACACAGTGGACACTAAACCTGTTTCTCATACAAGCTTTTGCTTCACTTTCTGATCTCATGATATGAGTTCATGCTCAGATTATACTCACATGTCAACATCTTGGGAAAAAGAGCAGCTCTGTTTACCAGCTCTGGCAGCAGCTGTTATCTTTTTACTCTACTTCTTACTCACTTTCTACCCCTCCCTCTTTGTCTATTTGGCACACCTCAACCTGTTTCTGGCCCAAAGCTTCACTCTTATAAAACTTCTAAGGTAAAGTAGGTGTTGGACTTTTATCTGTGTGTCTGCCCCAGCTTGTCTGCCTGTGTGTATTCCTTTGAGCCTCCAGTTTTGACACTGCAGGCTCAGTGGCACAGCTTGCAACATGCTGTAAAGTTTTATATGTATTACACACTTGTTTGAATGATGTTGTCTCTGATTCTGTGTAGAACTGGTGGTGCCTTCCCCAGCCTAACCTTCTCCAAAGCTTTATTTCAGCTTCCTGTCACTTCACAGTCATAGGTGAGACTTTATGTATGGCATGCTACGGAGCTGAGGATGAAGACTGACCGCAGAGCCCATCCCAGTTGTGCAGTTTCTAAAAAGGTGAGCAAATATAATCATGAAGATGAAAAGTGGAAATTTTAATCTTTAATCAGTTTAATCAATTTAATGTAGAATAATAGTGAAAACTACAACAGACAGAGCCTGCTTTTTGAGCTTGATCTATTTATATCATGATAACAGTGCTGCATTTAAAGATGTTTAATTTACAGGGACCATATATAGAATAATGTTTATGAAATGGACTTAGAAATGGTCATGGATGATCTTAATACATCTTTTAGAATACTAGTTTGCCAACAATGGTGCAGCTATATGGTGTTGCCAGTGCTACAGCTGCTGTAACCAGTAGGATGTTTCCTTATTTAAATCACATTTAAAGATGCTAACAGGCTGATATCTACTGACTGGAACTGACAACTAAATGCTAAAGCTGATGGGATAGTTATTAGTATTACAAGGTTTTTGAGTGATAAACTAAAATTTGATGAAAATCTAAGGAATCACCAACATTATTATGATTAACCTGTGGGAAACACAGATAAATTTATCAGATTTTTTTGAGAATCCACACTGTTATTATAAAGACTTTTCCCTAAGAACCAAAAATGGGAGCCCTCTGGAGCACCAACATGAAAACACTGAGGGATCATGAAACTAATCTGGCTACATCTTCTTGGGACTATGAATTTCTGTACAAAAGATATTAAAAAGACTGTTGTAGTAGCTGAGCTATTTATGGTTGTTTGACACTTAAAAAGCTGTCACTTTCATTTTTAGAGCCAAAACACTTTCATGGCTTTTGCATTGTGTTTATGTGGGACAAATAAGGGCTGATATCAAAAATATTTAGACACCTAACATGTTGATTCAACAAGTTTAATACACGTGTAGTTTGCATTTCTGTTGGTATGTATGTGACACTTCTTCCATTTTTAACCAATTAAAGAATCAGTCCTAATAAATAGTCAAACAGTGTAACCACAAAAGCCTGACAAGTATTAAAAATTAACCTTCCTACAAGTTGTGCGAGTGAACTGATGAAATAAGTTAGTTGTTATGAAATATCATGTCAAATTATATTTACATACTTCATTTCTGAACCTGATGATATGGGTTTTTGTTGTACAGAGCAAGTCAGTATGGGGTAGACGTCAATGTTTTCTCTCTATTTTGGGCCAGTAGGTTTAATATTTTAAATTCCATTCTTAAAGCATTAAAAACTGCTAAAATCGTATTCATTTTAACTTTTTATGCAATATTAAGTTTTTTATGAGAAACATTGGTTACACCAATTGACACTTTTAGTTTTAACCAACTGACCACATCTTTCACCCACGATGGACTGTAAAAAAATGGACGTCATCTCGCTCAGCTTGAAGTGAGGTCACCACAAAAACTGCTCCCCCTGGTGGCTGGCTGCAGTATAGGTCAAAAGCTCTGCCTTTCTATTCATTCAAATGGGCTGTGGTCAAACTTTAAAAAATTAATACACTTCGTAGAAATGTTTCTCTCATCCGTATGCTGTGGTGATATTTAGATATTATTGGACTGCATTGTGTTCAGGTCCTCTTTTTCTGAAAAGTTTCTTTTTCATGAGTTATAAGACGTTAAAAACAGGGTTTTACGTCTCATTTACTGACGGTTGACAGCTGCCGTTCTTGCATAGTTTTTTGGGGGAATCATAAAATACATCAGGAAGGAGAGTTAAGAAGTGATTAGACTGTCGAAAGAAAAAGAAATACATATATTTTTGTCAAGCGGCTCCACTCAGATTTCTCAGAGTCCCTCAGAGTCTCTACTGTGCAGACTCTGGCTGCATAATGGCGGCTCCTGTGATTGGAGGTATTTTGGCTTCATTAACGTACAATGGTAAAAGGCAGAGCCACCCTATCCTTCTATATACAGTCTATGAGAGTCACTCAGTGTGATCAGGCAAAAACAGTAATAGTTTGTGAGTGAATGGACCTCACCTGTCCTGCAGTGTCACACAGCTGTAGTCTAACTGGGTTTCCATCCACCTGAACCACTGCTGTAGACACAGAAACAGACAGAGATCATAAGACACGGCTGTAAAGCCCCTCAGAGAATAAAGCACATATGGTTTACGTCACAAAAACTCTCTGGAATATATCTAAGTTTGCTGGTTAAAAACACACTGACCCTCTTACCTGCTCATTCACACACCTGGACTCTGTCACACCAAAGCACTGTTTAGTCACTGTCTGTGAGCTCTGTTCTCTCATGTTCTGACAAAGGCTTTCAAAGGTTGTGATATGAGGGGGGGAAACGGCACAGATTCTGTCACTCTTTTCCAGTTGACCTCATGTCAGGATTGGAAAAGTGAATGAGTCATCTTACTGAGTGTTTCACAATATTCTCTTCAGAAAAGCGAACACAAGGCGAGGCAGTAGGCACATGGAAACATTAAACAATATGCCTGGGGGGTGTGGTTTGTTGTGCCACCTGATCAAAGGGTTTGCTGGAACTTTTCAAGGTGAGGAGCAGGAATCACAGGACCAGAGTTTAACAAAAGCAAGGAGAAATAGGGGGAGGAAAGGAAAAAGAGAGATACCATTGTGTTATCATTTCATAATCCCTGACATATGATACTGCTTTGAATTTCCAGACCAAAGCCAGCCCTTATCTTCCCCTCTGCTCTGCAATTCTCTCACCACCTGTGGCATTGCGTAACAGCTCAGAAGTCGGCTTTCAAGAGAACACTGAGAGAATGAACAGAGAGATGACATCACCATTAAGGGCCCCCTCCCTCCTAACTACATAATCAGCCACTGTCAGGCCATGGTTTAAAGACAATCTATATCTTTGAGCCACTGGAATGGATGTGCCAAGTCCAGTACGGAGGAGAGGGCCCCGAGCGTAAAAGCTGACAACAATGGGTGAAGTTGTGTCTGTATGGAGGGTTTGAGCCAGCATTAGTCTGAGCGTACTGTGTGTTCTCAGTGAGTGTTTTATTGGGCTTGTTGTGTGAGACCAAGTTGTTAGTTTTATAGCTCATTACCATAATGACAGAAACTGTCAGGGTTAATGATGAAAATGCACACATTTAAGTGTCCAGTCTTGAAAAATAGAGTTAATTACTTTATTTATTTATTTATTTATTTATTTATTTATTTATTTATTTATTTATTTATTTATTTTCATGTATCATGAAGCTGTCATTTTTTTAATCCTTTTTTTGAGGGGGGTGGGCATTAAAAGTGGTAAATCTAGGGGTTTCTTTTTTAGTATTCAAAAAGTCAAGAAAAGAAAGCCTGGAGTTGAGATGATAAGGCATCAAAGGTCAATACACCAACAGGCCACGTATGGTTTTTGGAACCTGTACCAACCAACAGTCTAAACCAAGTTTCCCTTTTGAAAGATTTTGTTTTCAAAAATCTAAAATAATTACAAATAAATAAGGTAGCCTAAATGGAATGGAAATACATTGTTTACATATACAGTGACATGAATGCCATCAAAGTTTTATTTACAAACTTCCCAAACTTATGAATGAATGTTCAAGGTTTTTACCACGGAAGAGCTTTAGGCCACTGGGGGGAAAAATCCTTTTTTCTTTTTTTTTTTCTTTCTCTTTTAGCTTACCCGAGAAGTCGTCAAAGGCTGTAGGAACGTATTTGGTCGGGTATCCATTCGTCGTATAGCTGACCACCAGGCTGGTTTTGCCCACCGCTCCGTCCCCGAGCAGGATGCACTTCAGCAGCCGACCCTCCGCCTGCCCCGGCCGGGAAGGTTTGGGGTTGTGCGGGGGCACCGGAGGGGCCATCCAGCTGTAATCCATGGTGTCAGGAGGCGACATTTAATCAGTCAGCACCTCACCGCACTTTCCAAGCAGATATAAGGCCCACCATGAGAACAGGGTTTCTTCATTCATGTATGATTGCTGAATCCTTAAAAACGCGCGCGTTGAAGCGGCGATTTGATGTTTTTCTTCCTGACCCACAGCAACCAGATCCACAGTGGAAAGTCGCCGCACAGTCTTCCGTCGCCGACTTTGCAGTTTACAATAAAAGGAAGGGTCTAAAGCTTTAACTCTTCAGATTAATTTGACTAGCGCCGCCCACCTCACCTCCCAGCAGAGGAGGGCAAAGCAGACACGGTACTAAAATAAAGAATTATGTACTAGAAAATATTTCTTCTAAAAATTATGTGGATATTAAGTGGAGAGGGCATTTTGACATCAATTCACTCCTGTTATTTCCTTTTAAATCCCAAACTCGTCTGTCATTTCTCAGTCTTTACTGTTTGTCCGTGAAGGCAAGTCTGGACTTGTTCTCAGCATGGACAGACACATCAAGTTCAATTTCAAACCTCAGCTCAGACCTCTTGACCATAGACTGCTCTTGACCCACTTTAATTTGCAGCCTGCTGAAAGCACAGCCGCATTTATAACTGCCGGCTTTTTACAGACTTGATGACAGCGAGCGTCAGAACAAGAGAGAATCAGTGCATATACATGTACTTATTTTGTTCTTGTGTAAATAGTGATAGTTTTTTTTTTTCTATTTTTTTTTTATTTTAGTTCTTATCTTAAATTTCTATTTCTGTTCTGTTTTCATTGCTGCATTTTTGCACTTTGCACTGATTGTTGTGAGCTGCTGCTGTGACACCAAAATTTCCCCCATGGGGGAACAATAAAAATATTCTATTCTATTCTATTCTATTCTATTCTATTCTAGTCATAATAACCTGTCTGTCTCTGTCTATGTTTTCAAAGTCAGGACTGGCTCTCTTGGGGGTGTTGATGCCTCACCAAAACAGTCCCAACCCAACACTCACAAACTGAGCAAGAGTTATTCTTAACTTTTGTCGCCCTCTTGTGGTTCAGTACAGAAAACACTGACCTGCCTGCACACTGAGGGTCAGGATGGAGCCTGAAACCATTAGATTGAAAGATAAAAAGTCACAATTCCTCATATGTGGCTTGACAGATGTGATCATCATGCTATGACATGAGAAGTTTATGGTTGCCTACAGGTGGAAACGGCTGCAAATACAGAAAAGTGCTGAAAATATAGAAACGTGAGGGAAAACAGGTAAAAACTTGCCACTGGGCCTAGAGGCCTGGAGAACTTCCTGGTATGTGAATGTTTCCTTCTTGCAGTTGTTGTTTTTTTATGCAGCACTCCTGTGTATTTGCAATGCTTTTCTGTTTTTGCATCACCTTTCTGTATGTGCAGCACTTTTATGTATTGCAGTGCGTTCGCACCTGTAGGCCACCATAGCTGTCCCATGCCACAAAGTGACATATTTAATGGGATACATTTTATTGTCTTGGCTTCCTTAGTTTTGAAACATGTTGCTGGCATTAAATTTAAAATGAGCATTTATTCTTCATAAAACATGATAACTTTTCAGTTTCAGTATAATTTCATGTCTTCACAATATTTCAGTTAAATTTAGAGTTCAAATGTTTGGCAAACCATCCAAAAAAATTTATTCACCATCTAAACAGTGTTCCAGCTCTAATGGAATTGGGGTTGTACAAAAACAGTGTATATGAAGAGAAGAGGTTTTTGGTATAAATAATGTTGTTCCCTTTATTTCAATGTCTCTGCTTTTTTCTCTGCTGAAGTTCCTCGGTAAAAATCCAGGCAAAAAAAAGCAAAGCTGTGTGTGTGGTTCCAGTACTTGGGTGCAAAGCGGGACAAGAAGGCAAACAGGCCATTGTGGTCATTTCATGAATTATTTCTGATTACAGCAGTACTATGATATGAGCATGTAGTTAAATTATAGCAAAAAAAAAAAAAGGCACAGGAGCAGTCACACAAAGGCAACAAAGCAAATGCGTGAGATATAAGTTGAGCTGCAGAGTGTCCTGAATCTTTTTATTGTCCCTAAAATTGTACCAATTACAATTTATTGTATATATCTTGTCATAACACACATTCTATCACAGTTATCATACACATACAAATCACCATCCTCGGGAAGGCAAGAGGAGGAGAAGAAAGCTGTTGTCTGCAGCCATGAGTACTGTGAATTAGATCATGCAACCTGCATAAAGAAGGCACCTGCTGTATTTCACTCTCAAGGCTGGACAATGTTACAATGAGCGCTCAGGGGGTGAGGGGATCTGTAAGGAACTTCCTGGAAAGTGATCTCATTTCATCATGATACATACTGGTTACTGAGTCCACAGTGGAGGAATTTATCTGTGATATTATCATATAATGTTGAATAAATCCTCACCTCAGTTAGAGAAATTAAGCTGCCCCTTGTGGTGCAATTGATGAAGTGATATCAGAAAACATGACCAGCAAGAAAAGAAATAAAAATGAAGAACACATGACGTCATGATAAAGTCTGTGTTGGTGAGAAGAAACGTAAAATTATGAAAAATAAAGAAGAAATGTCATTTTAATTGCTTGAAGGTTCATTTACATGTCATTCTGTGAGGTGTTTGTCAGAAATCACAAACACTTGCACACATTCCACCCACGCACACACACACACACACATACTGTCATGAGAATGCAACAGTCATTACAGTTTTACGCTGCCATGAATAATGACCCCCTGTTTTGTCACCTCAACAAAACACTTCCCTTGTCTTGTGTGAGTATCTGTCAGTTTGGAACCTTGTCATTACTGGTATGAGTGCCTCAATCTGACAACAGCTTTCTGCTATCGTAGACACTTCTTGAGTCATTTTATATATTAAAACAGTGAATACTTCCATTACTACCACAAACTGCATCTTTGCATCTGACATCAGCAGAGGCAAGAGTCCAGTCCAGGATTTAAACACCTTAATCCAGTTTGAACCGAAACCCCAACCTCTTACTCCATAACTGAGCTACAATTAGAGTTTAACTGCCATGCTTCATGGTTGTCATTGTCCATTTAATTAACTTTCCTTCCCCTTCTTAGTCTCTGGAGCTGTGTTCAGCAGAGCTCTGAGCACAGACTGCTGGGTAAGACATCTGAGTGACAGTCTGTAACTGTGAGAGCTTTTCTTTAAGTTCTTGTTCGTCCGTGTTTACTGGGCTTTGGGTTTGGCACCACCAGGAGTTGGGTCAGGAGGAGGGCCACCACCCTGGACAAGTCTTTGAAAGCTATGGAGGAGAAATAGCAGCGTTAACTCTCATGGAAGTGAAAGCATTTAGTCCCCCAACTTCACTTTCAGCATCTTTATGCTTTTTAACATTAAGGTGGAAAAGTCCAATTGACAGTGGATGTGAAGCGCCTAACATGTTTGCATGGCCAGCAGCTATCAGCAAACAAAAAACCAGCACCATTCAGGTGTGAAATACTAAATTATAAACTTATGAATAGTTAGTGTGTGATTAGGATACCACCAGACAGCAAGAAAAAAAGGATACATTTTTTTCTGCTTCCACGAGTGTTTATTGAATCTTGCTGACTCACCTTTTCTGTCTTTATCAAACCTTCACTACGTTTTTCTCTTATCAAGATGTAACCCTCAGGATCCCACCAGCCTGATCAAAATACCACTTATTTTTAGATGACATGGCATTAACAAATGTTTGGGAATCAGTTTTTTTTTTCAGTTTTTGGATTGGATACGTTTCCAAAGGTACCTGAATGTATCACAAGTGATGTTAGCAACATGTCTGAACAGAGCAGAGAAGACAGGAGAATTTCATCAACATCTCTTTGATTCTCATGTCTTCTTTGAAAATTAGCAGAAAATAAACTGTTTGCTATAGATAAAAGCTGTAAAAACAAACAAATAATTCAGTGCTATGTTATGCTTTTAGTAAACTCTGAATGATCAACATACACTTTGGATTCTTCCCTTGTCGTTGTCTTGCAGGTATAAAGTTTGTGCTCAGAGCCACTCAGCTCTCTGTCTCATTACTGACAGAAACTTCTTTGCAGATGGACATGATGCCTCTGCAGTGTAGACTGTAAACTGTGTAAACAGCAGTGACAGTACTGACTGTAAATAGTCTATAAAGAGTAAATATCTTGTAATAATGTTGTAATAATTGTTGCATTCTGATGATGTTCTACTGCTCAGGAGACATTGTTGAGTTATCCTGAACCCATAGAGGAGCAGGACTTCATACTGCAGAGAAAAATGAGACCACAGTCAGGAAAAACATTAACAAACATCAACATTTGTAGATTCTTTGAATGTAGAGACACCACCAAGATTTTTCCTCTGTTCCTTAGAGGCTACCTGAAAATGAGTTGATACACTAATTCATTAGTTTTTTTTTTTTTTTTTTTTTTTTTTTTTTATCAGAGAAATTCAATTTCTTTTTCTTTTTCTCTAATGATTTATAGCTTTTAAATTTTGTCTCACTGCATGAAGACATAATTGAGTTCCATCAGTCTATATCCATGGTTGTCCTGAATCTATAGAGGAGCAGGACTTCACTTTGCTGAGAAAAATGAGACCACAGAGAGTAAAAATGAGACAGAAGCAAAAACGCGGCCAGAAACTGTTTGGGATCCTGAGGGTTAAACTATCCAAATATGCTGTCGTTGATATTTCTTAGTGTATAAGCAAAAAATAAATAAATAAATAAATAAATAAAAACAACAAAAAAAATTATTACTCACAGATATCAACAAGGGTTGATTGGAAACAAGGCCTTTAACAAGAGGACTGTTGTATTCATTGTCTAAGGCGCAAAATACCAGTATGAGAATATCGAGCCAGAAGGTGGCACCACACTTACGTGTCCTTAATACTGTCAATATAAGCCTGGATCTTTGCAATGTAGCTGTCCACCTGTTCCTGTGGAATGAAAAATAAAAAAGTATTTACTTATATAAGTATTAAAACATATACTTATGTGTATGGGATTGAACACGAAGAGCCAGAATCAGATTAAATGGGAGAGTTAATACCTGGTGTCGTCGGTAGAAAAGTGGCAGACAGAAGACAGCGATCACACCTAGGAAAGAGACAGAATGTAAAAGATTTGTCAGCCATTCAATTCTGTTCATAGATTCTATATTTTTATCAATGGTATCAGTTCTTACTAATAATGAGCAGTGTCAGGCCATTACACAGGTTCCCCAGGTATGTCACAAGGTACATCAGAACCAGGAACTGAGACAAAAAAAAGACAAAAGCAGGTCAACGGTGGAAGCTTGTGTTACTCCATTAGCAGTGCACACAGGCAGGAAAACCTCCAAGTCTGCATCTAGTCCTTCCCTGTCATCACAGAAAGCAGTAAATCATGCATTAGTGTTGCATAATTTCTAGTACCGAGGATATTTACACCATGACTCCAGTCTAATGTTCTCTATGGTGAATAAAACGCAGAGCTCCAGGTGTGGGTTTCAGTGTTTCCTCTTATATCCCACAGTGTCCCAGCTCCTGGTCTGGGATCCTGTGTTGCCCTGATATGGGACACCGCTGTCTCAGACGGAAAAGAAGTCCAGCTGATCCAGGGTGTCTCCACATACCTCCCCCCCGTGTGCCATGTCACATACCGGTCAGGTCAGGGTTGAGTTTGGGTGGTGCTGAGATTTAGGGGCTCTGTCAGCTCTGCCTGACTCACCATTTACTGTAAATGTGTTTAGATGATTTAAACTGTTTAAACTGTTTAGACGATCTGCTCAGAATCTGCTGCTGTCCATAACTTAATTATCACTACCAGACTCAAGTGCAATTATTACTCTCTTTGATGAATTGTTGTCAAAAATCATGATGAATATTTAAGCTGACAGTGATTGACATCACAATAGAACTTGTCATTATTGGACAAAATAAACACAAATAATCTTAAATGAAACCAACGAAAGAACTGTGCCTCATCAAGTGTTAGATTGTTTTTATTTTAGCCTCTAGGGACCCTTCAAAATCGATGCTTTTATCACCTAAACTCCCACAGTACAGGTCTTAAGCTTTAAATACAAAGAAATATTTGAGTGTATCTTCAAAATGTTCAAGAATGTACATCACCTGATTTCTGTTGACATACAGTATTGAAAAGGGCCTAATTTATATTGTCTATAGTCGAGGCAGATGGATTTCTAACATGACTGATTGTGTTTGTTCATTATTCTTTACCATTGCCACTTTCTAAATGCTGCATGTGCTGTGCACATGGTGGGTTAAGATGGTTGGGTGCAGAGCATGCTGAGAGGCAGTAGAGGTGATAGACCTTTGTGTGCCAAACCCTGACAGCGCAGATTTGGACTTGGAAGTCACTTGGAAAGTCACCTCACTGGCAGGGAAGGAGCCGGAATTAGTGTGGGAGGTTGAGTAGAACCAGCTAGATACAGCTGAGCTTACCTCCACACACTGCGCTTGGCTCTGGAACAATCATAGACTGTATAATTAATGGACGCAGCCTCTGCAACGTCACCCGACTGTTTCTGAAATGGATTTGCGAAGCAAATCAGCCGGCGCAGCCATATTGGAAATGAGGCAGGCTCAAGTCTACACAGTAACAGCCATAGGGTGCCTAGTAGTCACGTGAGCTGAGCTGTGCCTCTGATTGGATGAATTGGCGATCTTAATATTGTCTAAACTGCCGAGACACTTTTTGTACCAGGCTGTAAACATGTTTATTTCTGCTGGTGGATTAGTGTGTTTGTAACTTCTGGTACTTCCAGGGCCAGCCTCAAGAGGACACCCAAACTGCAGATTTGAGCACTTCAGCACTGTTTCATATTTCCACACCAGAGGTTTCCGCTTGGAACCAAACTCCTTGAGAGGAGTTGGACTCAGATTCTGGAGTTGCTATGGGGGGGAGAGGTGCCGGTGGGTGTAGGTATACTCACACTGGCCTTCTGTACTGTGCTCAAGCACACTTGACCCCAAAGTCCAGTTTGTTTGGCCAGTGTGACTGTGCTTAGGCACTGTTCACTTCTCCTCTTTGGCATGCTTCAGAGAGGTGGTACACGTCATGCATGAACATGTGCATGCAGATATGATCACCACAACCGCTCCTCTCAACAACCATTTTAAACAGTGGTGGAGGTGTTAGAGAGCTGTGTTGAGCAAAAACAACTTAACATGAGCCAAAAAGTGACTAAAGTTGCAATCATGTTCTCTGTGTCTCATTGTGCTGACTCTGATGAGTCAGACACCTCAAAGTAAGGTGAGTGGGCCATGCATGTGCTGAAAGATTGGTTCATATAAGAGTAGTGTGACCGCGGGCCAGGGACTAAAAAAAAGCACTTCTTCCGGCAAGGCAGCACATGTGGCCAGTCAAATCTGAAGCACTTTGGAGGGAAAACCTTAGTAAGTGTGACAATCTAAATTCTTGCTTGAATTGCATTTCACTTAGAACAAAAGTGTCTGCTAAATGAAATTTTACAATTGTAGACTTGCTGCCCAGAGACCCTATAAGATAGGCAGAGGATGGATGAATGTTGGGTCTGTGCAGGTCTATGCCTGATAATGTATTTTGGGAGGTTGTCTTGACATAACATTTGCTATGATTTGGTGTTAATGTAACAAAATTTGATTGTTTGTTCAGTACTTAAATTCTTACTTATTTGTACTTAAATAAAACTTTTCTAGTCTTTCTGACCACTCAAAGCGTTTTTACACCTCTAGTCTCTTTCACCCATCCACAACACATTCACACGCTGATGGCAGAGACCTCCATTGTTGGGAACCATCAGTTTTAGCTAACACATTCAAACCCATCCTAACAACACTTAGCAACAGTGGAAGCAATGTGTTGTTCAATATCTTGCTGAAGGATACTTTGGCATGTGAGGAGCTGGAGTCGTCTCTTAACTTTCCGACTGAGAGACAACACTTCTACCACTGAGCAACAGCCGCCCCAAGTCTAACTGTCCCCTGGTCAAACTAGTCATACAAGTACCAACTTTTAATTTGGATTATGCTTACATTGTTCTCATTTACATTGTTTTTATCAGGATATTAGAGATAACTGTTTTATATATAAATGTTTAAAACATGGTGACACTTATAATACCTGCTCTGTTACTAGTGTGAACTAGCTTACAGTAAATAAAGAGCAAAACATCCATCCATCCATCCATCCTTTTCTTACTGGCAAAAGGAACTTATTCAGGGTCAAAATATCAAGAAAAAGGGCAGACTGTCTTTTTTGTGTTGTTGATACAAATTTCACATTAATCTGAGAGGAGTTATTACTTTCCGCATGTATATACACTAGGGCTGCCAAGATTAGTCGACTAGCCACGATGACGTCGACGGTCAAATTCATCTGCGACTTATTTAATAATCGATGTCGTCATTTTAATACTTTTTTAAACTTTATTTTTCCCTCAAAACTGCCGCTGTACTTTCACCTGTCTCGTCTGCCGTTCTGTCCTTGACGCATACGCGCAGAAGTGGTAACCAGGGTAACCCGTGATGTCACCGGAAAAGTTATGCCCAACAGTATCATGGCTAGCCGGCAACAGAGCTCGAAAGTTTGGGAGCATTTTTCCAAAATAAAGGAGAAAAGTGTGCAATGCAAAATCTGCAAAGCAGAAATGTCCTTCCATGACAGTACGACGGCGATGCACGAGCATCTGAAAAGACAGCACGCCGTGGCTGATTTATTTTCTGACGAAGAATGACAATCTCTGTAAGCTAATTGGCTAGTTGGCTGCTAACATTAACGTCAACAGGGAGCTACCTTCTTAATGGCGATGTCATGTTTGAATAGAAAATTGGTACATTAAAAAAAATGTCAGAAATGCTTCTACAAGCTGCAAAGTTCATTAAAAGTTGAATGAACTATGATATTAACTGTCTTCATTTTTAGTTAGCACATACCTTAAACACTTGAAGCTGGAAACTTATGTTAGCTGTATGCTCGTGCAATAAGCTGCAATTTATGTATGATCCGAATAGTCGACTAATCACAAAAAATAATTGGTGACTAGTCGATTATCAAAATAATCGTATGTGGCAGCCGCAGCCCTAATATACACACAAAATAGAATCTGTTATTGAGACTTCCAGTTGCCTACAGCAGAACTGCTCTAACTTGAGAAGCCTGAGCTCATCCAGTTTTAAGCACAATGAGACAGGCAGTTGGCATGGTGACATCATCTGCAGTGATGATGGGAGGAAGGTGAAAACAAAAGAGCAAAACAAAGCAACCAGAGATGGACGGATGCCTGGATTAATTAGGAGGAAAGTTACTGGATGGAGTTCAGCAAATCTATGAGAAGAAGTCATTAAGAAACTGAGTGTGCTAAGCAGCAAGGACACAGACACATGCAGACACGCGCACACACACACACACACACACACACACACACACACACACACACACTATTCTCTCTATTTAATAATAGTTCACCTTAAGAGACTCAAAGAGGTTTCCAACAAAAAAAAGTTTCTTCAGCGTGTCTACTGCAGACACAGCCATGACAATGGCTTTCTGCGTGTAGCGGTCAGCTTCCTCTCCACTGAAACTGATGTCGAGATTCAAATATGACCTAGGAAGAAATGAGATGATGGATGAAAAGATCTTTTGCTTTTTATAAAACAATCAAATTTTAATACACAGTTAATCATGTTCTTTGTCAGCAGACCTTCAAATATAAATCCCCCTGCAGCTAAAGCAGAAAAATAACCCAAAAACACGAGTTAAATGTAGGAGTACCCAATGAAAAACAAAAACCCTTAAAATAAATGAATAAACACAGGTGTGCAATAGGACCCGACCGATATATCAGCCAGCTGATTATAGCCCTTTTTAAAAATAATCATAATCGGCAGGAGTTCTGCTGATAATCAGCCCATTTAATGTTTTTCTGCATGTTTTTATACTTGAAAATTTCCCTGTTGTAAAGTTAAACAAATATTAAAGGACAAAGCATTGTAAAACAGTAAAATGTGCTGCCTGTAATTCATATTTTTGTTTTTGTCAACATTAAGGGACTGAGAAAGAAGTTATTTTATTCATTATTTATTTTTAAAATGAATTAATCGGCTGATCAATTGGTTATCAGATTTTTTTTTTCCTGCCAAAAATCGAAATCGGCATCAGCCTCAAAAAATCCCTGTCAGTCAGGCCCTAGTGTGCAGTATAGTATGTTACGTATAAATACACTGACAGAACATGATTCTTAGTAATATAAGTGCTATGACTGCAATAATTCAACCACCTGAACACAGACATAACCCCAGCTTTGCTCACAGAATCATCCCACAAATAAACAATAAACAAGTGTTATTTGATTCCATTTCTGGCTGTTAGTGAAGTAAACAAAAGATATTTTTACAAGTCTTGTCTAAAAGAAAATATGACAATATTCACTCTATAATTTTAAAGCAAAAAAACAAAAAAACAAAAAAAAAAACTGACATGACATTAAAATTAGAGCATCTTACTTAAAGGGGTGTTCCCCGTCACCCCAGCTGAGGATGAAGAGGACTTGGTAGTAAATTCTCACTGAGATAGTGAAGCACATGACAGCCAGGGAGACTGTGGAGAGCACAGTGATGATGCTGAGCTGAAACAGGGAAAGCAGGCCCACCACTAACCCTGTGAGCACCATGCCTGTGCGCTCTGTGTCTTTCCAGAAGATCAGGTCCATCACTGGAACGAAAGAAGAGAAAGGTCAAGACAAGAGGCGGAAAAAGTAGAGGAAAAAGGAGGAAGGTGATTTGATGTAGACAAAGCAAGGCATGGAACGAAGAGGTTAAGTACAGATGACAACTAAAAAGGGGCGCTGACAAGATGGTTTAGGTTTACAGTTCAGTGTGATTAGACAAAAAAAATCTTCTGATGAAACTACATCAATCTCAGAATCTGTAAGGCAGATATCTTTGAAAAGGTTAGACTCACTATATTCATAAGTTTTCAAACAGGAGGGTCCTCTAACTTCACGCAGCTGATGACACTGATTTATCATATCCCCTTTCCCTTTTTCTCACTGCTGTTGCAGCAACATTTCCCAGCCCCCAGACCTCATTTTTGATTCAGAATAACGGGCCGGAATAGGGGTCATTGGGATGAGAGGAAGTGGAAGACATGAAGTGAGAAAGGTTCCTAGCCTTGTAGCGTGACAGGACACAGCAGCAGCAGCAGAGAGGACACGTCATGTTCTGGTTCAGGCTAAATTTAGTCCTTGGATGAAAGAGGGAGGCAGCAGTCAGACAGAATTTAAATGCAGCTTTTCACAGCACCTGCTGGTACACGTCAGGCCATCAGCAGGGCCTTCTTCACACCCTATTGGTGTGCTTTACTGTTTCCCAGCAACAGCTGCAACGGAGACTGACGCGTCCAAAAAGTCTTGCTTGCAGGAGAAAAAGTCAATATACTGGCTGTAGATTATCTTTGAGTACATGAAAATTCAACACCTTTATGACTGAAAGCATGATACAGAAATTCAACTCAAAGAATTGTACACGGCCCAAAGTAAAATCTGTGTCTCAGAGCTGTGTATTTACAGAGCTGTCAAACAGTATATAGCTCTCCATGCTCATCCGTCAGTGACATGTCCAAGCCCAACAGTAAAGGGAGACCCCTTTGAACAGTGTGTACAGACTGCAGACGGATTATTTCTAAGCATCACTGCACATAATTAATACCCAAGATACCCTTGGAACACACCTGTTCACCATATTTGTTGGACATTCTGAGAGATATGGAAATATCCTGTCAATGGTGCTAACTGGAAACAGCTCTGTAATGCAGGAGGCAAGTTAGAAATGAGTTATCTACAATATAGTTTTAATTGGCTGATAGCGAGGCCTGTTCTGTGTACATTTATAACTAAAGAAAAACAGTTAACCAGAAGTTGCCTTCAGTTTATTTAGTTTCATATAGATCAGATAGCGTTGCTGTAAAACTCACATGTAAACTCAAATTGAACTCAGAATGGTGTCATAGCAGTAAGCCAATGTCTGAAATGGTAACAAACACAGCTTTACTGTGACCACTTTTCAAAATGGTCGTATTGTATATACTGTAAGTGGGTGCTAGATGGCTTTTGCTTTCTAGTTTGAGATATTTCCACAATGTTGACATTTAGCCACAGGGTTACTAATGCCAAGTTATTTTCCTGTCAGCTCAGTTCCAGTTAAAGCTGCTGTACATGATTTTAGTGAGATGATCACCTCATATCGCAATCCCTGATCAGTGAAATGCCAAGATCAGCTCCAATCTGATTTTTGAGACTGGGATCAGGACACTCCTAGTAAAAAAAAAAAGTTTAAATTCTACATATTTCTAGCTATGCATATTATATCCTTTTAATACATTATTTGATCTGAAGGAGTATAAAATGGAGTAAAGTTATGGTATTTTGGTTCAGTCATTTTTATGATTGTTGTGCAGAAAAAAAATGTATGTGTATTTTATATCTAAAGGCTATATCTCTTTGGGTTGATTTGGTCTTTATTTGGGGGTAGTGAAGTGACAGCAGCTCAGATGAGTATTTTGTATGGGGTCCATAGTCCCTACAACCTCTGAAATGAGGTTTCCATTCTTTGTTTCATGCTTAACCCAAACATAAGAGAGGCATCAAGATTTTCCTTATAAATGTCAGCAAGAAACAAACAAACAAAAATCTAAAATGATGTGTCTTCAAAACAAGTTGACATGCATGTGCCATAAAATTTGAGGCAAAATATGAGTATTGTTTCCCTCTGGTCATGTTTTATAGATGGTTTCAACAAACACTTTTACCATCTAGAATTGATCTCAACATGCTTTAGGTGTCCAGAAGGAGTGAAAAACGTGTATCACTTGGTCCCTTTACACTTAATGTCAAGTCAGTCTGGATTCCTGCCATTTTTACGTCATTGTCATGTATGTCAAGGAATTCTTTCAGTAGTACGGTCTGAAATGTCTCTGCACATGCCAGCTCTCTAGTGGAAAGAGGAAGCAGTAAAACGTGAGAGAGCTCAGCTGCCAAGTTATTACACACTAAAACAGATATCAGTGATTAGCATACCACAACAGGACAGTTACCATTCATCTGAATGGCCAAAAGCTTCTGACACAAAGTCCACCCAGCACTATGTGAAGAGCTCATGAGATAAACACCCTGCGCTCCACTGGATCAATGAAGCTGTCGTTTCTAGAGACTTTGATTTTCACATTTGACCCCCTGATAGTCCAGCTTTCTCAACAAAACACCAAAACAACTCAGCTCAATCGACATAAGGTCTCTTTTATCTTCAGTCATCTTATGCCTCCTTTCCTCCCACCAAACTCAAACACAGCCCTTTGCAGTTGAAAGAAATCAGCCAAGAACTAACCTGGCAGTTACCGAGACATTGTCTGCATAGGTGAACTCAAATTATCCCCTTTTTACTCTAAGCCCAAGGTCTCACCTTTACTGGCCATTTTGGTAGCAGCTCCCAGTGACTCCCCTTACACTCAGCTTCTGCCTCTCTCCCTCTCTCTCCCTCTCTCTCTCTGCTCCCTTCACCCCTCTGAGCTGTTTTTGGCCACCCCCTGCTCTCTCAGCAGTCCAAAGGCCTGACAGCCCAAAATAATCTTGTTCATAGCACTGCCCACCACTGTACAAGACTACACAGGGTAAAATGACTCACACAGTGGTGAAACCATAACATAATAGAAGATTTACAACATTGACAGAATTACTGCAACTTCTCAAAATAACAAACAAACAAGAAATGAACCATAAAGCTTGAAAATGAGCTTTTTTGGATTTTTTTTGTGTTCCATTGAGCTGTATGCCTCTATTCATGCTCTGTCTAACACCTGAAACAGGAGAACAGGGTTTATTCTTTGTTATGTCACCACAGGGTACAGTGCAACCAGTACTTATAATATATGACTGGCTTAATTTGACACTTTTCTAGATCAGCTGCAAAAACAAATGCTCATTTCATAACTAAAACAACATTAAAGAAGGAATTAATATACTTAGCAATTATAGAAGATACAACTGGTATCTTTCCTCTTTTCTTATTATCATAAGTACAGTACAGTACAGTATTTCAGAGCTATGGAACTCAGCTGATAGAGAAATGTTCTTTTTTAAACCCCCCTGTGTGACACTTTCAGTGTGTGTTGTTTTTGGCTCCCTCTGGATAAAGTCTTAACTATTTGCTGGTATGTTCTCTATGTGAAAGAGTTTTATTTTCAAAGAATTCTTTTTTTCTTTTTATAGTCAAATAATTTACTAACTGTATATACTTTATTATTTTTGTAATCAAGTCAGTTTTTGTGACGAGCTCTCACACTTTGGACATCAACCCATTAAAGGAGGAACAGACATTGAAAACAAGAAATGATCAATACTGCTTAATATTCTTGTTTGTTTTTGTTGGAAAAAGGGGGGCAGGAGCGTTCATTTCAGTCTGCTTCATATTCAGCTAAAAACTACTAAAAGGAGCTTTGATCTGATACCAAACCAACTAACTGATCTGTAATCATAGACTTCAAGGCATTAGCATAAAGCTGGTGTTAGGATACAGCAAAAATCCCCTGCCAGTTTTTCCTTTACCAGAAGAGACCTTATATATAGATACGTATATAGAGAGACTTATATACTTGTATCACTACAAAATCATCTGATCAAGAACTTTAACTGAGATTTAGAGACATTTGACCAGCACATCACAAATGAAAAATGTGACAGTGAATGCAATCCCAGTTCTTGATGGACTTTGTTTGCTGCCCCCCCCCCCCCATCCACTAAAACAGGAGAGTTCTACGCAGACTCAAAATGTCAGCAAGCCATAAAACTGGATGTTACCTCATAGTGATGTAACGATTCATCTATTACATCAATATGTCGGTTTATTTTCCTATGATCCAACTACATCAATCTGTGCTTGGCAAGTTGGCTTTCCTGACGACATAAATCAATCTGAAATCGTTTTAAAAGGTAACAAATCAGTTATATCAATATGAGGAAGGAAACACTGGATTTCAGCACATCAGACTTTATATAGAGGTGCTTTTTGTGCACTTTTAATAAAAAGACGTTAAACATTACTCCATTGAGTCTGCCTGTCTGTATCGTCATTGGTTCACGCTCAGCCTGCAATGGCTCAGCTTATCAGACAGGAAACAGTTTCCCCAAGAAAACTCTGATTCAGAATTTTCCGCTTCAAGTTTTACTGAGGAAGCACCATAAAACTGAACACACAGAGAAATCTATATTCAATACTTTCAGCATGTTATACGTCTTCTAATGTACCAAAAACAATATTTAAAAAAAAAAACGTTATACTAGCTTGTTGCTAATGTATATGGGAAATAGCACTGATATGCTAGCGGTTAGCATACATTGATATGACCGGTTTTCAAACAGAATTTCAACTTTCATCACAGAAACAGAAACATATCACAGTTACCCTTTCCCTAAACAATACTAAAAACTCTAAATGTCAAAATTCTCACAGGTAATTTTTTTTTTCCATACAGGAAGATTAAAGAAAAAAAGGCTCCAAATAACTTAAAAACATGGCTAAAACCACTTCCAGACACTAGATGGCCTACTTCAGTCAATAATACATAAAACAATACAACTATTATACAGTTATAAAGTTGGGGGAATTGTCTTTGTGAGATAAACAAAGATAAAAGTGACTGTTAACTCTCATGTCCACAGCGTCCCACTTCCCTTCATACTGCCACTCAGAATTTACCGGGGCTCATAAATTCACAAGTTAATGTCTTCATGAAAACTGTGGGTTTTAATTTTAGTAGTTCAATATTAGTTTAGATTATTGTTACTAATTAAAAATGAATTGTTACATCCCTATTACCTCTTTTTCCCGACACTTTACATACACTCAACTACCTCTCTTTCTGCATGCTGCAAATTGTGATTCATTCTGATATCAGCAATGCATGCAAGCCCAAAGAGACACCCAATACCAGGAATGTTTTCCTGTTACAATTAGCACAAACATCCCTTAAATTCTGTAAGAAAGATCACGATGGAGACAAGAGTGAACAGCCAGAGATCAATGGGTCTGCCTATTTTGTCAGCCTGCTCTTGAAGATCCCTGCTCATAGAGAAATCTGATATTTTCTAAAAAAAAATGTATAAACCAGCTAAGTAGAAGCATCTCACTCAGCAACAAATCAGAAACACAGAAACAAGGGGGAGAGACTAGAGGACAGTTTTACCTGCTATGTGCGTGCATACTGTGGTCTCCTCTGATAGGCTAAGTGCTGAAAACCAGTGATCACTGACCAGCTGTTCCTGAGAACTCAGACTGATGGCAGCTTGTGATGAAGACGGCTGACCCCGGGGTCGCACAGATGTGAGCAGCTTTACTGAAATAGTTTCCCTGGAGGTGGGAGACTCTGGCTCTGGGGTTGAGGATGATGCTGCTGCTGCTGGGAAACAAAAAAAATGATGTCACAATGAGGATGGCATCATTGACTGCGCTTGACGTCAAATTACTTACAGAGGATCGACTTTGTAAGTTATTAAAATCTTTCCAACATTCACATTTAGTTCTGTCTTTATAATGTCTGTCTTCATGCAGGATCAAATCAGCCTTAAGTCAGCCTTAAGGTCCTCATAATTTAAGGTTGATTTAAATAATAACATATGGCCAGTTTCTTGCTATTAACTATTGTTTCATACTTATGTTGGCAGATAATGAAGAAGAAAGTAAGAAATATCCATGCAAAGGAAAATTTAAGGGCCTATTTTTCAGATTTCTTCAGGTGACATCAGCGTTTTACTATCCTGGGAGCCAGAGCTTGCTGAAAGATAGTTAAAGGAGCATTTCTAAGCAAAGAAGAGAAAATTCACACAGAACGACGCAACCTTTCAACCTCACCCTGAAGTGTCTGTGAGGGAATCTGATCCTGGAAAGACTGAGATGAAGAAGACGCAGGGACAATCTGGGACTGACTGCTCATTGTCCCCTCTCTTTGGATTACTGTGTCTCTCTCCTGAGTTTGGGTTAAGGGCTGGATTGTAACTGTCTCCGTTTGTCTTTGCTGCTCCCTTCTCAATGCTACCCACTCTTGGTCTCTCCTTTCCACTACTTCTTGACTGAGAAAGGCTTCAGCATCCCACTCCACGTCAGGAGAGTCCAGTAGTGTTTCCAGAGTGTCTGTACGGATCAGAGGAGTGCGACTTTCCCGTGAGGCAGCCCTACGTCTGTCACGGAGGTGTCGCGAGGCCCCCACGGCTTCGGCCTCTGCGATGGCGATGTAAGAGAAAGTCAGCTCGAATGAGTGCTGCCGTGGCGTGCCCCAGATGGAAGGAGATGAGGCCAATCCATCGCCGTCGTCTGGATCCCCACCTTCCCCTTCATCATCATCATCAGACCATTCCCTGGCTGTTTGCAGCTCACAAAGCTCAGATTCCTCATTTCCGCCTGAATGGAGACAAGAAGAAACATGCTGGTCATCTTAAAACTCCTTTTCACAGAAAGACTGCTTTTGACAGTGTGTGTACTACTTCTAAGTCAACAAGGAGAGTTAACAAGCTCACAATAAATTCATGTCAGATGAAAGTAGGAAGGAGTGTTTCTTGATATCTGTGCCACTTCCAAAGTAAATGAAATCTTCTTTGATAAGTGAACAATGAACAACACTATTTATCTCCTATACCGCTTATCCTGATCTGGGTCGTGGGTGGCTGGAACCTATCCCAGCTGGCTTAGGGGTACACCCTGGACTGGTCCCCAGTCTCTCACAGGGCTGACACTCAGAGACAGACAACATTTCATACTCACACATACAGGCAATTTCGAATAGAATAGAATAGAATAGAATAGAATAGAGTAGAATAGAAAATACTTAAACCCCAAAGGGAAATTCAGGTGTCTGGCAGATGATATTTATTATATTACACTATATAGTTTATTTATACTTCCTGGTTTTTGTGGGATTTTTTTATGTCAACTAGAAAAAAAAGTTCATTAGCGATGAGCGCTTGGCCATAATTCTCATGTCAACCACCACTGTCAGGGTCCAGAGGGTCCAGAGGGTCCAGGACTGATCTGGTCTTCCTCACCAATCTGCTCAGTCTCGTTCTCCTGTTTCCTGTCTGCTCACAGCAGGTGAAATCCTTCAATGAGGTGTTTGTGGCCAGTGTTAGCTCTGTTAGCCATGTCTTTGTGAATAGCATGATGCTACTCTGCCCTCTGGTGCTGGGTTAGCACAGCTAGCTCGTCCATCTTATTGGAGCTAGATGTAACATTCCCCATAATGATGGATGAGAGGACAGGTCGTTGGGTCTCTTCTTAGCACACCGCAGTATGAACACATCGCCCTCACCTCTTTCTCCTCAGCTCGCGGGGAAGTTTTGACCAGTTAGCATCAACATATTATGGGCTGCTTACAGCTGAAGTCTTGTGTGTAAACAATGCAACCATGGTTACATGTAGGATCCTCTGACAAACAGGAATAGAAAAGGTAAAGACACCACTGCAAACGCAACCAGAGCCATAAAAAGTAACGCCAGGCTCCAAATACAAAGACAACTGGAAAAATAAGACAAAAAAAGGCCCACCAGACAAACTGGGATTCAAACTGGTGACCTTCTTGCTGTGAGGATGCAGTGCTAATCATTGAGCAACCACTATACCTATTCAAAATGTTCTCTTTTGTTTAAATCATAGACTGTATAATTAATGGATGTAGTCTCCATGACATCACCCGTCTCTTTCTGAAACAGATTTTTGAAGGAAATTTTGGTGTGTTTGTGACTTCCAGAGCCAGCCTACAAACGGACACTCAATGAACTGCAGATTTTAGCACTTCAGCATAGACTCATATTTTTAGACCAGAGGTTACTGCTTAGTTTAAATGTATTTTACGGTGTTAGAGAGGATTTCAGTTGCATTATTTTAGTATTAGTTCAACAGAGGATTCAGATAGCAGGAATCCTTTTTTAATCAAATTATTAACTGATAGAATTTTAGTGTACAGACAATCCCATATAAATCTAGTCAGTGTGCAGAAGTGGGGTGTAAACAGCCACTAGCATGACATACTAAATCTCCCTGGGCAGGTAGTGTGGTCAGAGACCCACAGCTTACAGTCCAATGTCCTGGCATCAGATCCTATCCCGTCAGCCAGTACCTTATGGAAACTCAATGGTGACAGTAAGGTCAGTAATATCCTGATGCAGCCACATCTGCTTAGTGTTTCCCCTACCATTATGTCCCCCCACAATCACCATGAGTAATTTAAGGTGACCTTTCCTATAGGACAGGTCTATAAGTTCTTCTTTTATTAAATAAGCTTAATATCCGTATATTATTTAATGTATTTACAAAACAGCATGTTTCTGTCTCTATGCTAGCATGTTTACATTTCTCAGCTCTGCATCGCGTGGAAAAGTTACGCCCCGATGCATGCACATAAACAACTCATGTTCACCAGGGCTGAAACATTTAGTGGAGAAAATGAATTATGCATATAAAGATAATTTACTAGTGTAGACAGGCATGTGTTATCTTTTAATTCTGTTTAATTTGTTGTAATGATGCACATATCACAACGAAAATATCCCGTGAGTCGCAGAGGAAAAAAAAACTGATGCTGATCAGGGGCGTGTCCAGACTTCCAGACTGGGACGGCACAATGAGGGCAGTAACATACCGTATTGAATATAAGATGAGATTTTTTTGGTTGAAAATAACGTGATTCAATGGGTTCATTTTTAAATCTGGGTCTAACCATTGACACATGCAGATAGTTGTCAAGAGTCGCTACACGACTGCAACAGCAGAGGGCGCCATCTTTTTGTTCAGCCAGTGACCTCACTGTGGCTGTGGTGACCTGTCAATCACATCAGAGACACAGAGACAGGAGATGAAAAAAAGAGATGAGCTGTGATTGTCCAGAGCGAAGAGGATCAAAAGTTGGGCAAGTTAACAGACAAATGAGGTGAAGTTATGATGTTAATTTTAAGATAATGATGATCAATGCAGCAGAGACATTAAACAACCATCAGGCAGCCAAAAAACATGGAGTTACAGAGAGTTATGTCTGATGATGGAGCGTCAATTAAGAAAGACTGTCTGAAAAATACTGAATGTAAAAAGTAAACCTTATAGTGTCCCTCAAAGTGGCCATTTCCAAGAGACAGACAGGAGGGTGTGTGAGTTTGTTATTGAGAACCATAACACAAGGCATCATTACCAGAGCTCTCATCAGGATTACATTTGAAAAACAGATCTTAGCCAAACATGAAAGCAGTTCCTATTATTTCAATATTTTTCTCAGAATTTCAATAAAAAATAGTTTCTTTAAACCATGTAAATTTTGGTTATCAGAGTCTTTTTGTGAAGATTGATCTTGAAAAAGGAGGGGTTAGTCTCATAATCAGGGTCGTACCGTGTCTATACTGAATTTCCCTTCGGGGATTAATTAAGCACATTCTATGCTATTCTGTTCTATTTTGGGTCAGTACAGTAGTTGGAGTGGCCAGACTGTGCGCACACACAAATGACTACCACTTATCCTCTTTAATTTCACTCTCTACTTCAGAGCTCCCCAAACTTTTTCCTGTGAGGGCTACATAACTTTCCTTTTCTGATGGAGGGCTGGGGTCAGTTTGTAACAGAAAAACGTGTGACGATCGCAGGGGTGCCTAAACGTAAACATTTATGTTTTCCGGAAAGCCACACATAACCAAATATTAATAACCCTTTCCAGGATCTTCACAGATTAAAAGTCAGGAAATTAATAATAACACTATTAATGAAATAAATAACACTATTTATGAGGGGGGGGGATCATAATGTGTCTCTGGTATTGTTCAGGGGGCCGGGCCAAATGTGGAGGGGGGGGGGGGGGGGGGTGAATCACTCAATGAATCACCAGCATAACTTGATGTGGGTGTACACAGAGTCACATGCAGACACACACCAAAACAAGGCAAGTAACCCCTCTCCAAGGCTGTAAACTTTGAGGAATCACTGCATTCTCAAACCCCAACTAAGTGCTGACTAGTCCTGATAGATCATCCTTGTTATTTAGCAGAGATCTCTCATTGCCCCTAATGAGAGAGGGGAGACTCCATTATTGAACCAGCTCTTTAACGTCATAATCTTTAACTCATCTACATCCTCTGTGCAACTATTAAATCCTCTGAATCTCCAGCAGTTTGGTGGATGAACCAGCAGGCTTCAGTGCTGCCAGCTAAGCACAGATGTAAACACAGAGTAGTAGCTACGCAATCACAACAAAAGCAACTGAGTTTTAGCTAAAGCTTGCGGTTCCACCATGAAGAACAGTGAAAAAGTCCACAGCTCTCTCCAAACACATGCCCAGAGAGGGAAAACATCCAAAAGAAAATACCAGAGAGCAGTCACATCACTGGTTCTGTGAAAACAGATGGTGAAGTAACAAAAAAAAAGAAGAAAGGACAAACGATAGCAACGGCAACAGTCTGCTTGCACAGCACTTGGGGCGGCTGTGGCTTTAGAGTCCTCACCCCTCAATCAAAAGGTTGATGGTTTGATCCCAGATCCTGCAGTCACATGCTGAAGTGTTCTTGAGCAAGACACTGAACCCCAAAGGGCTCCCGCTCTTGGTCAGTGGTGTGTGTATGGGTCAGAATGTGGGAATGTGTTAGCTAAAACTGATGGCTCCCTGCAACACAAGCCTCTGCCATCAGTGTGTGAATGTGGTGTGGATGGATGAAAGAGACTAAAAGTGTAAGGCTGCGGTCACACTGGCCATCCAAACCATGGCGTACTCAAGCATGATCGTCCCACCACAGAGCAGTTCTGCTGGCCAGTACAGCCCACGGTCACACTACTCCAACATGAACCAGACTTTAAGAAAATGTATGGCCCGCCTACATCACCATGAAGCGTCTGTTTACATGGAGCATGGCCTCATCAGAGTCAGAACAGTGTTCAGAAAAGACTAGTAAAGCGCTCTATATGTACTGGTTAATTTACCATTTACCAATAACCAAGACTTCCATTTCTACATCCACTGCTCCTCCCTCTCTTTTTAAACTGTAGTTGTTCTCCTGATCCATTGTTGACAGGTTATTTTTGTTTTTTTTGGTCACCTGTTTGTGTGATGAATAATAAATGGTTGCTTAGTTATCTGGCCACAAATCTCCATTTCACTTTGTCAAAAACACCCCAGGCCATTTCCCTATCACATAATTTAACATGATGAATGTCTACATACACGTGTACGCACTTAAAAAGACTTGTGCTTTTTGTCTTTTTTTTTCCTCTCCAAAAAAATGAAGTGTGGAACAGTGGTAAACAACTGTAAAACTTGCCAAACACATCATATTCTCTTGTATCTGTCCCTTTTCAACAAGGCTACAATAAACATAACTATATCATCACTGATGTTTTGGCTGTTTTCTTTGGTTTGATGTGAGCTCTTGTCTTTTGAGTATAGTTATCATATAAACCATATAAAACCATATTCATATAAACCATGTCTGTACCACGCTTTTGTCATTTCTAAATGGGCTTCATTCTTTTGTTTACTTGTGTGTAAGAAACATAACTCAACATGCTTTCATATAGTCAACGGATGTTTCATTACCATCGGTGCATGGAGGTGTGGAGTCTGGAGTGGATGCCACAGAGCCATATTCCTCTGAAAGAAAACAAAATATGACATTATTCTACGAGTAAACACAGAATAAAGAAAGATTATTGGTAGTATGAGTATCTTGTAGCTGATTTAACATGCAGTTTACCCAACTCAATCACCTCAAACATAAGCTGAGAAATTTTAAGCTTGTAATGAAACCGACTGGGTTATCTGTTTGACTGTGACATCACTTTGCAATTTGATAGTTCAGCTCGTCAATAAATGTGCTGCCAACGGATAACACTACTCTATATAATCCTACAATGATATCAATATCAGACTGAATAAACATAAATTCATTTGCAAACTGCCAGTCAACAGATCTTTATCCATTCATATCTGAATAAGCAACAGAAAGGGCCTAAACTACATTTGACAGCCAGCATGACACTAGCCAATTCTCTGGGTCAGTGTAAATAGTGCAGCACATTTGCAGATCTGCACATGTATAAACCTGCACCTGCAACTCTTCAGAATACACCTTCATAATGAATAAAGTGGGTATAAGGTGAACTTTGGAGGGATTCACTCATATTAAAGCATAACAGAAGATCTATTGGAGTAATAGTAGGCTATACATTTCTCTCTAAGCTAAGTCTTCTTGCACACGTTCACGAGAGCATCAAGCAAACCAACAGGAGCTAAACAGAACATATACATTTATTTCTACTGCAGCTTTTATAAAT
This sequence comes from Labroides dimidiatus, assembly GCA_030710495.1. Lineage (NCBI taxonomy): Eukaryota > Metazoa > Chordata > Actinopteri > Labriformes > Labridae > Labroides > Labroides dimidiatus. The sequence continues at coordinate 4,132,818 of CM061154.1, read as the reverse complement.
GTGTTTATCAAAGGAAGGAGCGTTTAAAATAAATAAATAAATAATTAAATAAATAAATAAATAAGGGGGGGGGGCGGCTAACGAATATGATGCTTTACTTACAACAGTTAGCGGAAATGCTCGACTGTCAGCTACTTAAGTGAGGTAAATGAATACAAGTAGAAGAGCAGAATATGGAGAACAAAAGCTGACTCACGGCAGTGGGAGAATCCTAAAACCTGGCCCATGCTCCATCAAGGCATCGCTGGGCCCATCCAGTCTGGAAGCCTCCCTCCTCCCTGCTTCCTCCTCTGCAGCCGGCTCTCACGTCTAGTAGACGTGCACTCTCTCTCTCTCTCTCTCTCTCTCTCTCTCTCTCTCAGTTGCCCCGCCCTGCCTGCTTCAGCCCACCATCCATCCACCTCCCTTCATCTCCCCTCATCGTTGCTGCTTCAGGTTTGGTTGTCGTACAGCAAAGGAGCAGCATGAGTTTGTCCGTGCGTTTATCGCACAGACTCTCCATCTCCCATTCTGTGTGTCTATCTTCCTCCCTCGTCATGTGATTTCGTCTCAGAATCCTATAGGACGAGGCTGGAGGAGAGGGAGTAACGACCTCATAAATAAATAACTTTGGCACACAGAGATGAAGTGTGGAGGGAGATGCTAAAGCTGGACTGAGTCTTGCACACAGGAGCTTGTAGGGTCTGCAGTATTTCAGTAAAATTTAAATAGTAACTTCATTTTACTAATAAGATTATTTACACGCTTTCAGTCTGTTGGCAGAAATTAACCATGAAAGCTGTTTTTTTTCTTTCAAATTTAACTTTAAGAACTTGAACTGAATAAAATCATTCGAGACCTTAATATCCCTGTTCTACAGTGAAAAGCAGGGAGCAGTGGTACGTTACTGTAACTGAGGAACAAGCATGAATAATGAAAAACAGGTTAGAGGGAGGAAAACAAAGAATGGAAAGGAAGATACCAAAAAAGCCAAGTGCTTCAATTTTCAATTAATTTATTTTATTTATTTATTTATTTATTTATTTGTAAAATTACTGTCAGGGTGACAGAGACATGTTGCTGAGGTTAAACCATTAGGTAGCTGCAGGAAATTGAAACAGGAGATCAGGCACATAGGGGAAAAAGGAAAAAAGACAGTCTTACAAAAAAATATGTGGTGCTTAATACACTTGTAATAGTCCCCAAAAGGCAAAGGAGTACCCACTGAAGTGACAGCAGGACAAGGCATGGATGGAAAGGCAGATTGATGATAGGTGTGTCAGTAATACAGTGGTGAGCTACAGCCAGTCTACACGAGTACAGGAAGAAGAAGGGAAGGGCAGAGAGGTGGGGAGAAACAATCAAACAAGGAATTGGGGGGATTGTGACTGCCAGAGCTGTGACTACTGAAGTAAAACATCAATGAAGTTAACAAAACTCAGAGTATAACACAGTTAAAGCAGGGCATTTTACAAACAGTTCAAAGGACATAACTGGAAATTTTAAATTAAAAAGCAAACAAATTAAATAAAAAGAGAAGGAAGAGAGGTGCTGAGGCATTTATGGCAAATGTTACAAGCCAGTTCACTTTACATCACAACTTTGGATACTGGTTTGCCTCAGGAGTGGTTTAATACTACATGTTCCTAGAATTGTTGTGTAAGACAGAAATCAAGTAATGTGTAACTAGACAATTTCCACGGAAATCGTGAGAGGGGCTCGGGCGGCATGCCGGCTGGCATACATACTCTTGATATACTTTGTAATGTGTCCTCTCCCTAACTGTTGTGGGAACATAATAGCTACTAATGGGCTATAGGTGTGTTTGGTGAGATTGATGTGTGGTTACACATCCACACATGTGGTTTGTAGTTTAACTGAGGTCATATTTAACTCATTCACACAAATGCGCACTTCGTGCCCACTGTCACATATAATTTTTATACTCCAGAAACACAAACAGATACATACGCCCTTCGCACGCTTAGATGTGGTGGGGGTTTTGTCTGAACTGAGGTCCCTCAATCACCATCATCAATGCACACACCAAACACATAGGCGCTCCGCGCGCCATTTCAAAGTCAAGAACCCCTCTGTGAGTTGATTTAAAAGGTGAAATTAACAAAAATACATTATTTTATATTATTCAATGTCTATGGGACTTTTTCGTCGGTTTTTGGGGGGGTTTTCAGCCAAAAATTGTCGAAATTCTTAGAAAAGTCATAGCACACCATTCTGGAGAGCCGCATGTTTTGATGTATAATTTGTTGGGGTTTTCTCAAAGCTCTGGGAGGAGAAGCGAACCAAAATTTCGTCCGGAAGGTGAAGATATTGAAAAAAAAAGAAGCGAACGGTAGAAAAATAGTGGCTCATGCGAAGCCCGAGCCCCTAAAAAGAAACCAATGGAAGAACAATAGTGGCTCATGCGAAGCCCGAGCCCCTAAAAAGAAACCAACGGAAGAACAATAGTGGCTCGTGGCTTCGCTAGCTTTGCTAGAGGGGAGAGTGGCTCATGATTGGCTCATCATTAGTATCAGCTATAGAGGACTCTGATTTGCCAGATCTGGAACATGATGGAAAGGGACCAAGTTTATAAATTGACTGGAATTCCAACTTATCAGATAAGGTGCCATGGAGCCATGGAATTTTCTCCAACTCCAAAAAGTCTGGCTAAGGATAAGTACAACGAATGCAGAGGGCTCTTAAATTTAATGGCTGCCTTTGTGGTCTGTGTTTAGACTGTGGAGGAGCTGCAGGGACAAGTCAGATTGTATAGTTTACACTAGTTAGGACTCCAACATTTCATTTGGCTTGAGCTCTATTACTACAGTAAATGGTCTTAGTTGTGGGAAATATCTGTTTTAGATAGATAGATAGATAGATAGATAGATAGATAGATAGATAGATAGATAGATAGATAGATAGATAGATAGATAGATAGATAGATAGATAGATAGATAGATAGAACCTTGTCTGTTCTACAGTAAAAAAAGACATCTGTCTTTCACATGGCTCTAAGTACAAACTAGCATTTCAACACGTTTTCTTCAGGAAATGCAATTTTTCTAGTGTATGAATTGAGATGACAGTTTGTGGTCTACTGATGTGATCAGTTGTGTTTTATTTTATGAAGTCACATTCACCAGGTTACAACAGTTACACTCCTGATAGAGTTCAGTTCAATAAGTGTTTTCTGTTATTAGCAGTATGTGTATTCATTCAGCCATCTTCTATCCCGCTTATCCTGTTCAGGGTGTCTGGAGTCTATCCCAGCTGTCTGAGGGTGAGAGGCGGGGTACACCCTGGACTGGTCTCCAGCCAATCACAGGGCTGACACACAGAGACAGACGACCTTTCACGCTCACACTCACACCTAGAGGCAATTTAGAATCACCAGTTGACCTGATGAGCATGTTTTTGGGAGGAAGGCAGAATACCCGGAGAGAACCCATGCATGCACTGGGAGAACATGCAAACTCCACACAGAAAGGCCACTGGGCTAACTGGGATCCAAACTGGTGACCTTCTTGCTGTGAGGCTGCAGCGCTAACTGTTGCGTCTCCATGTAGCCCGCTGCATGTGCATGTATGAAAAGACTATAAACGTGTCTCAGATATTAAAGGTATCATTGTTTGCCCAAAAACACTCCTAAAGTGATGATTTGAAGCCATATTGCACATTAGAAGGGAGGTGAATATGTTGTGCATCAAAGGGTTAAAAGGCAGTTGTTAGAGCCAGTATGACAGCTAGGCTAACATCATCAGCTTTGAGGTCTCCATGGCAACGTAAACGAAACCTTCAACCAGAAGAGCAAAACCAGCAGTCACCATGAGCTGGGTGGGTAGTCAGGAAAAAGTGGATCCTATTCTACCCTCTTATTTCCTGTTATACCCTCCCCTCCCATCCCTCCCTTCCCTCCTTATTTTAAAAAGCAAAACTAAAACCCTATTCTAAAATCCTAGAGCTCTGGATCTGCACATCGGTCTTACTCCTGCCGGAGAGGTCCCGGACCAGAACCCCTGTGAAGTGAGCCGACTTATAAACTCCACAGGGCTACCGACAGGCAGGTCGCCGTTCAGAAGTGGAATCCAACGGCTCATTTCTGTGGTTCCCCGTCCAACGACCAAGATCACACTCAACCCAGAAAGGGGAGCAGAGCTAAATTCTAGTGACGCACATCAGTCCTATGTATAAACTTTTTTTGGAACACTTGATGAGGTCATTGAGGTCACGGAACACACATCAAAGGAGATGAAGGACATAAAGGGCAGTGAGGTCATTATGACATCACAGTCTTTTGTTGTTGTTTGAAAAACAGTAAAAGATATTTAAAAAGTTCAAACTTGTCAACAGTGGAAAGATCTGTGAACATTTGAAAACAAAAATGAAGTCTGTAGTGGAAGTATGATGAAGTTTAAGGAGCTCAACGTTAACATCAAGTTTTAACATCATCAATACACACACACACACACATGCATGTTTGAACGCTTTACATGCCCTTTCAAGGACAAGAAAACCTCTGTGTGTAAACTTTCATTGATAATACATTGTTTAAATTTATTTATTTGATTCAAAAGGAATCCTGACTCTCTGTGTGTGTGTGAGAGAGTGTGTGCTTATTTTGATATTATAGCCAGGCTCTCCCAGAATGCCCCAGAATGTCCTTATGAGTCATCATTCATGAACAGCTGCCTGGTTGCCATGGTGATTTAACAGAGAGCAGCTGTGGAGATCAAGGGACACCTCTTTGTGACAGCTCCTCTTTGGACGGTTTTTGGGATGAGGTGCAAACTTTTTGCACCAAGTACATGACTCTCCAAGTACCACCATGATGTATTAATCAAGTAGTGCAGTCGGCCTGAGTATTCAGCTGAATCTATGCCCAGTTCAATAATGAGGTGGGGGTTTATTCTCATTAAATATTTTAATTATTTCAAACAACAGAAATACACAGTTTGAACATTAACACCGTGCTTAAATGTAAGACACTAAGAGAAAATATACCACAAAAATGACTCCGTACACTTCATGTACGAGCACAAGCATGCCAACACGATCACCACAACCACTCTTCTTTACAGTTATTTTAAACAATAACGGGGTGTTAGAGGGATGAGTCAGACCCAAACAACTTAACATGAACCAAAAAGTCTCTAAAGTTGTAATCTCGTTCTCTGTCTCACTCGGTTGACTCTGATGAGACTGCGCTCCATGTAAACAGACGCTTCATGGTAACGTAGGCGGGCCGTGTGTGTACTTGAAGTCTATTGGAGACCTGCATGAAGTTGGCCCCCCACCCCACGCAAAACTTGATGAAAATAGTCTCAAACATTTGTGCTGTGTTAGTGCTGGTTTGTGCTGAAAAAACTTCATTTGTGCTGGTTCAACTTGGAGTAGTGTAACTGCAGGCCATATTGACCAGTGGAGGAGCGGCGCTGCAGGTGGGGGGCAATCGTGCTTGACTTCAGCACGTTAAGAATGGCCAGTGTGACCATGCCCTTAATTTTAATTTATTTTATTTACATTTAATTCTGTGATTCCTCCACATACCACTAACAGGGGCCTGATAAAGTAAGAAAGTGACAAAATGAGCAAAAATCAAGAGTAAAGTCATAGTGTGAATGTTTTAAAAAAAAGCTTACACTGAGCCCTGTATAGCATTAATGATTCCACGCCAGTTGTTTTGAGCTAGCTTGCCTGTGGTAGCAACCTGAAGTTGATAACTGCAGGCCTCTGAAGAAAAAGGTTGATAGAACAGAAAAGAATGGAATTGAATGTACTTCATAAATTCCCCAAGGGAAATTCAGTCACAGCAGCAACAAAAGAGAGTGTATAGTGCTTAAAAAAAGAAACCTAGAATATATAAATAGAATAATACAATAAGTGTCAACTAGAAAAATAAATTCAATCAGAGACGACAGCTTGGCCCTAACTCTCCAGTTAGCCACCACCTCCACAGGGTCCAGGACTGAGCTTGACTTCTTCAACAGTCTATTCACCCTAGCTCTCTCGTATCCTTGTTAAAATAACAACATCAACAACAACAAAAGACTGTGATGTCATAATGACCTCACTGCCCTTTATATCCTTTATCTCCTTTGATGTGTGTTCTGGGACCTCAATGACCTCATCAAGTGTTCCAAAAAAAGTTTATTAACAGGACCGGTGTGCGTTACTAGAGGTTAGCTCTGCTTCTCGGGTCGCTCCTGGGTTTGAGTGTGATCGTGGTCATTGGGTGGGGAATCACGTAAATATAGCCGTCGTGATTCCACTACCGCCAGGCGATCTGCCTGTCGGTAGCCCTGTGGAGTTTATAGTCGGCTGATCCACTTCACAGGGGTTCTGGTCCGGGACCTCTCCGGCAGGAATATGCCGATGTGCTGATCCAGAGCTTTAGGGTTTTAGAATAGGGTTTAGAATAGGGTTTTAGTTTTGCTTTCTAAAATAAGAGCTTATACGGGTATGATAGGATCCACTCTTTTCTTGACTACCCATAGTTCATGGTGATTGCTGGTTTTGCTCCTCCGGTTGAACGAATCAACAAACACACACCCACGACTGTGGATTAGTGGTAGAGTTGTCGCCTCTCAACCGTAAGGTCGAGGGTTTGATTCCCAGCTCCTGCAGTCATGTCGAAGTCCTTGAGCAAGACACTGAACCCCAAATTGCTCCCACTGTTGTTCAGTGGTGTGTGAATGAGAATGACTGGTTTAGATAAAACTGATGGCTTTCAGTAGGTAGATTGTTCTGCCATCAGTGTGTGAATGTGGTGTGGATGGGTGAATGACTTCAGGAGATTTTTTTCCCTCAAATTTGAGCCAAAACACTGAAACTCTTAGAAGACAGAAATGAATCAAGAATAACAAACAACCACTGAAACACTTTTTCTCAGTTCATGAATGAAGTAAATAAGAGAGATTTAACATCACAAAAAATAATATAAGTTTTACACATTATGACGTTGTGGACCTTTGATTCAGTACATTTTTCTCTGACTGGACCTTTCTGAATTTTAATTGAATAACCCTGATTTATATGGATTGAATGTCTTTATTTAGAGGGGTCGGTTGAAAGTGTTGAAAAATGGCAAGAGAGAGAAGTTTATTACGTAGCAAAAATAATGCAGGTTGGAAATTGACCCTGGTTACCAACTCATAGAACAACAGCCTTTACACATAGGGTTCATGACTTAGTGACAAATCTAAACCACTAGAAAGCTACTTGGGACAGCATTATGTCCAGAGGACTGAAAATAGGATTATTACCGACCATCTCTTTAAACATCTGCTTAAAATGGTTAAGTGCTGAGAAAAAGAAGAAGAGTCATATGATGTAGTTCTTGCTAATAAAAAAACTACACATTTGTTTTTTATACTGCTCTGATGTTAAGATACAATCTGTCATTATTCATTTATTTTAAGCATTTAGCCTAGCCAATATCCATCTCCCTGAGTGTGTGTGTGTGTGTGTGTTTTGCTGTTTCTTACTTCTGCAAAGCTGCCTTGGGTTCCTTGAAAGGCACTATATAAATCCAAGTTATTATTTATAAATAGTATACATTATCTTTTTTTGAAGTGTAATGCTACACAGCCCTTTCCGATGTATCAGGTTCCTTAGCCTTCTTGGTTTCAGATCAAACAAGGTTAAGCTGCTCTGATTAGTTTCTTATTTCAGACATTATCTCCATACATACCTGGAAGACTAACTATGAAAGCCTTGAGTGTTGTGTAAAACGTCTTGCTTATAATCCCTTGTGTGTATAGATCATGTGGTCTGCCTTGTAGGCCAAGTGATTATCAAGCAGTGTAGAGAGAGACAGAGGGAGGAGTCAGGGCAGGAGGATAAATCAACAGAAATAGACAGGCCAATAGAAGCACAGGGCTTATGCTGGGTGAGTAAAGAAGGAAGGCAAAATAGGCACCCAAACAGACTGACACAGAGACTAAGACATCATAGACATTGTAAGACCTTTGAGACTTCACCTCTGGGGAAAGGAATTGGTTACATGGATCGGATCAGTTTTAACAGAAAGCTGATTCAGTTTTTCACTTCAGATCATAAACTTCATTTGGAGTAACTTTTTTCGTTTACCTGCTCTAGAAGCCTCAAACTAACTGTTGCCCTGGACCTGCTGCGGAAAACACAGGGCAGGGGGAGGGGTGCCAGGAAGAGACGTGCTGCTGCCAGGCCAAGGAGGAAGCTCCAGACAAGACTCCGCGGGGTGATGCGGACAGCAAGGCGTGCCAGCAATGTGGAGGTGCCATCCTTCCTCCGTCAGCTGGTTAAAGAGACAGAGAGGGTGGTCACCTTCTTCTTTAAAGGGGGACCCAGGGAAACGGTGGATGGGGAGGAGGACAGCTTTGATGAGGACAACTCGATGCCCAGCCCGTACCTTGACCGCCCCATCTTGGAAAAGCATGTGTCAGAGGGGGGTTCTCAGTCAGGCTTGAACTATGCTGTGGCAAGCATGCAGGGCTGGAGGGCTCAGATGGAGGATGCCCATGCCTGCATGCCCCAGCTGAGAGGAGAGCTTTCAGAGTGGGGGTACTTTGCTGTTTTTGATGGACATGCAGGCACCACAGTGGCACAGTACTGCTCTAAAAACCTGCTGGATCACATCCTGGCAACAGGTACGGAACAAACCATTAACAGCTAAAGGAGATGACTCATAAATTAGGATAATCAAATTCCTTCCTCTTGCAAGGATTTGCTTCTAATTGTTTAAAGGTCATTTAGCTTTTAATCATTTGGAAAAACAACCCTAACATTTTAATAATAACACTGAAACTGAAGCACTATACAGTGACAACCATTGAATTAAAAAAACACTTTGACAAATCAGTTAAATACCAAAAGAATATTTAAGTCATTCAAAATAGTTGCTGGAAAGCAGATAAATAACAACTTAAAGAATTCAGCTTTAAACAGGGATTACTATGATTACTTCCATGGCTGAGTCTGTGCACAATGATGAAAGAAATTATGAAAAATCTGACTGTAATTTGAACCAAGTTCCAGAAACCAGACAACCAATTTCAATCAAGACTCTGGATGATGTGATATTTTTGTTTTGTAGAAAAAGGTGCTACCGTTTATTCAGAAGCAAAGTTTCATATAACACAATAAGCTCCTTGAACTAGTTGGTTTACCACTGGAGACATGGCTGCTGGCATTTTGTTTCAGCTTGGTTGTCTTTTGGTTGGTTTGTCTTGTTTTATCATGATTGCACAAATCCAGCCCTGTTTTGCACTCTAAACTTAAGTTACACAGCAAAAACTCAGATATTATATATATATATATATATATATATATATATATATATATATATATATATATATATATATATATATATATATATATATATATACAAGATATTTTTAAAAAATTATGCCTGAATTTCCTGTAATGGGCAAAAATATAATGTCTAAATACTAAATGTATTTTTCTATATGCATTTACAGATATTTATTTATTTATTTATTCATTCATTCATTCCTCCCAATTCCCCATAGGTGTGGTCAAAGCCAGTGCAGACCCTGAGCAGGTGAAGGAGGGGATCCGTGAGGGCTTCCTTGACATTGATCGCCACATGCACAAACTAGCTCGCCAGGACAACTGGGATCGCAGTGGCTCCACCGCAGCAGCTGTCATGATTTCGCCAAATTACATTTACTTCATCAACTGTGGGGACTCGCGCACCTTGCTCTGCCGTAATGGCCAGGTGGTCTTCTACACAGAGGATCACAAGCCATTCAACCCCAGAGAAAAAGAGCGCATCCAGAATGCTGGAGGCTCTGTGACTCTGCAGAGAGTTAATGGCTCGCTGGCTGTTTCCAGGGCTCTGGGGGACTTTGACTTCAAGGAAGTGGACTGGAGGCCCGAAACAGAGCAGCTGGTGTCCCCAGAGCCAGAGGTGTATGAACTGGGGAGAACGCCTGAAGATGAGTTCCTCATTCTGGCGTGCGATGGCGTGTGGGATGCCATCGGTAATGAGGAACTGTGTGCTTTTGTGCGCAGTCGTCTGCAGGTGTGTGATGACCTGAGAGAGATCTGCGCCCAGGTCATCGACCTCTGTCTCTACAAGGTGAAGAGTCCAAAACAGACCACAGACGAGGGGCACGAAACAATACAAAAATCAAAGATTTACATAAAATACCCAGACTTAGATATTCTTAAACCTTTGTATGGTTGGTGAAAGGTTAATTATTGATGATGGAAAATCGTTCAACTTCAGCATTCAATCGTTACACCTAGAAGAATCACTGAGACTGCATACAGATTTAATACTTAGTTTTAATGCTACTGCTGCTAATTTAATATCAGAGTTTTGTAACCAGAAACAAACAAATCAGTCAAATAGGACACTTGCTGAAACATGCAACAAACATTGATTTTTAAGTATGGATCTTTTCGCTCATGTTTACAAAAGCAAAGCAAACTCACTTTGTCCGTAAAAGTTGTAAACTAAATAGTCTACTGGCTAATAACTGCATGTACCAGGTGTTATCAGCCAAGAGATGTTTCCACTCTCAGAGCACAGGGTTATTCCAGGCCAAACAGTGTTAGAGCAGTTGAATTTATGAATGGGGGATTAATCTTAAACAGATTGTGTTGTGGACAGGTGTGAACTGAGGATAGGGTCTCTTCGAACAGTGATGTTACGTAAGCAGATTTCCCCTGCAGGTCGCCTTAATGCTTGTTAGTAACTGCCTGTTTAAACAGTGACGAGCTCACCCTATAAATAGCTATTTAAGGCATGCAGGGATATAGGATAGCAGGGGAGATATGCTACTCATGGCTCAGATTAACACTGAATGTGAGTCTGTTAAAGGAAGCCCAGTGTTACCTCTCCATACCTACCAGCTTAGAGGCTTTGTCCTTTCCAAGATGTGCTGCTATTTATTTCACCTGAAAAGGCTTACTGTTGAAAGACTGCATGTTCCAGTACACACTTAGCCTCTCTGATGTCATCACCAACAAGCTGGTTGAAGACTTGCAGAGACTTCAAAATATAGCCTGGCTGAAACTAGATAGTCAAAGCTGGAATATACGTTAAACTTGAGGTTTATGAAGTTTTTTTTTTCTTTTTGCACAACATTAATCTAAATTAAATGTAGTTGTTTGGATTGTTGGCTCCTTAATGAATCAGGATTTTTGCTGTTATTTCTCAGACAACAGTTACCCTTCTAACATCATACATCAGCTCTCACAAGTCTTCACAGGTGCTTCAAAAGTCAGTGGGGTTTATGGTTAATATTACCTTGACGGAGCTCAAAAGAACAATGCTGCACAAAGGAATTTAAAATTGTTGAACAAAATACATCATTTTTCTCAACATGACCTCAACCCTTAGTTATTTTTTATTGTCGACAGATATAATCCAGAGGATTGTTTAGGAGAAATTATGAACCTAGGGGGATCATACTTTTGTATAAATATACTCATGTGACAGAACCAACATGGTCATATGTAGGAATGCCATGAATTTTATTTCCTAAAGTTATATTGTTAGGTGGTTAGCAGTGGTTATATACAAGCAGCTTTTGTAAAATCAAAAGAAAAAAAAGGGAAATGCTTCTGATACGTGGGAATGCAGCTGTGACTTCTACAAACATGACTGGACATTTGTTGGCTTTTCTTCACTTTACTTACAGCGATACATAAAAACATCAACAGAGTGTAGCATGTATGCTCTCGTGTTTTTGTTCGCTTGTGATGCATGAAACTGCAACCCAGACAATCGAATACTGCCACCATATGGTCTAAATTAGCAACTGATCTCAGATTATTCAACAGTATTCATTCATTCATCTTCTATAGCGCTTCTCCTGTTCAGGGTGGTGGGTGTCTGGAGTCTATCCCAGCTGTCTTAGGGTGAGAGGTGGGGTACACCCTGGACTGGTCTCCAGCCAATCACAGGGCTGACACACAGAGACAGACAACCTTTCACACTCACACCTACGGGCAATTTAGAATCACCAATTAACCCGCATTTTTTTTGGACTGTGGGAGGTAGTTGGAATACCTGGAGAGAACCCCCACATGCACGGGGAGAACATGCAAACTCCACACAGAAGGCCCACCTGGTGAACTGGGATTTGATTTGTGACCTTTATTCTGTGAGGCTGCAGCACTAACCATTGCTCCACCATGCAGCCCCAACACACATTAACTGGAGTAAATTATTCAAAGCCTAGTTTTATCCTTAGTATCCAGGCAAAACGATATGAATTAGTGCCTCACTGAACTCAAGATACAACAAGGTGAATCAAAATTAACTTCCTTTTTTATAAGTAAACTGTTACAAACATGGTCATTTTTTACAGTAAAACAGATTATGTAGAGACAGAAAAATGATCATTTGAAGAGTATTGGAGGGCAATAAATAAAAAAAAAAACAACAACAAAAAATGTCACCCTTTGTACAATGTGATGATCATGAAATTCAGACCCAAGCTTTTTTAAATGGGTTGTAAACATGTTTTTTGTAATTTAAAAGTCTGTGTGTTTTTTTTTCTTTTGGTTTTGTGAGTTTGTAGTTTCCGGTCTTTCTGCAGTCAGCCTCAAGCAGACATTCAGTGAACTGCAGCTTTAAGCACTTCTGCATAGGCTTCAGTTTTTAAAATGGATGTTGTCCCTTGAGCCCTGAGATTAACTGGAGACCAGTCCAGGGTGTACCCCACCTCTCGCCCTTAGACAGCTGGGATAGGCTCCAGACACCCTGAATAGGATAAGTGGTATAAAAGATGAATGAATGTTGTCCCTTGATTTTCAGTGCCTCTAACAATTTTGTACTCTGTCTCCCCCTGCAGGGCAGCTTGGATAACATCAGCGTCATTATTGTCTGCTTTCCTGGTGCCCCCCAGGTGTCACAAGAGGCCCTGCAGCAAGAAGCAAAATTGGAGCAACAGATTGATGTGAAAGTAGAAGGTGATCTAAGGGTTACTTCAAAACCCAAGAGTCTACTTTGATTTAGTTCCTGGATTTGTAATTGTATTTTCTCCCACAGAAATTATCCAGATGATGAGGTCCAGAGAGGAAGACCCTGATCTTTTGTATGTGATCAAATTCTTGGCAGCAGAAGAAATTCCAGGGCTGCCACCAGGAGGAGGCATCACCAGCAAGTCAGTCTTCATAGTTCTTGCGTTTAAATAATTCTTTAAATTCTTACTGAATGACTCTTTTGTCATAACACTAGTGTCCATCTCTTTGCAGGCGTGACTGTATCATCTCAGCATATCAGAAACACATCATGGCTCTCAGATCTCAAGAGCCAATGGTAAGGCTTATAAGCTCACATGTTACAAAAAATACCAAAAAAAAAAAGGTTATTTTATGTTGTAGATGGCTGTAGAACAGAACTAAAGATGTAAGAAATCTTTGCTGGAAATCTCCTCATAAAAATGCTGCTTATTATAAGTTCATCCTACTTATTTATTAGATAAGTTTTTTTAAAACATCATTTTTGTCTTGTGGTATTTTAAGGACATCGAAGGATCGTCAGAAGAGTCAAACTAAAGCTACTACTATGGCAACGGAATAATCATCTGCCTCATCATCCTCTTAAAGAGCAGCTGCAACAGGATGCTTCACTCTTTAGATGAGCGAATAGCTTATGATGCTTTGTATAATATTTCATGGTGAAGCATGTTTTTCAGTAAATTAAAATTAAGATTAAAGTGAAGTTAAGTTTTTCTGTGTTTTTATCTATCTATCTATCTATCTATCTATCTATCTATCTATCTATCTATCTATCTATCTATCTATCTATCTATCGATAGATGTGTTTGTTGTGTGTGTGTGTGTGTGTGTGTGTGTGTGTGTGTGTGTTTGTGTATTTTCAGGGTTGTTTGCCAACAGTACCTAAAGTCAGGGATGGTGGTCACAGAAAACTAGCATGAATTTGAATGTAGCATCTCCGTCAGAACTCTGTTTAGCCCCTGCCCCCCTGCACTTGTAGCTCCTCTAAAACGACTGTGGCTCAGTGGTAGAGTTGTTGCCTCTCAATTGGATGGTCGAGGGTTCGATACCCAGCTCCTGCAGTCTCATGTCGAAGTGTCCTTGAGCAAGACACTGAACCCCAAATTGCTCCCACTGTTGTTCAGTGGTGTGTGAATGAGTTTGAATGTGTTAGATAAAAACTGATGGCTTTCAATACTAGATCATTCTGCCATCAGTGTGTGAATGTGGTGTGGATGGGTGAATGACACCAGCAGTGTAAAGCGCTTTGAGTGGTCGGTAAGACTAGAAAAGCGCTATATAAGTACTGGTCATTTACCATTTACCATTCATTCATTTAAATCCCCCCCCCCCACCCCCCCACTCACATGCATGAGTGCCACTGATTCAGGATCATATGCTGGTGACTGATTCAAAACCACAGACTCAAACTGGTCCTCAGCACATCGTTTTTGTTTGCTCTACGTTAGCAGTAATCAGGGTATAGGTAGATTTTCTGCCATTCTCCAGAGGACTTGGATCCCTCTTGGTCATGTGCATTGAATCAGAGCTAGTGCTTGCCGGCAAAATGTACATGAAGGAGGCAGGCAGAACGGCAGGATGTGATTTGATTGGTTTGATAAATTGGATCCTAAACTCTAGGATTGGTTGGTGTTTTCCCAGGTTTACTCCTGCTGTAGTCAGCAGATATTTTTCACTCTATTTTAAGAACACATCATGTCAGGACATAAAGATCATTTTAACCAGAATAATAAAAAGCCTAAATCTGATCACCAACCCTGACTTTAACTAAACAGTACCTTGGGACACTTTGGTGTATAACTGTTCAGACTAACAGCTTATGACAGACAGCTCATTTTACATAAATGAAATAAAAGTAAACCCTCCTTAGCCAATTGATCACACTCATATTGAGCTGTTAAGAACATTGTATGTTCACCTTTGTTAGCATAAGAGCCTCTCGTGATGGAATGCAGTATGCAGTGTCTCCCTGTAAATAACTAGTTTGCACAATGCTGTCAGGTAGCAAAGGCAACACAGAGAGCAGTGACTTGGCATAGCATGACCATAAAGGTATGCCTTAACAGAAGAAGGCCAGAGGGATAAAAAGAAAGGATGAAAAAATGCAGGGGAGAGCCACAGGAAGGGGGATATGGAAAAGAAGGGTCATACTTGGAAATAGGATAAGAAGTTCCCAGGAATTAGCACACATACCTCAATTAACATGGACCTTCACTGGACTTTAGAGTAGTTGTGTCATGAGTGATGTCAGTGTATTGTTTTTTAGGCCACTCTTTTTATGGAAACAGATTGGCACTGCCTGATTTAGCTCACTGACAGTAACGATTACTTTTTATTACATATTCAAAATGAAACAGTGGAAAGTTTTGACATAATATATTTTTACTAACTACAATTTTTACACACTTTTGGTTTCACCACTGTACAAAAGTACTGGTGTACTGGTTTCTCTTTGCAGTTAGAGTAGTATTCTCCACGAGCAAACCCCTGGTTCTGGATTAACAGCCCCTTATAAACACCTCAGTTTGTAGGCTCAATTAATCTGCTGCCACTCAAGGTCAGTTCAAAACACAGAATTTCCAAAAAGAAAATGTTTCCAAGTCACATCTCACAAAACACATTGGAATTTTGCAAAAGAAACTATTTATAAAGGAACTCTTTAAAAATAACTATTACTCGATCATTATTTTACTTTCTGGGCTGCTTTTTTGTTTTTTGTTTTTAATTCTATGAAGAGAACTACGTGACTACTGTGCTATTTCCAAAGGAAAAAAATCAATCATAACACTTAAATGTGGGCTGCATGGTGCAACACTGCAGCCTCACAGCAAGAAGGTCCCCAGTTTGAATCCCAGTTCGGACACAGTGGCCTTTCTGTGTGAAGTTAACATGTTCTCCCTGTGCATGTGTGGGTTCTCTCCAGGTACTCCAGCTTCCTCCCACAGTCCAAAAACATGCTCATCAGGTTAACTGGTGATTCTAAATTGCCCATAGGTGTGAGTGTGAAAGGTTGTCTGTCACTGTGTGTCAGCCCTGTGATTGGCTGGAGACCAGTCCAGGGTGTACCCCGCCTCTAACCCTAAGCCAGCTGGGATAGACTCCAGACACCCACCACCCTGAACAGGATAAGAGGGATAGAAGATAAATAAACTGTTTAATGTTGGTTTTGTCAAAGCTGCAAACAGTTTCATAATATAGTTAAACTACTAAGCAAATTAAAAAAGGTACAACTGTTTTCTAAGACATTAACTGATAAGATATGTCAAGTTTTTATAAAAAAAAAAATCTTACAATTTTAACAGGTTTTTAAGGTTTTGTTTCCGAATAACTTCCATGGGTGACTTCAGCTAGCTGCTTTTCTTTTTGTTCTACTGCACACACAAAAAGATATAGGACTGAGTCTAAGCTAACACTTCCAATGGTTTATATTTAAAATCCTACTATATCTAGTTTTGGCAATAAAAAGCTTGTAGGAAACTAAACAAAGTTAAAACTTCTCTTGCAACTAGAATGTGTTCTCTCTTTAGCCTATCTTGAGCGTGAATATCAAAAACAGCAGGTCAGAGTCAAGCTGTCTACCATGGGGGACTTTCGGTGGCTCTGTGCAAAAGTCATGGGTTCTCCAGAATGTGTTGCAAGGGTGTGGCAAGACTCAGCACCTCTGTATTAAATGAGAGCAGAGCTTTTGTTGGACAGAGCGCCATTCTCACCTCCTCACGCCTTGCAAGTCGGATCACTCAAATATTCAAGGGCAGCACGGTTCAGCAAGAGACACTGGAACACTTCGGACACAACAAAGAGAGGAGGAAATCAGAGAAAGACAAGAAATTTCACAGAGAAAATGTAAGTACTGACTATGCTTAGGTGGTATTCTAAGTTCCTCTGGGTGCTAAGATTTATCTCAAGGACCTAAGGTACACTGAGAGAACTTAGAAGTAACAATGCTCTCTGAAGGGTGAACGCCTAATCATCATTTAAGCAAAGAAAAGATAGTTTTGTAGGACCAAGACAAAAAAGAGTATCAAGGATCAAAAATACAGATGTGATCAAAGGATCATCAAATCTTAATCAATTAGTTATTTACAATGCTCCAAAACATGATGAATGTCATCCACCAGCAGCAGAGCACTTAACAGCATTAAGGAAGTCCAGAGGCAAGGAAAAACTGATTTTAATACACACAGTGCTAACAGACTGATCTTAACATAGGTGTCATATCAGCAACAGCAGCCAAGTTGAGATTTATAATACAGTTCTTGATACATAGCCTACAACAACGCCATAAAGAATCCTGTAATAATTTATGTGACACAATTATCATATAAAAACATATCATCATGTCTAATGAGCTAAAGAGCAACAAGATGTTTACCCTACAAGGTAAATCTTAGGTCATCTTAGGGCTGGATGATGCGGCCTAAAAATAAAGTCCCTGATTTTTACCCATGACACTCGATTTACGATTTTGATTTCTTCTCCTCTCTCTCTCTCTCTCTCTCTCTCTCTCAAATAAATAAATAAATAAATAAATAAAACTCAAAGAGATACAAAAAATGATTAATCAAGTTTTGCCTCCATGTTTACAAAATATTTTCCCAAACCAAACAGAATTCCCCTAATAGAGTTAAAGTGTATCATAACATGTTGATTATGTAGTTCAAACATAGACAGCTTTGATATAAACACTCAAGGCTGAGTATTTTCACAGTATATTCACATGAAACTCGCTGATCAATATTTAATCTTATTTTAAAAAAAGAACAAATAAAAGCCTTTAAAAGTCCTTGTGCAAAACCTGACAGGGCCTACCATTATGAAAACTACATTTTTTTTCAAACATTGCAACAACTCACAAGTAGACTATGGCAAGAAAATATCTCCATTTTAAATTTTCAGCAGAAAATGATTTGAATTAATCGATATATTGTCCAGCCCTTCTTCATATCCAAGTGCACTTAATGTTTAACAGATACAGTCAGCTTCGCGTCATAGTTAGGGGCGGAGAATTTTAAGGGGGAAAACAATCCATTCCCTCTCGTCCGCAGCATTGTAAACACGTCGATTTCAAAATCAAATTCAAATGCCAATTACTAAAATGTCATACATCGATTGATTGGAGCCAGCTCAAAAGGCTAGATACAGAACGTTCATGTGAAATACAAAACAATCTAACATTGTTTGTATAAGGTGAAGACAGTGTTATACCTGTAATGAAGTGCTGACAACAGACTTACAGGTTTTGATTTTAGATCTTAAAAGCGATCAAACTCATCCTCCCGCCGGATCGCTGAAATCTTCCCCTCGGCTCTATGCTTCCGTTTGGTAAAATATAAAACACTTGAGATCGTTTTTAAATCATACTTCTGGTACAAATGGACACACGACAGTTCCTCGGCATTGTGGAAAGCGGTTTGTTTTCCCCATTAGTCCGAACCGGATGTGACGTTTTGTGGGCGTTCCTTTCAAACTTCTGATGTCTTGACTAGAATTGACAAGGACTTTAATTATAATATTTTAATATTTCTTTCTAATACTTGGCCCGTCTCCCTCAAAATTTGCGTATTTTTTGAGAAATTATTCGTAAACTGAAAGTGAATGTGAATGGCACGTGGTCTGATGGGGGCAGCGAGAGCTGTGGAGTCACGGCGCTTGTAACCTGGCTGCTAATTAAGTCGCTTTTCCACACCTGTGGAAAACGGATACCGCTCGAGGCAAGGGAAAAGTCGAATGCAGGCCATGGCGGTGCAGCAAGCTGTGTCTCCAAGCACTATAGTCTAAAAAATTTAAACCCTTCTGTATTTTATCTGTAGTTCTCTTTTACCTCTAATGGAGCGAAAAATGACCGAGGCCGCAGAGGAGACAGGTAACATGGTATGCTAACCGACCAGACAAGTGTCATAACAAACTCCAAACAAGCAAATGTTAGCAAACTCGCTAAAGTTTCAACATGGGTGTCTACATTTTAACCAAACAACAAATAACGCCCCTCTGTCTCACCAAATATCTCCAACTGTAGCCAAGAAGGATGCCGCTGAATGCAGGAGACACGGGGTACGGCAGCGTGCGAGGCCCAGGGCTGACGGGCAGTGTGGGTGAGTCTGAGTCAGCTCCGCTGCTTATCCCGGCAGAAGAACCAGAACCGGTCCAGCGGTGGCAGCCCATGTCCAAGGAAGAACTGGAGGTAGCCGCAGGGGGTCCGGGTTGGAGAAGGGTACGCTGTTACCTGGTGCTGCTGTTCTGGCTGGCCTGGGTTGCCATGCTTGCCACCTCCATCGCCATAATAGTCATGAGTCCCAGGCCGGTCGCCACACAGCTCAAATGGTGGCAGAAGTCTCTGTTTTATCAGATTCAGCCGGACCTCTTCAATGACGAGCAGAGCGGAAAGTCACGGGGCATCATGGGTGAGGAAATCTTTTCTTATCCAAAAAATACTCTGGATAGAAATAATAGAAACAACACAGATTAGTGATGTGCGATACTGTAAAACCTGCTTGTCGAAATTAATCAAAAATAACAAAAACAATCACTAAAACTAATGTTTATGTTCATGAATTAAAATAACTAATTTTTCAATCAGAAAATAATAATGTTCTTTAATTTTTTTTGCTTTGTTATAACATAGTATATTTGAATATTCATGGAAAGCAACAATTTCACAGAGACAAAAAAAATGTCATGTAGCTACATATCTTCAGTTACAGCAAAATAATTAATTCAGATTTATTTTCACTGGCTGAATATATCATATGACTTTATAAACATAGTTTATAATAAAATAGTTTTCTATAATTAAAACTCTGAAGACCTATTACACTTGAACTAAAGTTGGAGATGATTTAATGTTACTTTTATTCCCATAAATCATCTACCTGGATATTGCCGTCATGCTGAAAGGACTGTTAGTGACCTCTGTCTCTGATCCTGGGGTCTGGTTGTAGTTTGAGGATTCTCCTCCTCCCTCTGTTTACTTTGACTCTGACTTGAGCAAAGTGAGTGAGAGAATCGCAAGTAGAGCAGAGAAACTGAAACTTAAGTATCGATATTATCACGCACGCATTGATCAGTACTGATGCCAACGCTGGTATCGATAAATCAATATTGCGGATCGATCTGCCCACCACTCATAGAGAAAATGGTAACTGTGGACCCATGAAATATGAAAATACAGTGGGAAGATGAATCATTTCTGCATTTGTCATTAATTCTAAATGTTATGAACCTTGTTCTTTTTAGCGCTGTGTGAACAGATCCCCTACCTTAGGTCCCTGGGCATTGGGGCTCTGATTCTGGAGGGTCTCTTTGACAAAGGAGCATCTCCTTTGAACCTCACAGCAGCTGGTGGAGGCGTTGGCACTTTGCCACAGATACAGCATCTGGTCGCTGAGAGTAACAAAGCAGGTGAGTAACAGAGGTTTCAGGTCGAAGAGTCTTCAGAGTTGAATGACTAACATGAGGTTTTTCTTGGTCCTGCAGGTCTTAAGGTGGTGTTAGACTTCTGTGAAGTGGAGCTCATTGGACTGCAAGATGAAGCAGCAAATGCAGACAAGCTAACAAACTTGTCAGTAACAGCACATGTAAGGATCTTCTCTCTAGCTATTAAGTTATTAAACTTGTTTACAGTTTGCTGGATTTCCTCAAACCTCACCTCTTCTACAGCAGGGACTGCGTTTCTGGGTGCAGCAGGGTGTGGCTGGCTTCGCAATCTGTGACACGGATGCAGCTTATTCAGAGAAAGTAAACACATGTCAATAATGTTCTCTACTGTAACAAGCAAAGTTTTCACAAACTCACAAAGTATTTGTGTTTCAGACTTTGCTTGAGTGGAGAGGCGTCTTCAGAGAGTTCAGCAGTCAGGAAGAGGATAGGTACCTGTATACATGCTGATGTGGTCTTTTTGATTATTAAACCAGGCTGTAAGATCTGTTAACGTGCCTTGCTGTGTACCTTTTTTAGGGTTATTGTGGTTAAACAGACCAGAGACATTCTGCCTCCTCTGCACAACGCTACACTGGTGGATGTTGTCGTGAGGTCAATCCTGCCTCATTCAAATCACCTCCTGTCTGCCCAGGAAGTTGCTGATGCTATAGAGAAAAACCTGCAAACTCAAGAGGACATATGGCCCAGCTGGACAGTAAGACACATGTTTTCATTAAAATACAGTGAAAAGAATGACGTTTACCATTAAGTGTGATGGTAAAGTAGGAATTTCTGTCACATTCTTCAGTAATAATAGATACTACATTTAACATTAGTCATGGGGAAAGACATTCGTGTTTTAAATTTGCAGTGCATGAAAAATACATTCTTAATGGTATATTTTTTTGGATTGATCTCTCTCTAACTACAGTCCTACATTTTACATAAATTCTTCTCAACTTTGTCTAAAATGCCGAAATAAAAGTTAAAAAGGCCCACTGCTATTTCCTTGAGCCTCATGCGTCAATTTAGATGTCTAATGTTGTCCCATAGCCATCCAAAAAAAATGTCAAATACCTGAAATACATCATTGTGGATATTAATAGAAATAGAATAGAAAGCCTTTACTGTCTGGAAAACAACAATACAAAGAAAGAAATGACTTTAAAAATTGTAAACCTAATACAAGAAGAAATAATTATGATAATTAAGTATAATATTTACATTTGCGGTGGTTATTCAATGTCAGTCTTGTGGGGATGAGAGTTCAGAGTGCTAATAGCTCTCTGGGGGGAAAAAGCTGTCTCTGAGTCTATTAGGGACCTGTAGCTCCGGCCTAAGGGCAACAAATTAAATAAGTAGAATTATAAAATAAATATAATTATAGTATAGTTATTATATAATTATCATTACATAATTGTACAAATTATAATTATAAAAATAAATAAAAGTATACTAAGTTATAATCTCATGTGGTGGATACCCGAGAGTAAAACATAGCAAAAGGAATTTTCTGAACAGTGTTGCTGCTTTTTTAGAAAGTGTCATTTTATGAATGTGTCTCTGCAGGTTGGAGGTAAAGCTCCTCCTGATTTGAAGAAATTACTCCTTGTACTGATGATGACGCTGCCCGGATCACCTGCAGTCCAGTATGACAAAGACCTCGACCCTCGACAGGTGAGCTTCTTTGTTGGTTTTTGAGTACATCAGTTATCCTTTTTTAAAGCTGCTGTGGTAATGAAAAGGTTTGTTGTCGAACAGAACGCGTCAGTCAGCCTGTCCCCTGAAGAAAAGAACACACCATCAGACAGTTCAGTAAGTATTGAAACTCCACTTGATAATGATCATTTGTTGCTCACATTTGACTGTCTTATATATGATGTCCATCCTTTTCTCAGGACAAAGAGAAGAAGAAGCATCTGGCTCTCTTTTCGTCCCTCAGCCACTCAAGAGCCAGAGAAGAAGCTCTTCTGTATGGCAGCTTCACTTTCCTCCTGTCTAATTCCTCCTCCAACGCCGCCTCCTCTTCTGACTCCCCTCCACTTCCTGTCCTTGCCTACCTGCGCTCATGGGGTTGTGTCCATTTCCTCATCATGCTTAATGTTGGACCTGAGTCGCAGGTCCTGGATTCTGCCTGGGACATGAAACTTCCCAAAGCTGGAGTGTTTGTGACCAGCACAGGAATGGACCGTCTAGGTACCACGGCTCTTGACTCCTTGGAACTGCGGCCCCGTGAAGCCATCGTTATCAAATTGTTTGAGGCAGGCAGCTACTCATAGAGCAGCTAGGTGGAGGTTACATTTTTTTCCTGCCTGACAAATATTGGATTTTTTTTTCTGTTATGTCCTAAAGAAGTCACTGAAAATAAAGGAATGGTTCTGTGTGGCATGGAATGTAAGTAAAATGAGTCAGCAGTAAACCTGTCTCAGTCTTTTTACTTTTAACTTAAAAACAAACTCGATTCAAAAACTTAAGACATTATTGGCCACAGCCAGGGGTAATTATTCCTCATTGGGTTTCTTGTTAAGTGAAAGTTCAGTTTGACACACCATTGCATGTGGGGTAATTGTTTTCTGTTAACGTCAAATACTATAAAAATCATCTTGGTTAATTTCACAGAAGTTATTCAGAACATATTGCTTGTGTCTTTATGGCTTAATAAATGACTTGTCTTATCTGATGGTAGAATGTACATTGTGAGACATAATTAATCCTGCATGTCAGTTCTTATTTTTCAAGAGCTGCAGGGGATCATTTGTGGAAACACTCATAGTTAGAAAGCTAATGAAGTCAACCAACAGCTGTAAAACTGCTGTATTGATTTATAGCACATTAACTTAATCCCTCCTTTCACTACACTGTCACCAATGAGTGGCAGCCTAAGATAAATCTATACTGCCTGCAAAATGATTATGCAAGTTGCATTTTTGTTAATATTTTAAAAACTATGTAAAGTCTTTTTTTTCCAATTTGTTAAAATGTTAGTGAACATTTCTTGTAGGCTGTATTTTTAAAAGAATGCAAATGCGGCAAATTATGTGCAAGTTGCTGGTAAAAGCATATGAAAAATTAAAAACTAGGCATCTTTGAAATGTTTGCAATCAATATTTTTTTACAACTATTAAAACTGAAAAAAAAAGAAACTCAACTCTTTACAATTGTACACAAAAGAACTTTTAATGAATGTGAAATGTTCAGATGTAGTTCCTCTCTAATATAACATTTCCTTTCAGTGAGGGTCAGAGGTTGCTGGTCAACTCATGTAGTCAGGTTTATGATAACTTTCTAAAGCTGTCCTTACAAGCTGCAATGGCTGCCATCACTGGAAATCCTCTTCTTGATTATTGACCGCAGTGAGCAGGCAGGCCGGTTTAAGAGGCGATCATCTTCAGCCCTGAGACGGCAACCAGTCTGGGGAACAACATGTGGCATGTCTTGGTGCATTATCATGCATAAACACTAGCTTCTTCATTGTTTAGTTTGTCTTTTGTCTTGAGGAAAGTGCAGTACTCCTCAGAATTTACTTCTACACTTTGCGGAACCCAAAAAAGGACAAACAAGTTCATCATGAACATGTTCAGGCAGCCTAAAACACAACACCATGACCTTTTTGTTGACATCATAGTCAAGTTGGAGCGGTACGGCCACATACCTTTATGGTTTCCAGCTTGATGATGTTTGTCAAGCTTTTTATACTCTTGGTTTTCTTCCCTCTTACTATTCTGGATGTTTCTTTTAATTATTCGTAGTCCTAATGCAATTTCTAGGCTCATTCATCTCAGATTCTTGAATATTTGACTCTTTTCCTGTTTAGTTAGATCACTTTTCTTGCCCAGGGTCAAAGTTGAATAGTACTTGTATAATAATATGGCACACTAAAAAACACGTGATGAAGGATATTAGAAAGCTTTTAAGAATCAAACAAAAAGGGTTTGTTAAAGCACAAGGCCTTAAATACATCATACTACAACATCTTCTTTTTCAGATTTTAAAGAAAAAATCACTCATAATAATTTGGCAAGCAGTGTATAACTGTGAAGTGTTAGTTTAAGTGTTTAAGTAAATACTAATGACCACACAGTGGTGCTAAAGTAACATCACTATGCCTTACAGAGCTTCTAACGATGAATTTTAAGATTTTTTTTGGTCACTATTGACAAAATCCTGCTTGAAATGACAGATTTGAGAATGGTCATCAGCTTTTGATTTCAGTATTATTAATGTTGCAGTACATTTTTATTTGCAGCAGACTTCTGTTCCCATATCAACAAACACTTTCAAATGAAAAGTTTGTGCTTCAGCTTTCTTTTACTCTAGATCACATATCTGCGTCTGCTTCCAAGCGCTTTGCCTATATGATGTCATGCATGACAAACTTTGTAGACCATAAAAACAGAAACAGATGTGCAACACTGCAAAATAATAATAATAAATAAAAAAAATAAAACAAAAGTAAAATAAAAAAATAACCCCCTCTGTCATACAAATACTACTCACAAAAAGTTAGGGATATTCTGCCTTCAGATAAAGTTTTAAAAAGCACCTAATACACACTATTACCTTTGCAAATGAATTTGATTTGACCTCCAAACTTTTGGATGCACATGTCCATTTGTCAAGTGTTTCAGTACTGACTACACAACAAGTGTCTGAACCATGAATCTATGACTAAATGTTCTGGTTCAACGACACTTTGCTGTAAACAGTCCTCCTCATCATGCCCTTCACATTTTGACATCATGAGATTAAGATGACACCCAACAATCTATCAACAATAACTGACCATAACAGGGCTTCAAACGGCATGTTCTCAGAGGGCAGCTGCAACTGAGCTTAGGGTCCCAGAGAGGCCAGATCACACGCTGTTGACTGCTTCATTGTGGACAGTGCCCTGAGGAACAGGACGAAGAATGCCACTCAACTCCAGGCGTGTTTAAAGGAAGCGAGTGTTATGTCAGACCATTCAAAACAACTTGTATCAGCATGGTCTGCGTGCTCGATGACTTGCAGCAACACCTGATGACAACACCAGGACAAGGAGTCAACATCTTGCATTGGCCAGGGAGAATTTGCACTGGAAGAGTAACAAGTGGGTTTCAGTGCTGTTCACTGATGAATGTTGATTTTCATTGGACAAAAATAAGAGTTACCAACTCTGGTGGAAAAAATCACTGGGAACACTATGTATCAGCCACTGTTGTCATCAGACAATCCTTTGGTGGAGGTGGTGTTACAATCCAGGGAGGTGTCTCATGTCAGTACAGAACTGCTCTACACCTTGTAAACTGTACTGTGACAAGCCAATACTTGCTGAATAACATCATTAACCTTGTGCGCTTCTAATGCCCTGCTTACATGATATAACATCTCTGTAGCACAAACATTTTGTATTTCCATAAATTTCACTGGAATATCCCTAACTTTTTAATAGCATGTGTCTCAACACACAACTGCATTAACCTGAGCAATACAATTGTATGCACAACAATACATCACTGTTAAACACAATAAATATATTATATTAAAATTCAAATACAGGTTTAAAGTCACAACAGCATAAGAAAAATTCTCACAGTGCATTTTAAAACCAAAATAGGTTATCATAAAACATCCACATTATCCACAGGGAGCTCGGTGAAATCAAGAGGGAGGGTTGGAACCAACAAACTCATGCATTAAAAAAACAATGGTCTGGACAAGAAGCTTTCATACGGTTTTTTGTTTTTTGCTAATATATATGGAAGAGAATTAGGGCCAATGGAAAAAAATAATGTCCAATATTTTTTATTATTATTCTGAGAAAAGAGACAGAACTCAGAGTCCCAACTTTAATCTCAGAATTCTAACTTTTTTTCTCAGAATAATAATTGTTTAAAAATATTATTGGACTTTTTTTTTCCAGTGGCTCTGATCCTCTTCTGTAAAAATGACTGAAAAATGAAAAGGATCTGTTAAATGTTATATCTTTCAATTTATGATCCACTGTACAAGCCATTTGTTCTGCAGATGGAAGAGTGCTGTGTCAGTAACAGAACAAGCAAATTAAGTTTTATGAGTCACACAAGCACTTCTTCAAAGATTAGAGTTTATGATAAACTGGTGTTTCGGATGGAAAAAAAGTGACCACAATTTGACAGGTGGGTGAATACACATTGCTATGTTTTTAAATTTGAGAGGTCATTGGGTGCCAACCATAGACTGTATATAGAATGGACAGTGTGGCTTTACCATTTAAAGCCAAAACACCTCCATCACAGGAGCCGCCATTGTGCAGCCAGAGTCTGTGCAGTAGAGACTATGAGGGACTCTGAGATAATCTGAGTGGAAGCAGGTGAGAAAAAAAAAAGTTTTTTTTTAATCTTTCAACAGTCTAATCTCTTCTTAACTCTCCTTCCTGATGTACTATTCCCCTCCCAAAAAAACACAAAAACACAAGAACGACAGCTTCTAATCATTGTTTGGAGCCAATCACCGGGGGGGGGGGGGGGGGGGGGGGGGGCAGTTTTTTGTGGCGACCTCAGTTTGAGCCGAGCAAAATCACGTCCATTTTTTTTTTACAGTCTATGGTGGCTACCTGTCACTCCCAGAGTTGCATCTCCATGTTGTACATCCTACTCCCCAAAAAAGAAATGCACTTCACAAACACGTCTTTTCAGAAGTAACACACCGTGTGTGTGTGTGTGTGTGTATGTGTGTGTTTGTTTGTTTTTGTCTTAGAGCTCTACTCTGCTGGCTCCCAGACCAACAGCAGATTCTAGCTATTTCAGAATGGCATGACTATGCAGCCTGAAAGCTACATCTTCTTGGTTTTATAGTCATCAACAAATGGTTCAGTTTTTCTGTTTGGTGAAGTGACCAAGCAAGACAAGAAAATAAAAAACTTATCCTGTTAATCCTGTTATATCTAAATCCAGATGAAGCACATGCCTCTATTTTACAGACCACTTTTTTAACATTATACAGTTTTATTCTGATCTAAAATATATATAAACTAGTGGTGGGACTTTGTCGCGTTAATTCGATAATTAACGGGGGGGGGGGGGGGGGGGGGGGGGATTAACGGCGTCTAAAAAAAAAGATGCATTTTATCGTATTTTATTTTATAGTCTATATCACACACAACGGTTCTCAGTGCACAAGTTTCTGGCAGCGACACAATGAGTGATGGATAACACCGTTGACAGCGCCTTGCTCAGCTCGGTGGATGGAAAATTTACTTTTAAAAAACAGTTGGATGGAAGCCTGGATAAGAGCATTGTTGTGTGCAACTTGTGCAACAAAGGGTTTGCATTCCACAGCAGTTATTCAAGCCTCTGGTACCACTTAAATGCAAAACACATTGCAGCTAGTACCGGCACCGGAGCTAATGATAAAGTCGGCGATTCCGAATACAACAAAGCTTCCTCCCTCTCTTTACTATTTTAGATGGTATGGCACTTTATGTTGAACTCTTGGTCTCTTTAGTATTAATTTTTTTTTATTAAGATATTTATTACGTGCGTTCAGCGCATTGTAAATAAAATTCATTATTATTATTATTATTATTATTATCACATAACGGCCGATGAATGTACTTGAAAGAAAGTACTGTGTCCACAAAAAACATCTTTTGAGCAAAATAAACAGGATTTTGTAGTTTAAACTCCTGTATGTGACTATTCAATGATTTAGTCTTCTACCAAAATCTGTTTGAAAAGTGTTGCTTCTGATGCTGAATATTGATGTGATTAAAATGCGATTAATTGCGATTAATTAATTACAAATGGCATAATTAATTCGATTAATTTTTTTAATCAAGTCCCACCACTAATATAAACACATCATTGACACTGAAATAGGACACTGACAGGGAAAGGACAAAAATGTAATCCACCTGCTGTTGTGATCACAGTTTTTGAAACAGCAGATGTAGACTTGCCAGAAATGGAAAAGAGAAAAAAATTACGGTATACATTCATGAACATTATTAACCAATAAAAGTAGCTATACTGAAGCTGACATATTCAGATTTGAAAGTATGTTATTCATAGACTTTATATGGTGTGATACATTCCTTAGTACTAAAATGCAGTGCTGTTCAGTTTATGGTACAACTTTGAAACAACCCCGATAAGTCATTGCAGTAGCTTCTCCAGAGCTCATTCAGTGTGAAACTGTCATGGCCTTGTGTTGAGGATTCCCATTGCTCAACATCATCATCTTTGTGCCTACAAAGTCAGGTGGAGGAATCATATCTGCAAATATTTACTCAAATGAAATTGTTCTAATGTTTATCAGACATGAAAAGCCTCCAGGCCTCCACAAACCCTGCCAAGGGAGCGATTCAGTGGGTTCACAAAGGTAAACTTGGGTACATGTTGGCCTGTGAAAGCGTCACGTCTGGTGGGATGTGCTGTATGTGATTGTTGAGGGGTGAAGACAGAGCACAGTGTGCTGTTGTCTTTCCCGACTGTCTGCTGAAGTGGCAGCTGAGCAGCGAACAAAGATGATGAAACACAGACTTCCGGCAAATGATGAAGACCCAGGGATCCACAATGGGGTTGAGGGCATAGAAGCGGAAAGCAGTCAGGTTCTCTGTGTCCCCACAAAACGGCTGGATTGCATTGATGAAGCCTGCAATCTAAAAAAAATAAACAGCTGAGATTAGACAGTGTAGACTTTATTGGTTAAAACTAAGGCAAGAGATGTCGCCTGCTATTTTGTGAGAACATTTTGGTGCTGTATGGTTTTAATCTTTACTTATCCAGAGCAGGTTTGTTAAGCATTAATGACAAAGACATATTTCCAGAGAGCTACTCTGAATGTTTCTTTTTGTAGTTTACAATATCACTATATTCATTTTATTGATTTCTTACTTAGATCAGGCTTCTTCTAAATAGCTAATAAGTGAGGTACTTGGATTAATTAGTGTAACATCTGTATGAATATTTCAGTTCATTCAAAATCTTTATGTTTTTGGAAACATGGACAAAGCCACTTATTTCTACATCGGAGCAGATCCACTTCTACTGAGGCTGCGATAATGTACTTCCATGTCTCTAAAATTACTAAAACCAGTGTTTTGGAGTAAAGAGTGACCGTGCTAAATGGAGACTCTCAGCTGAACGTGTCAGTGATGGTCATAGAGTATAATCAATTAATAATAGTATAATTAATAGATGTAGTCTCCGCGACGTCACCCATCTGTTTCTGAAACAGACTTTTGAAGCAAAACGGGCGGCGCGGCCATATTGGAAATTAGTTAGGCTGTGAGTCTCCAGAGTAACAGCCATAGGACGCTCCAGTCACATGATCTGAGCTGTGCCTCTGATTGGATGAACTGCTGATCTTAATATTGTTGAATCTGCCAAGTTAGAAAAAAATTCGCCACCCGTACAGTGCGTGCCGTTAGTGAAATCAGCGATTCAGATAGGAGACATTTTTTGAACCAGGCTGTAAATGTGCTTATTTTGGCTGTGAAAACGGCTTTTTTTTGGCTTGGTGTGTACGTGGCTTCCGGTACTTTCGGAGCCAACCTTAAGCGGACACTCGAGGAACAGCAGACTTTAGCACTTCCGCATTGTCTCATATTTTCAGACCGGAGGTTGCTGCTTCGTGATGGTCAGCTGAGAGTCTCAAGTTAAGAGGGTCACACTTTACACTGAAACACCAGCGCTGTCTGCAGCTGTGTTATTAAATGTGTCTTCTTTATCCAATCTCAGTTAAGCAGGTTTGAGCTCCAATAATCAATATTAACTGCTGATATTCTAAATCCAGTTTTTACTTTGAGTGTTTGATGAAAAAGTTGGTTTGGAGCCGAGGTTCTGACCAAATATGGACTCACTATGGAGAGGAAATAATAAGTGAAGCTATAAATGATGATGAACAGAAACAGATTTGAAGTTCAACCTTAAACTACGGTATATTATCAAACTATGAATCAGTCTGATTAGTAATCTGAAAATATCAAAGCATTAATATTCTGATAGATTTGGAGCAGTTCTCTGTCTGGACCTGGTTTTCTGGATCCTTTATTCTGACCCAGGTCTCAGACTCAGCTCTCTGTGAGCTCTTTTTGGTTTGGGAGGGTTTCTGCTTTATTGACACACTTCATGTCTTTATATTTCACAGTCTGATCAGAGTCAACAGATAATACAGTCATAAGCATGGAGTGACTGTGTGTTTAAACTCCTCTCTGTGGTACACGCTGGATTTATACACTAAAAACATCGGTCTACTGACCGTCTGTCCACTTGTTGATTTCTTTCATCCACTCACTGATTTCTCATGAACTCAGGAGTCGTTTACCATCCATCAAATTGGTGCCATTTATGTAAAATAAATAAATAAATAAATAAAATGATGGTTAACACTCTCAAGTCGCTTGACCAGCCACTGTACTCCACAGCACACCATTCGCCAAAAACTGTTTACAAACAGTGGAGGGATCTATAGAATCTGAGTTTTCAAACTTTTGTCAGGACAGAACAAACAACCTGAGACACAGCAATGAACAATACTGATGATAACAAAAACATGTCGATGTCTCTGTCATTTAAGTGTCCTATTAAACTGAGCCTGAACCATGCCTTTGTGAGAATAGAACAATATATGTTATGGAGCTGCTGTTCTGTAAGATCAAGATGTCTCCTCCCCTTTGGTGTTAAAACCAGACGACAATGCGGCGTATGTTTTGTTCCAGTGTCTGTTAAGACTGCAGTTCTTTTTGTTCTCCCAGGCTTCAACAAATGTCAACACCAGTTGCTCTATAAAAACATATAGCCTGTGTGTGTGTGTGTGTGCGTGCACATTTAATATTAGTAGTACAAGGTGCCCCGTGTACAGATTCAGACGTTACTGCATGACAAAACCACTTTTTTTTTCCTAAGCTAACCTTTAAGACATGAGGAGGTCCATCTCAGTCCTGGACCCTGTGGACGTGGTGGCTGACAGGAGAATCATGGTAAAGCTGTCGTCTCTGATTTACATATTCTTGGAATTTTTGCACTGTACACGTTCTTGTTTCGCTGCTGTGACTCTGAATTTTCCCTCATGGATTATTATATGACCTGCTGCAGACAGGCAGCCCAGAAAGCAGCAGCTGGCTGCTTGTGCATCACAAAGGGAGAAAGCAAGAGAAGCACCAGCTGGCCTATAGAGCTTTGTCGTCACCTAACTTCCCCTCTAAATCAACAATACTTGAATTACCTCTATGAAATATCTAACAAATTAGGACCCAGTCGATGGTTTGTGCTGACTGAGTACTTGTGTGCACTGCTGTTTCCTTGTTGCTAGAGCCTAGACTGAAAACTAATAAACTAAGGACAGAGTGAGAGCAAGTCCAAAGCCACATCAGGCCAGACTATCAGGAAACCAGACCCTTGGTCAACTCTGTCTCCTCTGTGCTTATTCCTGGCTAAGCTTAGGAGGATGTGATCACTCACATAGCTAAATTACGTACACCCACCAGAATGAGAGACAAGAGGGAAAGGAAGAGAATGGGTTCGCAAAAAAACATATCGGCGGTAATGATCTCATGATTCAGTGGCATGTGACCTACAAAACTCTGGAGTGTTGTCATCCATGATGCGTCAAAGTGGTTTTAATCCAGGGTGGAACGAAACAACACCCAAACATTCATAATATTTTAAGAAGTAATCACATTATTTGAGGACAAGTAAAAAAAAATTGAATTGCACAACTAATGCTGTCAACAGACTTTGTTGGGTTTTCATTGATTTCATAGGTTTGAAACATCAAGAATTAGGAAACCAAGATAATATTCACACAACCACGATTCCACCAGAGGACACTCCAGTATCAACTGGCATACAAGTTCAGCTAAAAAAGTCCACTTAATAAATAGTTCTAAGTATGGGTTTAACTATTTCTCATACACCATGTTCAGTCATTGTTTGTATGTATGTGTCACTTAGGTAGACTATATCAGGGCTCCAGGCTAACATTTTGCATTGGTTGCACTGTTGCAGCCAATTATTATCATTTATTTTAAGTGCACCCAAATTTTTTATTATACATAAAAAGAAAAAAATGAAGTGTGTAAAATGCTTCTCTGACTCCAAATTGAACATTTCATATAAAATATTAAGCAAAATAAAACATTTTCAGATAAATGTGCTCATGCTTAAAGTGATTCACTCAACTGAATTGACTAAATTGAACTGTTTAATCCATTTTTCTTCATGAGAAGAATTTCTGAATTAAATATGGAGAACAGCAACTCCTCTTTGACAATGAAGAAATACTTTATTAACCCCTTGGGAGGATATTCAATTTTTCACTCTGAATGAGTCATGCTATACATACACACACACATGCAGAAACAGCACTTTGCACACATAAACTTGCACTGATTGAGAGTGCAAAGTAAAGGAGTTGCACACACTGAGCAGCTGGGGGTTTGGTACCTTGCTTAAGGGCATCTCAACAGCGCCCTGGAAACCATGCTGACTCCCTTCAGTTATCAGCCCATTTTCAAATTTTTGGTCCATGCTGGGACTTAAACTAGCAACCCTCCGCTTGTCCCAATGGACTGAGCCATGCTGCCTCACAAGGCTGTATGCAACGTCCGTGTTTCCCCTAAGTTTACAGCCTGGTGGGGGGTCTCACTTGTTTTTGGTTTAATTTAAAGGTTTATCTTTTTTTTATCTTGGCTTTAAAACTGCTTTAAATTCATTTTCACGTCATACATTTTTAATACTAAAATCACTAATGGTGGGCGGAGCCAACTGAAATTTCAATATATTGATACCAACGTTGGTATCAGGACTGATCAATACTTGTGTGACAATATTGATACCTTAGTTTCAGTTTTGTTAAGTTTAACCGGTTCTTTGGTTGAACACCTCCCAAGAATCACATGAAGAGGAACTATTTCTCAGTTCCGCATTTATTTTGGTCACAGGCAAAGTTGATCGCACTGGTCTCAACAAGAAATGAGACCCAATATCCAGGTGTCTTGCACTTTTAAAACAGTCAATTCCCTACGTCTGTGCAGAGGTTGGGTTAAACTAAACAACCGTAAATGACTGGCCGTATACTGCTGACTGACAGCTGTCCCACCCACAAATGTCATCAGATTTCAAGAATGTAGGAGCAAAGTGTGTGTATGTGTTGGTCAAGGGCATGTAGAAGGTTGCAGATATAAGTTGGAGACAGTTAAGCTATCTGCTTAGCCATACCAAAGATAATGACGACCATGAGACACACAGGCACGCTCCAGGCAAAATGCCTGCCTGGCATGAGCTAGACAAATGAGGAATATGACTAGGGCTGGGTACCGAACTTCGGTTCTTTTATGGCACCGACCGAAATGCTTCAGTAGTGTCGAGTATCAAATTTTGTCTCATTTTTTGGTGCCAAGTTTCAGTATCCAAAGGGTTAATCACTAGAGGTGGGGGGAAAAATCGATTCAACATAGTATCGCGATATTTTGCGTGACGATATTATATCGATTCAAGACGGCCAAATATCGATATTATATTAGCCCATATTGTATGTGGTCTATGGCACTTGAGAATAAAAATCAATTACTCTTCGTCCACTGGGTGGTGCTGCTTCGCAATTTGTTGAGTGAGATCGGAGGTGACGGTCATTGTGCAGTAGATGAAGTACACCCAAGATGGCAGCTCAGGAGAAGCAAATAAAGAACGCACCATCTTCATTTAAGTCTAACGTTTGGACTTACTTTGGTTTTTTCACCAAGGAGGGGCAAAAAGAGATGGACATGACCCACAGTGTTTGCAAAGAATGCCGTATGAAAATAAAATACTGCGGGAATACGACGAACATGCGGGCTCATCTCATCCGCCACCACCCAGATATAGCAATCGCGGAGGATGGAAAAGGTAATGCTAAGATATCTCCACCGAAAAACCAGCCCACACTCGCCGCTGTAAGCTTATCTAAACTGCCCTCCAGTTCAGAACGAGCGAAGAAAATTACACAGTCCATCACATACTTCATGTGCAAAGACCTTAGGCCATACAACGTTGTGGAAAACGAGGGCTTTTGCTACATGCTAAAGACGCTGGAACCCAGGTATGTGCCTCCATCGCGGCGCTATTTTACGGATACCGCCGTACCAAAGCTCTACACAGCGGTGAAGTTAAACGTTGAGAAAAGTCTGAGTACAGCAGAGAGGGTCGCCTTAACCTGCGATGCTTGGACTTCTCGGGCAGTGGATTCGTACGTGACAATAACAGCCCACTATGTTAATGATGACTGGAAGCTGCTGTCTCACGTTCTCCAGACGAGAGTTGTACACGAAAGCCACACCGGGGCAAACTTGGCAGACCTGCTGCAATCTGCAGCACGAGAATGGGGGATTGCTGACAAAAACCTGGTTGTTGTAACAGACAACGCTGCTAACATGGCCATAGCCATTCAGTTAGCGGGATACCTGCATGTGAAGTGTTTCGCTCATACACTCAACCTGGCGTCACAGAGGGCATTAAACCTGCCTGCAGTATCCAGGCTCATGGGGAGAGTCCGGCGCATTACTGGCTTTTTTAACAGAAGCACGCGGGCGCACCACGCTTTGGAGACTAAACAGAAAATGTTACAGCTGCCGGCACACAAGCTCAAGACTGATGTTAGCACACGTTGGAACAGTGCTTACGACATGCTGCGTCGGTTCCTCGAGCAGCAGCCTGCAATTTGTGCAGCACTGCTGTCACCTGAAGTGAGAAAGTGTGGCACAGACATTTTCACCTTGAATGAGACGGATATTGGAAACGCGGAAGAAATCGTTCGGGCTTTGAAGTCCATGCAGGTGGCGACCACAGTGATGTCGGAGGAAGAGAATCCCACCCTGTCACTCATAGCACCACTACTAGCACAGCTGCTGCATGAAATGCAGGACAGCATAGGTGACACCCCGCTGATCAGAGAAATCAAACAAAGCATCAGTCAAGATCTGAAGAGGAGGTACAGCAATGCATCAGAGAAGAACACCCTCTACAACGCATCAGCCCTTGATCCCCGGTTTAAGGCACTGCCATTCCTGTCCCCAGAGGAGAGAAAAGAAACCTACTCCAGACTGGTTGCTGAGGCCATAACCCTCCAGGTAAACAAACAAATAACAATGACCCTGTCAGAATATTTTTTACAGCAGTTAAGAACTGTCACATACATACTTGTATTGATACCTAGTAAAATTATTTTGAAATTTTAATTAAAGTTAGTGACTGTCTACCAAGGAACAACATTTTTGTTGCTTCCTTTCTCTAACACATTAATAATATACCTTTCCCATCTGTATGTATTTTACAGGCTGAAGTTAGGCAGCTGGCCACCCGTGAGAGAGATGCCCAGGAAGATCAGGAGGATCCCAGTCACACTGAGGAGGAGGGTAGTGGGCCCTCTTTCATACCAGTCAAGATGAGGAAGTCATCTGGACTCACAGACTTGCTTGGTCGGACTTACAGTGGCGTTAGTGGAACCCCACCAAAATCACTGTCTGTGATAACTGAGGAGGAGGTGAAAAAATACCAGGGAGAAAAACCAGTGGCACTCACCGAAGACCCTCTAAACTGGTGGAAAATGCATGAGCAATTGTATCCTTTCCTGGCTAAGCTTGCAAAAAGATACCTTTGTATCCCAGGCACTAGTGTCCCAGCAGAAAGAGTCTTCTCGACTGCTGGAGACATTGTCACAGCACAAAGAAGCACTCTGACCTCTGAACACGTTGATCAGCTCCTCTTTCTTAGCAAAAATGCAGACACTGTTTCACTGTCACACTTTCTCTAAGTGTTTTTGCCCAAAGATAACTTTAAACAAATAGTCGCAAATTAATGACTGGAAGTTAATATTTTATTTCAATCGATCTTTTTCATTTAAGTGTTAGTTTACACTATTAATGTTTTATTAATTTTAATTTAATGTCAGAAGAATATGTTTTCTATTTTGTTTTCTCTCTTTTATTATGGGGTGATATTTTATTTGAACTGAAAGTCATGGACTTCTAGATTCCTCAGCTGCTGAAAAGGTTACAAACAGTTTTACAAGTTGCACTGATTCCTTCAATTGTACAGTTGTCAATTTATGTTTGTGTTCCACGGAGTTGGACTAGACTGTAATACAGAATTATTTGTCAGTAAAATGCAACTCTTAAGTTTTATTTGAAGTGCTGGTCAGTCTTTGTTTTTTTTTTTTATTAAAGTAAACTGACTGAAGTGAAGTGAACAGATTAAGAATCTTTTTTTCTTAAATAAGGCACATATTGATCATGGTTTCCTTTGGGAAAATAATTTCCTGTTTAAAAGGGATAAATTGCAAAATATCACATATTGTATTGCAATACTAGCACACCATCACAAAATCGCAATAATATTGAATCGTGACCCAAGTATCATGATAGAATCGTATCGTGAGGCAACTTGTGATTCCCACCCCTATTAATCACGTGATCATGGTCTAATAATGCTGCTGGCGATTCACCGTAACGTTACACGTGGTTGTGGTATGCAGGACGGTGTTGCCAAATTAGCAACTGTCTCTATATTTAGTGACTTTCAGAGTCCTCTAGAGACTTTTTTTTCTAAAAAGTGACAAATCTAGCTACTTATCTGTAGTTTGGGGTAAAGCATGTTTTGATGTTGATTGTTTTGATGTTGATTTGAAAAGGGTATTATTTTGTTACACTGGCGTGAGTTACAATAAGCTTTAAGTTGAATTGAATTCATTTACATTAGTCTTTAAATTTTAACCAGGATTTAGAGCAGATTATCTCTGTATTATATCTGTTGGGTCAAAACTTTGCCCACACGGCCGAGTTGAAAATGAGTGATCCTTTTCTGAAAAACCCCAGAGATTCAAAATGGAGTTTTTAGTGAAAAAACTCAAAACTTTGTGTTGCTTTACCTTTGTTTTCTCAAAAACTGTTGAAGATAGCAGAATGCCCCTAGAAACTTAAGCTGTCGACAGATCTGTGAACGTTTTGAAATATAATTTGTCTGGGTTTTCTCAAAGCTCTTGGAGGAGAAGCGGTCCAAAATTTTGTCCGGAAGATGAAGAAGATGAAAGAAACAAACGGAAGAACAATAGGGGCTCGGGCTTCGCATGAGCCACTCTCCCCCATAGCCAAAGCCCCCCATAGCAAAGCTACGGGGGAGAGTGGCTCGTGGCGAATTCGAGCCCCTGACTAGACAATTTCCACGGAAATCATGAGAGGGGCTCAGGCGGCATGCCGGCTGGCATACGTACTCTTGGTATACTTTGTAATGTGTCCTCTCCCTAATTGCTCTCTCTGTGAGTTGATTTTAAAGGTGAAACATTGATTAACAAAAATACACACAAACACAGGCACACACACAAAGAGTCATGCATGCTACATGTGCTTAAATGTGGTGGGTGTTTTGTGTGAACTGATGTCCCGTAATCACAATCATAAACGCACACACGTACACATAGGCGCCCTTCGCTTTCCTTTTCAAAGACAAGAAGCCCTCTGAGTGGCCTTCATTGATAAAACTTTGTTTAACTAAAAACACACACACACACTCACCCAAACACACACACACACATACACACACACACACACACACACACAAAGACAAACAAACATATACATACACAGATAATAGGGCTGTTACTTTTTAAAAAAATCATATTGAACAAATATTAAATGACCCGTCATTCTTCAAATATATTCGAATATCCCCCCGCCCCTGTGCGCGCTCTCCTTAACAGTCTCCTAACAACAAGAGAAAGCTTCGACAGCTTTGAATAAGAAGGTAAAACATACAACTGATACTCAAGCCGAACAGCCCGTCTTCATTTCTTAATTATTTGCCAGAAACACAAATATATCAACCTCTCGACAGTTATTTAAACAATAACGGGGTGTTAGAGGGCTGTGTGGGACCAAAACAACTTAACATGAGCCAAAAAGTCTCTAAAGTTATAATCCTGTTCTCTGTCTCACTCTACTGACTCTGATCAGACCGCGCTGCATGTAAAACGGTTTTGATAGACGCTTCATGGTGACGTAGGCGAGCCGTGCGTGCGCCCGAAGTCTGCTATATGTTGGAGTAGTGTCCGCAGACAGACCAGCGGAGGAGCGGCGCTTGTTTGAACGTGAAGCAGCGGGTTGTTGTCTGCAGACAGAGGAGTTTCTTTCACATAGGCTGACATCTGAGGGATACCGCAGATATTCGAATGGATAATTAGAATTCAAATGTGAACTTTTCACCTCATATTCAAACGAATATTCGAAGCTCGAATAAAAAGTGACAGCCCTAACAGATACACACACAAACACACACACACACAAACCACACACAGAATGTCCCTATGAGTCATCATTCATGAACAGCTGCGTGGTTGCCATGGTGATTTAACAGAGAGCAGCCGTGGAGATCACTCTGAGAGCTGAGTTTTTAGTGAAAAAAACTCAAAACTTTGTGTTGCTTTACCTTTGTTTTCTCAAAAACAGGAGGAGAAGCGAAGTGAAATATTGTCCGGAAGATGAAGGAAAAGGAAAAAAAAAAGAAACGAACAGAAGAACAATAGTGGCTTGTGGCGAAGCTCCAGACTCAAGACCCACCTTTTTAGCTTAGCTTTTGGTTAATATTTATTATAGTAGGTAAGGCTTCTTATTTCATATTTATTCATATCCCCCTACATCAATAAATAATGTCTTTGTAGAAGAACATGCTGTAAATGCAGCTATTGATAAGCCACAAGAAACAACAGAACGCAATCTGAGTGGATTCAAAACAAACCAAAAATTGTTTTTGTTTGAAACTTCAAGGGAGCATAGAATAATGAATAGATGAAGGAATCTTCAAGGGAACTCTTTGAGATGAAGGGAGTTCTGTCTATGACATTATCAGTTTTTACTCTAGACTATCGGGATAGCAGACCAGCTCAACTCTTTATTTTCAAAATGCTGCAGCTGTGGAATGCGCTCAGATATTTCTGGGCAGAAAAAGAGACTCAGACCAACAAGATCACTGGGCTCAACACCGAGCTCCAAATTGGCCACGGAGAGAATTCCAACTGGAAGGACCAGGTCGAGGAGCTCAACACCGAGCTTCAAATGGCCCAAGACGAGAACTCCTTCTGGAAGGACCGGGTCGAGGAGCTCAACACCAAGCTTGATATGGCCCAAGACGAGAATTCCATCTGGAAGGTCCAGGTCGAGGAGCTCAACTCAGAGCTTCAAATGGCCCAAGGGGAGAACTCTAACCTGAAGTACCAGGTTCAGGAGCTCACCGCCGAGCTTGATATGGCTCAAGAGGAAAACTCTAACCTGAAGTTCGAGGTCGACGAGCTCAACATCGAGCTTCAAATGGCCCAAGGGGAGAACTCTAACCTGAAGTACCAGGTTCAGGAGCTCACCGCCGAGCTTGATATGGCTCAAGAGGAAAACTCTAACCTGAAGTTCGAGGTCGACGAGCTCAACATCCACCTTCAAATGGCCCAGGACCAGAACTCCACTCAGGAGAATGAGATTGCTAAGCTCTCAGCCCAGCTTGAGTTTGAGAAGCAGGACTATACCATCGTCTTTGATCAGGTCGAGTATCTGACCAAAGAACTTAACAAAGCTCACAACCGGACAAGCAAAGTGAAGGACTTGTGCCGCAAAGAGCAAAACAGGTGTGCTGAGTTAAGTGCAGAGAATGACCAGCTTGAAAACCAAGTGAGGCATCAGAAGGAGCAGTATGAAGCTTTACTCTGTGCTGAACGGGAAATAATTGCTTGTCTTCAGCAGCGACTGGACATGGAAAGGTGTTGTTATGACCAATGGGTTTCCCAGAAAAGTGAGGAGGTCAGGAGACTGAATGCCGAAATAGACACCCTCAGAATGGAGCGCCACACTGAGCGTCAACTCCTGCTTCAAGAAGTGGCTGAGAGGGAGAACTCCTACCTCAAGGAGATCGAGGACCTGAAAGAGCTCAACAACAGGCTTCAAATGGCCCAAGACCAGAACTCCAATCTGGAGAACCAGATTGTTCACCTCTCTGCTGAGCTTGAGTTCGAGAAGAAGGACTATAACATCGTCTTTGATCAGGTCGAGGTTCTGACCAAAGAACTTAACAAAGCTCACAACCGGACAAGCAAAGTGAAGGACATGTGCCGCATGGAGCAAAACAGGTGTGCTGAGTTAAGTGCACAGAATGACCAGCTTCAAAGCCAAGTGAGGGGTTTACAGGAACAGCTGGATTCTCAGAGGAACCAGGAGGAGCTGTTGAGGAAGAGGGAACAGGAATGTAGGAGTGAGCTCCAGAACTTCCAAAACTTGTACAGAGAGATGTGCATGAACGCTGAAGCTGCACTTCATGCTGAAAAAGAAAAGAGTGCCAATCTTCAGCAGCAGCTGGACTGGGAAAGGTGGTGTTCTAACCAACTGGTTTCCCATAACAGTGAGGAGGTCAGGAGACTGACAGCTGAAATCGAGGACCTGAAAGAGGCTCTCCAGCAACAGACCAGCTGTTCAGCGACTCCTCAACTCAGGGATGAGCCTGAGGAAAATAAAGACGACTCTGTGCCAACAAAGAAAAGACGGAGGAGGAGGAGGCGCAGAAGGAGGGGTTCTGGAACAGCTGTTTCTGCTGGACTTCCTGATGAAGAAGGAGGAGGTGTAGAAGACCAGGTTTGAAGGTGACTTCAGCAAACCAGAGAACTGACAGAAAAACCACCTGAAGTCAAGACGTGTGTAAATAGTTCCTTGTTTGTCACCCTGAGCAATGACTCTGGGTTTTCTCCGGGTGCTCCGGTTTTTCCCAAAGCCCAACAGCACGTTTGCAAAGGCAATTAAAAAAAAGAAAAGACTGTAATAATGATGCGTGTTTATTTATGGAAATGTAAACAAGATCCAAACAATAAAAACTTTAAAAACTGAAAATACAACTGTATCTGAATTTATGGCATGGTAAAACTGGAAAGTGATTCCTATGCAAGTGCATGATACACTTGGATATTTCTTACCATATCATTATCTAATGTACCAGCACATGTTCAGACCAGTTTAGGAAGAGCTTACCTCCACTTCCTGCTCATTTTATCAACATAAATATTGACACGCCCACTAATGATCTCAGGGTTTCCTGTTGAAACCCACTTTTTTTTGTTTAGCCGTGGACCAAGTTTTCAGGTTCCAAACCGTTTTTTTTTTTTTTTTTTTTTTTTAATAAATCTTCTGAAAACCCCAGTGTGAAAGCCCTCTGTGTGTCCAGCAGCTTTAAGATGCATTGACACTGAAATGGTTAAAGCACCCTCTTGTGGTGCAAATGAGGAGCGAAATCTCTTCTTAAAGGAATATCTGCAGGGTTATTTTTTTTGACACTTCTTAAAGAACTTATCATACAAGACAAACGTATTTTGAACAAAGTGGCAGTGTTGTTCTGATAGTAATGCTAATGACTGTTACAGTGTTTTCATGAGAAAGAGAACGAATAGGAAAGAAGGGAAGCTCAATAAATGAATTAAAAAAATAAATGAATCAACAGTGGAGAAAAAACACCCACATGAAAAAAAAAAAAAAAATAAATAAATAAATAAATAAATAAATAAATTGTCACTTATTAATAATATTGTCCATTATCCAGTAGTATTACTAGTATTCGTATATTATATTAGATACCATTATATTATTGTCATATATTATTAATTTTATTGTTATCGTTATCATAATTGTTGATATTATTATTATTGTTATTACCATCCTTATTATTATCATTATCATTAATATTATTATTATTACAATCACCACCATCTTCATTAATATCATCCTTTAATAATGATAGTAACACGTTATAACAATAGTTACAACAATAGTGGTGCCAATAAAAGTTGCAAAAACCATAGCAACAATGAGGATGGATGAGGGAGGAGGGGATGGGAGAAGCAAATCTAAGAGTGATGTCATGTATGTATGAATGTATTTATTTATTCATTTATTTATTATAAATTGAACAGTGTAGTAAGCTGCCCTGTATATGTTTGCATGTTTAGTTTTTTTTCCCCATACATGGGGTGAACTAAAAACAGAGTGAGGGGTTTGTGTGTATCCCCTTACCTTTCCTAAAATAATTGGTGAAGTGCATTAAAAAAGGGGATGTGCCACATGGAAATATTCTACGGTAGATCCTGGAGGAAGAGGGGAGGACCGGAGGGCAAGGAAACCACTCAACGATAATATATTTAATATTATCGTTGATGTCTCTGTTACCCCTCCTCCTCTCCTATTTTGAAAGGTAATTAAAATAATAACAATAAAAATAACAAAAACAATTAGAAAAATTGCATCTCCTGAAGAAAATGTGTTTAAATGCTGAAGCTGAAGGAGGTGAAACAAATCTGAAAATGTGAAATATTCCTGACACCTGTTAAACAAAGCCTTAATTGTGGAGAATGTTATTTTTTTAAAAAAGGAATGAAGTAGTAGGAGAAGAAGAAGTTGAAGCCGCAGAAATCGTTTGAGTAGAATAACTTGCAGAAAAAAGTTTTATAAATAGTGAGCAGAGTAAGTTGAAGTACAAGTTATGATACAATAAATAACTGAAGTAGTGATGGCAGTGACAGTATGTGCATGTGTGTGTGTGTGTACTTGTTTTGGTAGAATAGCCAGGTTCTTCCAGAATGTCCCAGAATATCCTTATGAGTCATAATTTATGAACAGCTGTGTGGTTTCCATGGTGATGGAACATAAAGGAATGCTGAATCAGCATTTCAACATAATAAAAGGGCTGCACGGTGGCACAAGTTCAAATCCCAGTTCAGGCATGGTCTGTCTTTCTGTGCGGTGTTTGCATGTTCTCTCCGTGCATGCGTGGGTTCTCTCCAGGTACTCCAGCTTCCTCCCACAGTCCAAAAACATGCTCATCAGGTTAACTGGTGATTCTAAATTGCTCATAGGTGTGAGCGTGAAAGGTTGTCTGTCTCTGTGTGTCAGCCCTGTGATTAGCTGGAGACCAGTACAGGATGTACCCCACCTCCTATCCTGAGTCAGCTGGGATAGACTCCAGACACCTGCGACCCTTAATAGGATAAGAGGGATGGAAGATGGATGAAAAATGAATGATAAATAGTTTTTTATATTCTTCTTCTAATTATTATTATTATTATTATTATTATTATTATTATAATTATTATTATTATTATTATTATTATTATTATTATTGTTGTTGTTCTCATTATTATTATTATTATTATTATTATTATTATTATTATTATTATTATTATTATTATTATTATTAGTAGTAGTAGTAGTAGTAGTATCTTTATTCTGTTATTATTATTATAATTATTATTATCATTATGGTCTGAAATAAGAAGGTAAAACATACAACTGATACTCAAGCCGAACAGCCCGTCTTCATTTCTTAATTATTTGCCAGAAACACAAATATATCAACTTGATCGGGATTAAGTGTGACTCTCTTTTTGTTTCCAATATTACCTGCACCGTACAATTCACGCACAAGCACGCGCACGCGATCGCCGTGACCGCTCCTCTCGACAGTTATTTAAACAATAACGGGGTGTTAGAGGGCTGTGTGGAACCAAAACAACTTAACATGAGCCAAAAAGTCTCTAAAGTTATAATCCTGTTCTCTGTCTCACTCTACTGTTTTGATAGACGCTTCATGGTGACGTAGGCGAGCCATGCGTGCGCCCGAAGTCTGCTATATGTTGGAGTAGTGTCCGCAGACAGACCAGCGGAGGAGCGGCGCTTGTTTGAACGTGAAGCAGCGGGTTGTTGTTTGCAGACAGAGGAGTTTCTTTCACATAGGCTGACATCTGAAGGATACCGCAGATATTCGAATGGATAATTAGAATTCAAATGTGAACTTTTCACCTTGAGCTTCAAATGGCCCAAGACGAGAACTCCTTCTGGAAGGACCGGGTCGAGGAGCTCAACACCAAGCTTGATATGGCCCAAGACGAGAATTCCATCTGGAAGGTCCAGG
Organism: Labroides dimidiatus; assembly: GCA_030710495.1. NCBI lineage: Eukaryota > Metazoa > Chordata > Actinopteri > Labriformes > Labridae > Labroides > Labroides dimidiatus. The sequence goes on along the minus strand of CM061154.1, from coordinate 4,088,524 downwards.
TCGAGGAGCTCAACTCAGAGCTTCAAATGGCCCAAGGGGAGAACTCTAACCTGAAGTACCAGGTTCAGGAGCTCACCGCCGAGCTTGATATGGCTCAAGAGGAAAACTCTAACCTGAAGTTCGAGGTCGACGAGCTCAACATCGAGCTTCAAATGGCCCAAGGGGAGAACTCTAACCTGAAGTACCAGGTTCAGGAGCTCACCGCCGAGCTTGATATGGCTCAAGAGGAAAACTCTAACCTGAAGTTCGAGGTCGACGAGCTCAACATCCACCTTCAAATGGCCCAGGACCAGAACTCCACTCAGGAGAATGAGATTGCTAAGCTCTCAGCCCAGCTTGAGTTTGAGAAGCAGGACTATACCATCGTCTTTGATCAGGTCGAGTATCTGACCAAAGAACTTAACAAAGCTCACAACCGGACAAGCAAAGTGAAGGACTTGTGCCGCAAAGAGCAAAACAGGTGTGCTGAGTTAAGTGCAGAGAATGACCAGCTTGAAAACCAAGTGAGGCATCAGAAGGAGCAGTATGAAGCTTTACTCTGTGCTGAACGGGAAATAATTGCTTGTCTTCAGCAGCGACTGGACATGGAAAGGTGTTGTTATGACCAATGGGTTTCCCAGAAAAGTGAGGAGGTCAGGAGACTGAATGCCGAAATAGACACCCTCAGAATGGAGCGCCACACTGAGCGTCAACTCCTGCTTCAAGAAGTGGCTGAGAGGGAGAACTCCTACCTCAAGGAGATCGAGGACCTGAAAGAGCTCAACAACAGGCTTCAAATGGCCCAAGACCAGAACTCCAATCTGGAGAACCAGATTGTTCACCTCTCTGCTGAGCTTGAGTTCGAGAAGAAGGACTATAACATCGTCTTTGATCAGGTCGAGGTTCTGACCAAAGAACTTAACAAAGCTCACAACCGGACAAGCAAAGTGAAGGACATGTGCCGCATGGAGCAAAACAGGTGTGCTGAGTTAAGTGCACAGAATGACCAGCTTCAAAGCCAAGTGAGGGGTTTACAGGAACAGCTGGATTCTCAGAGGAACCAGGAGGAGCTGTTGAGGAAGAGGGAACAGGAATGTAGGAGTGAGCTCCAGAACTTCCAAAACTTGTACAGAGAGATGTGCATGAACGCTGAAGCTGCACTTCATGCTGAAAAAGAAAAGAGTGCCAATCTTCAGCAGCAGCTGGACTGGGAAAGGTGGTGTTCTAACCAACTGGTTTCCCATAACAGTGAGGAGGTCAGGAGACTGACAGCTGAAATCGAGGACCTGAAAGAGGCTCTCCAGCAACAGACCAGCTGTTCAGCGACTCCTCAACTCAGGGATGAGCCTGAGGAAAATAAAGACGACTCTGTGCCAACAAAGAAAAGACGGAGGAGGAGGAGGCGCAGAAGGAGGGGTTCTGGAACAGCTGTTTCTGCTGGACTTCCTGATGAAGAAGGAGGAGGTGTAGAAGACCAGGTTTGAAGGTGACTTCAGCAAACCAGAGAACTGACAGAAAAACCACCTGAAGTCAAGACGTGTGTAAATAGTTCCTTGTTTGTCACCCTGAGCAATGACTCTGGGTTTTCTCCGGGTGCTCCGGTTTTTCCCAAAGCCCAACAGCACGTTTGCAAAGGCAATTAAAAAAAAGAAAAGACTGTAATAATGATGCGTGTTTATTTATGGAAATGTAAACAAGATCCAAACAATAAAAACTTTAAAAACTGAAAATACAACTGTATCTGAATTTATGGCATGGTAAAACTGGAAAGTGATTCCTATGCAAGTGCATGTTACACTTGGATATTTCTTACCATATCATTATCTAATGTACCAGCACATGTTCAGACCAGTTTAGGAAGAGCTTACCTCCACTTCCTGCTCATTTTATCAACATAAATATTGACACGCCCACTAATGATCTCAGGGTTTCCTGTTGAAACCCACTTTTTTTTGTTTAGCCGTGGACCAAGTTTTCAGGTTCCAAACCGTTTTTTTTTTTTTTTTTTTTTTTTAATAAATCTTCTGAAAACCCCAGTGTGAAAGCCCTCTGTGTGTCCAGCAGCTTTAAGATGCATTGACACTGAAATGGTTAAAGCACCCTCTTGTGGTGCAAATGAGGAGCGAAATCTCTTCTTAAAGGAATATCTGCAGGGTTATTTTTTTTGACACTTCTTAAAGAACTTATCATACAAGACAAACGTATTTTGAACAAAGTGGCAGTGTTGTTCTGATAGTAATGCTAATGACTGTTACAGTGTTTTCATGAGAAAGAGAACGAATAGGAAAGAAGGGAAGCTCAATAAATGAATTAAAAAAATAAATGAATCAACAGTGGAGAAAAAACACCCACATGAAAAAAAAAAAAATAAAAAATAAATAAATAAATAAATAAATAAATTGTCACTTATTAATAATATTGTCCATTATCCAGTAGTATTACTAGTATTCGTATATTATATTAGATACCATTATATTATTGTCATATATTATTAATTTTATTGTTATCGTTATCATAATTGTTGATATTATTATTATTGTTATTACCATCCTTATTATTATCATTATCATTAATATTATTATTATTACAATCACCACCATCTTCATTAATATCATCCTTTAATAATGATAGTAACACGTTATAACAATAGTTACAACAATAGTGGTGCCAATAAAAGTTGCAAAAACCATAGCAACAATGAGGATGGATGAGGGAGGAGGGGATGGGAGAAGCAAATCTAAGAGTGATGTCATGTATGTATGAATGTATTTATTTATTCATTTATTTATTATAAATTGAACAGTGTAGTAAGCTGCCCTGTATATGTTTGCATGTTTAGTTTTTTTTCCCCATACATGGGGTGAACTAAAAACAGAGTGAGGGGTTTGTGTGTATCCCCTTACCTTTCCTAAAATAATTGGTGAAGTGCATTAAAAAAGGGGATGTGCCACATGGAAATATTCTACGGTAGATCCTGGGGGAAGAGGGGAGGACCGGAGGGCAAGGAAACCACTCAACGATAATATATTTAATATTATCGTTGATGTCTCTGTTACCCCTCCTCCTCTCCTATTTTGAAAGGTAATTAAAATAATAACAATAAAAATAACAAAAACAATTAGAAAAATTGCATCTCCTGAAGAAAATGTGTTTAAATGCTGAAGCTGAAGGAGGTGAAACAAATCTGAAAATGTGAAATATTCCTGACACCTGTTAAACAAAGCCTTAATTGTGGAGAATGTTATTTTTTTAAAAAAGGAATGAAGTAGTAGGAGAAGAAGAAGTTGAAGCCGCAGAAATCGTTTGAGTAGAATAACTTGCAGAAAAAAGTTTTATAAATAGTGAGCAGAGTAAGTTGAAGTACAAGTTATGATACAATAAATAACTGAAGTAGTGATGGCAGTGACAGTATGTGCATGTGTGTGTGTGTGTACTTGTTTTGGTAGAATAGCCAGGTTCTTCCAGAATGTCCCAGAATATCCTTATGAGTCATAATTTATGAACAGCTGTGTGGTTTCCATGGTGATGGAACATAAAGGAATGCTGAATCAGCATTTCAACATAATAAAAGGGCTGCACGGTGGCACAAGTTCAAATCCCAGTTCAGGCATGGTCTGTCTTTCTGTGCGGTGTTTGCATGTTCTCTCCGTGCATGCGTGGGTTCTCTCCAGGTACTCCAGCTTCCTCCCACAGTCCAAAAACATGCTCATCAGGTTAACTGGTGATTCTAAATTGCTCATAGGTGTGAGCGTGAAAGGTTGTCTGTCTCTGTGTGTCAGCCCTGTGATTAGCTGGAGACCAGTACAGGATGTACCCCACCTCCTATCCTGAGTCAGCTGGGATAGACTCCAGACACCTGCGACCCTTAATAGGATAAGAGGGATGGAAGATGGATGAAAAATGAATGATAAATAGTTTTTTATATTCTTCTTCTAATTATTATTATTATTATTATTATTATTATTATTATTATTATTATTATTATTATTATTATAATTATTATTATTATTATTATTATTATTGTTGTTGTTCTCATTATTATTATTATTATTATTATTAGTAGTAGTAGTAGTAGTAGTAGTATCTTTATTCTGTTATTATTATTATAATTATTATTATCATTATGGTCTGAAATAAGAAGGTAAAACATACAACTGATACTCAAGCCGAACAGCCCGTCTTCATTTCTTAATTATTTGCCAGAAACACAAATATATCAACTTGATCGGGATTAAGTGTGACTCTCTTTTTGTTTCCAATATTACCTGCACCGTACAATTCACGCACAAGCACGCGCACGCGATCGCCGTGACCGCTCCTCTCGACAGTTATTTAAACAATAACGGGGTGTTAGAGGGCTGTGCGGAACCAAAACAACTTAACATGAGCCAAAAAGTCTCTAAAGTTATAATCCTGTTCTCTGTCTCACTCTACTGTTTTGATAGACGCTTCATGGTGACGTAGGCGAGCCATGCGTGCGCCCGAAGTCTGCTATATGTTGGAGTAGTGTCCGCAGACAGACCAGCGGAGGAGCGGCGCTTGTTTGAACGTGAAGCAGCGGGTTGTTGTTTGCAGACAGAGGAGTTTCTTTCACATAGGCTGACATCTGAAGGATACCGCAGATATTCGAATGGATAATTAGAATTCAAATGTGAACTTTTCACCTCATATTCAAACGAATATTCGAAGCTCGAATAAAAAGTGACAGCCCTAACAGATACACACACAAACACACACACACACAAACCACACACAGAATGTCCCTATGAGTCATCATTCATGAACAGCTGCGTGGTTGCCATGGTGATTTAACAGAGAGCAGCCGTGGAGATCACTCTGAGAGCTGAGTTTTTAGTGAAAAAAACTCAAAACTTTGTGTTGCTTTACCTTTGTTTTCTCAAAAACAGGAGGAGAAGCGAAGTGAAATATTGTCCGGAAGATGAAGGAAAAGGAAAAAAAAAAGAAACGAACAGAAGAACAATAGTGGCTCGTGGCGAAGCTCCAGACTCAAGACCCACCTTTTTAGCTTAGCTTTTGGTTAATATTTATTATAGTAGGTAAGGCTTCTTATTTCATATTTATTCATATCCCCCTACATCAATAAATAATGTTTTTGTAGAAGAACATGCTGTAAATGCAGCTATTGATAAGCCACAAGAAACAACAGAACGCAATCTGAGTGGATTCAAAACAAACCAAAAATTGTTTTTGTTTGAAACTTCAAGGGAGCATAGAATAATGAATAGATGAAGGAATCTTCAAGGGAACTCTTTGAGATGAAGGGAGTTCTATCTATAACATCATCAGTTTTTACTCTAGACTATCGGGATAGCAGACCAGCTCAACTCTTTATTTTCAAAATGCTGCAGCTGTGGAATGCGCTCAGATATTTCTGGGCAGAAAAAGAGACTCAGACCAACAAGATCACTGGGCTCAACACCGAGCTCCAAATTGGCCACGGAGAGAATTCCAACTGGAAGGACCAGGTTGAGGAGCTCAACACCGAGCTTCAAATGGCCCAAGACGAGAACTCCTTCTGGAAGGACCGGGTCGAGGAGCTCAACACCAAGCTTGATATGGCCCAAGACGAGAATTCCATCTGGAAGGTCCAGGTCGAGGAGCTCAACTCAGAGCTTCAAATGGCCCAAGGGGAGAACTCTAACCTGAAGTACCAGGTTCAGGAGCTCACCGCCGAGCTTGATATGGCTCAAGAGGAAAACTCTAACCTGAAGTTCGAGGTCGACGAGCTCAACATCGAGCTTCAAATGGCCCAAGGGGAGAACTCTAACCTGAAGTACCAGGTTCAGGAGCTCACCGCCGAGCTTGATATGGCTCAAGAGGAAAACTCTAACCTGAAGTTCGAGGTCGACGAGCTCAACATCCACCTTCAAATGGCCCAGGACCAGAACTCCACTCAGGAGAATGAGATTGCTAAGCTCTCAGCCCAGCTTGAGTTTGAGAAGCAGGACTATACCATCGTCTTTGATCAGGTCGAGTATCTGACCAAAGAACTTAACAAAGCTCACAACCGGACAAGCAAAGTGAAGGACTTGTGCCGCAAAGAGCAAAACAGGTGTGCTGAGTTAAGTGCAGAGAATGACCAGCTTGAAAACCAAGTGAGGCATCAGAAGGAGCAGTATGAAGCTTTACTCTGTGCTGAACGGGAAATAATTGCTTGTCTTCAGCAGCGACTGGACATGGAAAGGTGTTGTTATGACCAATGGGTTTCCCAGAAAAGTGAGGAGGTCAGGAGACTGAATGCCGAAATAGACACCCTCAGAATGGAGCGCCACACTGAGCGTCAACTCCTGCTTCAAGAAGTGGCTGAGAGGGAGAACTCCTACCTCAAGGAGATCGAGGACCTGAAAGAGCTCAACAACAGGCTTCAAATGGCCCAAGACCAGAACTCCAATCTGGAGAACCAGATTGTTCACCTCTCTGCTGAGCTTGAGTTCGAGAAGAAGGACTATAACATCGTCTTTGATCAGGTCGAGGTTCTGACCAAAGAACTTAACAAAGCTCACAACCGGACAAGCAAAGTGAAGGACATGTGCCGCATGGAGCAAAACAGGTGTGCTGAGTTAAGTGCACAGAATGACCAGCTTCAAAGCCAAGTGAGGGGTTTACAGGAACAGCTGGATTCTCAGAGGAACCAGGAGGAGCTGTTGAGGAAGAGGGAACAGGAATGTAGGAGTGAGCTCCAGAACTTCCAAAACTTGTACAGAGAGATGTGCATGAACGCTGAAGCTGCACTTCATGCTGAAAAAGAAAAGAGTGCCAATCTTCAGCAGCAGCTGGACTGGGAAAGGTGGTGTTCTAACCAACTGGTTTCCCATAACAGTGAGGAGGTCAGGAGACTGACAGCTGAAATCGAGGACCTGAAAGAGGCTCTCCAGCAACAGACCAGCTGTTCAGCGACTCCTCAACTCAGGGATGAGCCTGAGGAAAATAAAGACGACTCTGTGCCAACAAAGAAAAGACGGAGGAGGAGGAGGCGCAGAAGGAGGGGTTCTGGAACAGCTGTTTCTGCTGGACTTCCTGATGAAGAAGGAGGAGGTGTAGAAGACCAGGTTTGAAGGTGACTTCAGCAAACCAGAGAACTGACAGAAAAACCACCTGAAGTCAAGAGGTGTGTAAATAGTTCCTTGTTTGTCACCCTGAGCAATGACTCTGGGTTTTCTCCGGGTGCTCCGGTTTTTCCCAAAGCCCAACAGCACGTTTGCAAAGGCAATTAAAAAAAAGAAAAGACTGTAATAATGATGCGTGTTTATTTATGGAAATGTAAACAAGATCCAAACAATAAAAACTTTAAAAACTGAAAATACAACTGTATCTGAATTTATGGCATGGTAAAACTGGAAAGTGATTCCTATGCAAGTGCATGTTACACTTGGATATTTCTTACCATATCATTATCTAATGTACCAGCACATGTTCAGACCAGTTTAGGAAGAGCTTACCTCCACTTCCTGCTCATTTTATCAACATAAATATTGACACGCCCACTAATGATCTCAGGGTTTCCTGTTGAAACCCACTTTTTTTTGTTTAGCCGTGGACCAAGTTTTCAGGTTCCAAACCGTTTTTTTTTTTTTTTTTTTTTTTTTTAATAAATCTTCTGAAAACCCCAGTGTGAAAGCCCTCTGTGTGTCCAGCAGCTTTAAGATGCATTGACACTGAAATGGTTAAAGCACCCTCTTGTGGTGCAAATGAGGAGCGAAATCTCTTCTTAAAGGAATATCTGCAGGGTTATTTTTTTTGACACTTCTTAAAGAACTTATCATACAAGACAAACGTATTTTGAACAAAGTGGCAGTGTTGTTCTGATAGTAATGCTAATGACTGTTACAGTGTTTTCATGAGAAAGAGAACGAATAGGAAAGAAGGGAAGCTCAATAAATGAATTAAAAAAATAAATGAATCAACAGTGGAGAAAAAACACCCACATGAAAAAAGAAATGAAAATAAATAAATAACTAAATAAATAAATAAATAAATAAATTGTCACTTATTAATAATATTGTCCATTATCCAGTAGTATTACTAGTATTCGTATATTATATTAGATACCATTATATTATTGTCATATATTATTAATTTTATTGTTATCGTTATCATAATTGTTGATATTATTATTATTGTTATTACCATCCTTATTATTATCATTATCATTAATATTATTATTATTATTACAATCACCACCATCTTCATTAATATCATCCTTTAATAATGATAGTAACACGTTATAACAATAGTTACAACAATAGTGGTGCCAATAAAAGTTGCAAAAACCATAGCAACAATGAGGATGGATGAGGGAGGAGGGGATGGGAGAAGCAAATCTAAGAGTGATGTCATGTATGTATGAATGTATTTATTTATTCATTTATTTATCATAAATTGAACAGTGTAGTAAGCTGCCCTGTATATGTTTGCATGTTTAGTTTTTTTTCCCCAAACATGGGGTGAACTAAAAACAGAGTGAGGGGTTTGTGTGTATCCCCTTACCTTTCCTAAAATAATTGGTGAAGTGCATTAAAAAAGGGGATGTGCCACATGGAAATATTCTACGGTAGATCCTGGGGGAAGAGGGGAGGACCGGAGGGCAAGGAAACCACTCAACGATAATATATTTAATATTATCGTTGATGTCTCTGTTACCCCTCCTCCTCTCCTATTTTGAAAGGTAATTAAAATAATAACAATAAAAATAACAAAAACAATTAGAAAAATTGCATCTCCTGAAGAAAATGTGTTTAAATGCTGAAGCTGAAGGAGGTGAAACAAATCTGAAAATGTGAAATATTCCTGACACCTGTTAAACAAAGCCTTAATTGTGGAGAATGTTATTTTTTTAAAAAAGGAATGAAGTAGTAGGAGAAGAAGAAGTTGAAGCCGCAGAAATCGTTTGAGTAGAATAACTTGCAGAAAAAAGTTTTATAAATAGTGAGCAGAGTAAGTTGAAGTACAAGTTATGATACAATAAATAACTGAAGTAGTGATGGCAGTGACAGTATGTGCATGTGCGCGCGTGTGTGTGTGTGTGTGTGTGTGTGTGTGTGTGTGTGTGTGTGTGTGTGTGTACTTGTTTTGGTAGAATAGCCAGGTTCTTCCAGAATGTCCCAGAATATCCTTATGAGTCATAATTTATGAACAGCTGTGTGGTTTCCATGGTGATGGAACATAAAGGAATGCTGAATCAGCATTTCAACATAATAAAAGGGCTGCACGGTGGCACAAGTTCAAATCCCAGTTCAGGCATGGTCTGTCTTTCTGTGTGGTGTTTGCATGTTCTCTCCGTGCATGCGTGGGTTCTCTCCAGGTACTCCAGCTTCCTCCCACAGTCCAAAAACATGCTCATCAGGTTAACTGGTGATTCTAAATTGCTCATAGGTGTGAGCGTGAAAGGTTGTCTGTCTCTGTGTGTCAGCCCTGTGATTGGCTGGAGACCAGTACAGGATGTACCCCACCTCCTATCCTGAGTCAGCTGGGATAGACTCCAGACACCTGCGACCCTTAATAGGATAAGAGGGATGGAAGATGGATGAAAAATGAATGATAAATAGTTTTTTTTATTCTTCTTCTTCTTCTTCTAATTATTATTATTATTATTATTATTATTATTATTATTATTATTATTGTTGTTGTTGTTGTTCTCATTATTATTATTATTATTAGTAGTAGTAGTAGTAGTAGTAGTATCTTTATTCTATTATTATTATTATTATTATTATTATTATTATTAGGTCTGCTGTGTTATTATTGTTTAATGTTATTTGCGATCTTCAATATTTGGATCAGTATAAAACAGTCTTAGTGGTTGTTGTATCATTTGTTATTTATTCTAATGCTTTAATCTTAACCATGGATTAGCCGCATCTTTAGCAACATATCATTAGTTTATTTAGAAGGTAGTAGTTAAAAGGTGTGAAAAGGAGCCTTAATTTAGTGGCTTATTTGCTGTATTTTAGTAGTTATTTATTTGGTATAGAATTAGGCTACATGTAAATCCAATAAAAAAGGTAACTAGATACAGGGCACCTTTTGCAAAGATGTAAGAGCAACACATAAGGCAGTGTATCATTCTGCATGCTGAAAGCTTTCAGTGCTTTACAATAAAAAATATCCTTTTTTAGGTAAACCTTTGGTACCACAACAATTACAAACCTTTAAATGTTTTGGCCCATGACCACAAACATACCTTTTGGTTGCCAACATTTGTTATTAGTTAAACTTGATAAATGTTAGGCTTACTAGAATCAAAAACCCTAACAAACACATTGACAAATGTATCTTTTGCTCAACATTTACATTATCAATCATGTAGTGTTGCCAAAAACATTTCAAACAGACATGAATCATACACTGCTACTGTCCTCTCTTCACAATATCACCCCCAGCCTCTCCCCTGTTTCCATTTGCCACTCTGCCTCTTATGGACCTCACAGCAGACAGAGAAGGTTAGGTATATTAAACTGTCTTCTCTAAGCACTGCAGGCAGTGGAAACAAAACTGATGAGGTGTAAACAGGTAGTTTAATGTTCAAAAACATGTCCTGAAATGGTTTTGCAGAAGCTCAGGATCACCATGATTTTTTTTTTTGGGAGACAGAGAATCACGCAGCAGCAGGTCTGTTCATCCAGACATACCCAGACCACTGCATTCAAATATGGACTATAGAAACTCTTTATTATATACACAGTCTGTTAGACATTAAAAATATGCACATTTATTTGAAAAATGTGCATTGTTTCAATGTCATTTATCCAGTTACATTTAATTAAAAATATAAAAAAATCACAGTTTGAGTGTCGAGCTGTAATTGACTTTTGTAACTTAACTTTTTATCTGTTAACTTTTATTTTGTTTTGTTAAATCTAAAGACAATTTAGTTTGAAAGTGTATAGATTTGTCTTTCGGCTAAGATGTTTCTTAAAAATGACCACAAAGGCAAAAGGCGACTGGAACAGAATATTGTTTGCTCCAATATTGGACAAAGACCAGATTACAGAGGCTGCAATTTGGAAATATTTTTTTTGCACTTTTCACTTGAAGAAGTAATGGATTATCAAAATGTAATGTGTATTTATGTAGAAAGCAGCTTGATTAAATAATGGTTTCAGGTCTTGAACACTTTCCATAGCAGTGGCGATTGCTCTAAGACTGCAAGGGGAGCTCAGATTCCCCTAAAATGTCCCCAAAAAAAGTGTTGATATGTCCTGCTGTGTGTACATTTCATTGCCTAAATATGCACTAGAATACCTTCATCTTTTGTTCTGAATCAGCTACTTATCACAGGTAACTGGTGCCACTTCCTTCTCATTCATCCCCGCAGCGTCTCAGCGCTTTAACACAGTCGGACGCTGAGCGTCTTCAGACTTCAACAGGGTAGGGTGGAGTGGGTTGTTCCACTGTGGAAACTGGACGGTCATTGGATAAACGCTGGGCTTTGACCCGCCCATTGGACGCTCAGCGTCTCTGGTGCTGTGTCCCAATTCAGGGGCTGCATCCTTCGTGGGACGCATTTGAAGGCCAGTTACGTCACAACGCTGCGCGAAGGCCGTCCCAATTCAGAGCAGATTCGGAGGATCCTCCAAATGCGGCCCACAAATGCGTCCTCCTTTGCCTCTTTTTGGAGGACGCACCGCTACTATCCTTCGCGGCCCTCCATATCCCAAGATCCTTTGCCCACCGCTGCTCAGTCCCGAAAAAGAACGGGGGAAATTGCACAATAGTGACATTAGATGGTGTTAATTTTACTTTTAAATGTAAGTATTGGGTTTATACCTGGTTTTTACTCATTTAAACATCCAATGCCAGATACGGGAATCACACATTGAGCTAGATGTTTTACTTATCGGTCATTTTGACAGATGGGGATGTAAAAATTCTGTCATAATGAATAATGATCCCTCAATGGAAAAAAATCGATAACGGGACATGTTAATTATTTATTATATATTTTAGCATGTCATCATAAAAGCAACTCAAATACAACTTTAACATTAACTATGCAGGGAAATGTATTGCTTATTGGGCAGAAAGAAAATACAAATTATAATACCGACCCTGCTGTCAGAAGCTTTGTAAAGAAAAAAAAAACGCTCTTAATAGCAAGTGAAACTTTTTTTTTCTCGGGTCATCGAGCGAAAGAGCGGCAGAGGAGAGATCACAGCATCAAGTTTTGCGTCTCTGCCTCAGTCAGCTGACTTTGGGCGGCTGTTTTTTGTTCTGGAGACTGAAGTCCGTTCTGCTACACCTGGGATGAGCAGCGCTGCTTCAGCGCGCGTTATAAAGTCTGGAAACATTTCAACCAGTGAAGCAATGAGCAGTCGGCAAAACTATTTGAGAAGACAGGTTTCCTGATCCTGCCAGAATCTGCCTCACCGGGATGAAATCCTGGAGCATTTATTTGGTCGTAATGTAAAAAGAGAGGCGGCTTCAGTCCCGTGTGAGTCGTGCCAATCGATGCCAATGTTTAATAGGATGAGACAAGCCAGCAGGTCAGAGAATGAGAGATCATAAACAGGACAACACCATACCTCATTAATTATGCACGTTCACCACTAACTGTACAGGGGGTCTGCTGCAGGTGAGATATGTGATTAATGAATGACTGTGTGACAGCTGAAGTGGACTGAATCACTGAGGGGTTACTAATCCCTCAAAATTACCTTCAGATTTTTCCATCATTGATCAAAAAATCCTGTCAAAAGACGGAGAATAATCAGTTAACGCCACCTCTGAGGGGAATTGGAAATTTAACTTTCAGTTAAAAAACGTGAAGCTGGTAATTCATTAGCATATGGCATAACTTAGCATTATGTTCATTTAAACATTTGGATTGAATAAAAACTAAGTTTAGGATTATGAATTGGGTGGCAGAAATCGTGACATAAGGATAAGGGCGGAGACATGACGCAACCAGGAAATAATCTGACGGATAGGACTGTCCCATTTAACAACGGTGTGACGGCCTACCCGTCCTTCGGAGGACGGGTCCTTCGGAGGATGCAGCCCCTGAATTGGGACACAGCATGGGGGTCTATGAGGCAGTGGGCTGGCCTGGACGCTCAGCTTCTGCATGACGATTGGATGATCTTTCTGAGGCTGAATCCCTTTTTGATTGACAGTGAAATGAGCCAATCAGCAATCTTGAAGTAAAACTCTCTACCGGAGACTTTCTAACTTCTACATTCAGTTGTTCTGGACTGATCCGGAGGCTTTATCGATCCCCAGCGAGTTTACCTTTCTTAAAAACGATGAGCATTGTGTTTAAAGATTCTCTCTCTTTTCACCAACAAGCAGCTACAGCTGCAGGTGTATAGAGGAGCTTCTCCTGTTTAAAGCGGCTCAAGTCTTACACCCGCACCGCAACACAATGGGCCAAGGCCGTTTAAGCAGTCTAGCTCTGCTGGCCATTGAGAGAACACTGGTAAAATCCCTGGGAAAGACACCTAGTTGGTACGACAGGGTCACAGATCATTTCCTTGAAAAGGAATGGAGGGTAGAATTTACGTTTAAATAAATAAACAAAATTATGATGTAGGCCAGAAAAAAATTGAGTTTCCCCTCCTTGACTGACCAGCAGCCGCCACTGTTCCATAGAACCTCAAATGACTAAAGGTCCCATATTATGCTCTTTTTCTGTAGGTTCATATAGCTCTTAGAGGTCCCAGAATAGTCAATATGAAGTTTTTTATCTCAAAAAAACTGTTTTTTACTGGACTTTGGACTGAGCTATTCTGTCTGTATAGCTTCTTAACTGAATGAAGCCTTATCAGCTTGATTTTTTAGACAAAAACAACCCCAATACTAGCGTCCACAACAACAACAGTTGCTTATAAAGCACCGCGAAAAAAAGTTACGTGCATAAACAAAACACCGAATTCTATGTCCGTATAGCTTTTTATCTGAATGAAGCTTTATCAGCTTGATTTTTTAGACACAAACAACCCCAATACTAGCGTCCACAACAACAACAGCTCACAGCAGCTGCTTAAAAAGCACCGCGAAAAAAAGTTACATGCATGAACAAAACACCGAATTCTGTCTGTATAGCTTTTTATCTGAATGCAGCCTTATCAGCTTGATTTTTTTTTAGACACAAACAACCCCAATACTTGCGTCCACAACAACAGCTCACAACAGCTGCTTATAAAGCACCGCGAAAAAAAGTTACATGCATAAACTAAAGAGATATTGCTTAAAGATAGCTCTATATGACATATATGGTCACAAAACTTCTCTTCGATTATTTATTTATTGTGTGACGTGTATATTACCAACACCGACTCATGTTAGCTGCCATGCTAACAAGTCAACAGGCTACGAGGCTGGGTAGGCCACTACAGTAAAGCAGCATAACATACTGAAACTTTAAGCTCTTACCTTAGTTGGGTAACGGATAGTTGGAAGTGATCCAGGTTTCAGCCTTAAAGTCTTTGCAAATCCTGCTTTGAGCTGTCCCTCGTTCAGAAAGCAGTCCTCCATGAAGTGGTGAGCACAAACATACAACATTTTCGGGGTTGTTGTAGGTATTTCGCCAGCATAAATAAAATTACTCCACTCTTCCCTCAAAGTTTCAGGTGAAGATGGGGGTAAAAAAAGACTTTTGTGCTGCTCCATGCAGCCAACAACAGTGCATTTGCCATGCTTTGTTCGTACCTTTGCCATGTTAGACTAGTGTTGACTAACGACTGAGGACCGGGAAAATGGTGGGGGAAAAGCTTTTGGAGGCAGAACTACCTTTGGTAGGGAGCCAATCAGGGAGCTGGGCGGAGTATTCGCGCCCTTTGTGTCGTCACAAAGGGCGATTTCTAAAACGGCTCATTACTGCTCCCAGGAGCAGAGATTTTCTGAAAAGTGCAGCTTGCAGGAGAGGGAGAGGATAGAATTTCCTCATGTTGAGGGGTGTTGTTAACAGGCCGGGGGTGCATATTATTATGAGGAAACCATTCAAAAGTGAAATTTGCATAATATGGCCCCTTAAGACCAGCAGCTGGATTCATGTGCATGAATATTACTCAGCTGCTGTTAATGGTTACATCCTGACAGAGACATGCTATTCAGTGCTGATGGCTGATATGTCTTCATAAAACGACCTCCATAATGGATGTCTACACTCTCCTGGCCAGCCCATTGTTTTCCATTTTTTCAGAGTGTGCTGTTGACGTATGGAACATAGAGAGTGAGAGAGAGAGAGAGAGAGAGAGAGAGAGAGAGAGAGAGAGAGAGAAATGCTGCAGCCCTGGACAAATCACTTTAAGGTTCTACATAGACGCCACATCCTTCATTCTGAAGAGGGAAGGCACAACCTGGTTTGTCATCAGCTCACAGTTTAAAAGCCAGCATCCATGAGGTACTGTGCATTATTGCCCATGGCTCGGCTAGCTTGCACATCTTGAATACCACCATTAATGCTGAACAATATACACAAGTTTTAGGGCAACAAATGCTGCCATCGATACGATGCCTTCTTCAGTAGAGAACCTGCATGATACAGAAAGAAGAAACTACAGTTTGTGTGTTTTACAACTGTATGGCCCCACAGTGGAAGACTTGGTGCTAAACTGGCCTGCCTGCAATTTGGACATGTAAGCCCATTGGAATTTGCCAATTTATTTTTGGAACAAAACAAAACATAAATGAAAAAAAACGGAACCTTTTAATTTTCTACATTTTCCCATTTGAAATGTTGTCTTTGCACTTTCATATTAAAACATGCTTTAAATGATTTGCAAGGTATCACATTCTGTTTTCATCAGTATTTTACTCAGCCTCTTAGCTGTTAAGGTAATGAAATTGAAAGAGGATCCATCTGCTGACATACATTAAGAGGTATTAAACTGTTAATAAAGACACAGTGTATGTGTTCTTTCCAGGAGCAAAAAGCATTAAACATTAATGAGTGGCAGCAAAGTGAGTCACTGAAGTTTCATCTGGGGAATTCTGCTCTTGAATGTCCATCAGTGAGTTTTCTTTTCAAGAAGAACTTAAGGCTGCCAGAGCCCTGGAGCATTGGCTGATATTGTGCAAAAATTGTCTGAGAGAAAAATGTTCCAGAAGAACAGAATCTAGTCAGCTATATTTGGAAAAAATATTACAAAAGTTGGTGATGTTTTACATGCTTACACACATTTCCCATTTCTAACAAATCATGGCTATTGTTTTGTGTCTATCCCACTGTCACAGTGGTGGATTGACAAAGTAAAATTGTGGAGTTTCTGTTTTCTGAATAACTGAAAAGAGAAATTGCTGACAAGGAAACATACAACACACAAAAGAGAAAGTAGAAGTAACAGCTGAAAACCCCCTGCACCAGTAGTAAAATGTGAATTGTGCTGGTATATATGAGCATGATCACATTGCAAAACTTGAAGTTTTAGCAAAAGAGAGACAAAACAGGCATTCAGTTAAAGTCTGTGTAAAGCAGCGATGAATTAGTGTTCTAAGTTTGTCACACCACAGAAACATGTCATTAACCACTGAGCCACATTTAATAGATTGAAAAATTAATAAGTATATAAAATTAGGTCTGAAAATCATGGAAAAATAAACACCTCTCTCTGGAACGCTGGGGGCATGTCAGTCAGAGGCGCTGGAGCCCCGCCCACATGCAGGAGGGGAGCTGCCTACGTGTACTGTACACAGGGGCGGATTTAGCAATTTGGGGGCCCAAAGCGAACTTTGCTTTGGGGGCCCTCCACATTCTTTTTGTGGTAAAAAAATATAATATATAGATAATACGCTTTATGCTTTATTATCATTTTTTTTTAATCTTTATATTCTGTTTTGAAGTATGCACTTTTATGTTACAAAGACAACGGTGGGAAGCTACTGGCCGGAGGTCCCTACTACGCCTGCTGGTTGGGGGCCCCTACAGGTTAGGGGGCCCAAGGCAATTGCCTACCTTTGCCTTAATGGTAAAACCACGCCTGACTGTACAAGGATGTTACCTACAGTAACAATGGAAGCTAGCTCTAGCAGCGTGATGGGACGGAGCCAGCCCTACCTGTTTGATCCATCAGAGGCAGAAACTGACTCTGAGTCAAAAACTGATAGAGCTCAGCCTCGTTCCTCACAGTCTCCATCAGAATGATCATTTATTTCTCCATTGATCACATTTAGCAACATGGATTACTGACCAGTAACGTGACAGCCGAGACAAATACAGTTAGACTATCAACACACGGGTTTCTTCAGAAGCCTATGGGTGCTGCTGTGACAGATAACTACTTCTGCTGGCTGTTATTGGTTTCCTGTAACTTTGCAACTAATGGCTGACCACCGCCGGTGGCAGCAGGGGGCGGGGTTTTGCTAATGATGGCTACGTGATGTAATCCGGCTATGATTTCTGACCTGCCCATTAAATCCTGAACACAGAAATATGAAACACAGTTTGTGAAGCTGAGCTCCACAATTAAATCCTGAATGGTTGAATGACTTTGACATGTTTAAGGAAATACATCTGGGACCGATTTAATGCATTTCAAAGAAAATGGCTGATTTTACTTTACACAGACTTTAAGTTTCTGTTACCTAATCTTTAGTTAGATTAGGTTAAGAGACTCCACAGCCTTCAGTGTACCAGCTGATGCTGCTGAAGTCAGGTTGTTGACTGTTCTTGTCACTATTTTGGCTGTTTAAGATGGTATGAGAATATATTTCAAATACATTATGACTGTTGTTATGAGAAGTAGGTCATAGATTGCATTTGTGAAAGTGTTGTGTGAGCTGTTCTCATGTTGTTTCCTGTTTTGAAGCCAACTAAAGGCACGTGTCGTCATTTTCAGTTGTTTGCAACACAATTCTGCCCACTGGAGACCACATAATCAGCAGCCACACTCTGTTTCATAATTCCATGTGAAATACTGTGCGTGTCTTTGCCAAGTAGCTGAAGGTCCTGCCTCAACACCACCTATTTACCTGTTTTTAGCAAACACATCCAGACCGATGTAAACACCACTGACAAAGCTGGAACAAGGACACTTACTGTAGCTGCCCACATTTGTGAAAACATTCTCCATCACAATTAGCAAAAAGTAAGTTGTTGAATTCTTTCCCTTTAGTCTTGTCTCGAAATCATTTTATCTTGTTTTGGAAAGCTAAAGCTCAAAATATGTAAGTGTTTGGAATAAAAAAGTGGTTTCACATCATACTCTGGTGGATTGGCGCTTGGGTTATAGCTTTCCCTAATGTTTAACTGCTGTATTTCATTCAATGTTACTGCACCGAGTTCTGGCTGTCTGCCTTACCAAACTTCAAATAGAGTCTGTTTGATCAACACCTGTTGTTCATAAACTGAAAGGAGTCACTATATAAGAGAAAAATGGAAAGATACATGATGTGGCTAAATAATTTGATGAACATCAATTCTTCAGGTAGCTGGTTGAGACAGCCTAGCACAACTGAAGTAAAACAAAGAATTTCATAAATGATTAGTATCTCAAGCTTATTATTATTATTATTATTATTATTAAATTATGACGATGAAATTTGAATCATGATGCCTTTTCAAGACAGTGAAGGTGAACCTGAGTGTGAGGAGCATTCCCTTTGGCCACCCAGTGAGTTTGGTGAAGAGATCATCACAGCAGTATCAGTCAAGTGTCTTCATTGACTGGCCCTGATGACAAGCATGTGTGGGAAGTTTACTGGATACCTATCCATGGACTCAAGTGGCCTGTTGACTTTCATGTGTGCTCTGCATGAGTACCACTGAACCATTCCTGTGTAAATTGACCATTAGCCTTTTGTGTTCTCTTCTGAAGCATCTAACGTAACCACTGAGTTTTGTTGAGGGCCTTTTGATTATTTAGTTTCCAGTTAGTTGCTCATCAGCAGTGGTTTTCTTTCCAGTTTTAGGCTCTATGTATTTGAGGGTGTGGGGGGGGGGGGGGGGGGGGGGCTTATTCCCATCACTTACTTTCACATCCTGTAGTCTCGTAAACATCATCTGCAGTTCAATATGCTGTAAAATCCCCAAACCACAGAATCTGCACTGGCTGTCTGGTTACAATTATCTCTCTGGATTTGTTTAGTCCCACTTGACCACAAACTTCAGCTCAAGCACTCTCTACGGGCAGTTCCTTCTGCCAACACATTCGGAAAGATGACAGATGAAATTCAATGACGCCTAATATGTCATCCTTTATTTAACCAGATAAAAGCCTCACTGAGATTAAAATGTCTTTTACAAGGGTGACCTGAGTCAGACAGCAACATTACGTCAAAGCATAAAGTTACAGACAGTCCAGTTACAGCCGACAGCACATTCACACACGCTCAGTTTCCATTTGCTACAAGACCATTTACAGTATAAACACAGTAAAAACACCAGCAGAACAATTAATACCTTAAATAGGACAAGAGTATTTTAAAAAAATACAAGGGGTACTAAAAGCAGGAACAACGGCCCAAACTGTTATTTTTGCAATCGTTTAGAATTTAAATTCTCTTAAGGTGACCAGCTGAGGCAGTTTCAGATCCTTCTGGAGGGCGCTCCAAGAATTAGGGGCAGCATATTTTAAGGTCTTTTTGCCTAATTCAGTCCTAACTCTGGGGACCAACATCTGTAGAGTCTTTTGAGAGCTCAGGCTGTGTTGATTTTCCATTTTACAAAAGTAAATACACAGATAACGTGAGAGCAGACCAAGAAAATCCTTGTACAGAAAAACACATCCAATGTGAGGATAGGCAGCAATACAAAGATGGTCACCTAGCAGCAGCATATAAAGAACAGTGGTGCACAAGACGACAGCCAGTGATGAAATGCAAAGCACAGTGATAGACAGTTGCTGCGTTTCCATCACACCGAGAATTGCACAAAACCTAAATATCGCAATAAAAAAATGGTGATGGAAACAAAATATTTCAAAAAACCTCTCAAATTTTGATAAAAAGTTTTTACCCTCTCATGAGGTGGTTTGTCAGAAGTTTTGATATTGAAGTTTATCACAAGAGTGCAATGGAAACACCATTTTTCACAAAAACACCTCACTGGACGTAATGGACGCACCTTTCTCACCTCTTCAACCTCGATCCTCTCCCAGAAGTCCCTGCCACATGTCCACTGCCACACATACGGACTCTGGCGTTCATATTGTAACAGCTCTGCTGTTAGTTCTGTGTTAGGTGCAGATGTTGGTGTTTCTGAGATCTCAGAGCGCAGCAGGAGGGAGGAGCGGAGGTGTGTGTGTGTGTGTGTGAGAAAGAGAGTAGGCGAGCTGGAGATGATGATTTTCATTCAATGTTTCGTTCGTACCTGTTTTGAGTTGGCGTGGTCACGGCCGACAGCGACCAATGAATAAAAACACAAGTGTTCATGAATCTGCGTCATCATCATTGCAGTTACCACACGAATGTTACAATGTTTTACTGCCTTAAGATTTTTGGGATATCCATGGTTACCACCATGGAGTTACAGTCCTCCTTCCTGCTCCTGCATCCTGTATATTGAATCTCATGGGACAAGATTTTGCTCAAGTTGTGTGCAATTGTAGTTGTAATGGGAACACCATTACAACTAGAATTGCAAGGTGCAATTGTACTTTAACGAAACTTTGGAAGTATCGCTTTTATTTTGTGAAAAAGTGTGATGGAAACGCAGGTAATGTCCATTTTCTTAAGGAACTGGTCAGAGGCACATGTATACAACATATCACCATAGTCCAACATAGGGGTGGGCGATACGGGCAAATAAATATATCTTGATTTTTTTTTTTAATTTTACAACAACAATAATTTGACAATACCCTACAAAAAATTCCATAAAACTTTACTTGCTTTCTGAACAACAGCTCTTGTTTGTTTTTAAAGTGCTTCATGCATCTTCTGCATAATTTACCAAATTATCTCAACAGTATCTCAGTTAAGCTTTTGTAAAAAAAAATATAAAATAAATAAAAAACTGTAAACAAACATCCTTATATTAATAAAACATCAAAATGTAAACCTTATTAATATTTTTAATCATCTGGTGAGGCTGGAGACTCCTGCATATTACCTCCATATGAGACCATGTTGTGTTTTGGTTGCCACTGAGTCATGTGACTAAATCTTGTGCAATCATTGGCTTCTGAGACCAGTGATCGCAGTGAACGGTATGAATACTGGACTATGTAAAATAGCACATTGTTCAAGCAACATTTAAGTTACTATTGTAGACGATGTATATCACCCACCCCTAGTCCAACAAGGGTTAAAAAAAAAAACTAGCTTAAATCAGACGTTTCCTTGCCTGAAAGGAGAAACAGGATTTGTTTCTAAAAAAAGAAGCCAGGTTTTAGTTTTAACTCTGAAACATGACTGTTTATATGGGGAAGGAATGACAAATTCTGCTCCATAATAATAACTAAATATTTATATGTTGGGACAAATTCAATTTCAGTCCCGCGAGAGGTTAGGATCCCAGGAAGGACTGATGGTATTTTTTTCTATTTTCTGTTCTCAATAAGTAAAAGGAAAACTTGTAAATTACATAATGAAATCAGAAAAATGTTAGCTTTGTTGTTTGAACTTACAGGAATGTGTTTTAAAAGACAGCAAAATGATTCAGTCTGCGCTCACACATAGTGTGCTGTGATAGCAAAGGGAACACCCAACCGCCCGAGCCAAAACTACTTGAGTGATCAGCTCATATGAGTCAGTGCAAATGTCATGAATCCCAACTTACTTCATGGAACAAAAATATTAATGATTGTTGTGAACAATCCTGTTGCAAAATACAATGTTAAGCACGAAAGATGCTTATTTGACTAGTTCCTCTTTCATGAGGTGGGTTCAGGCTGCATTTTTTTCAGCTGATTCTTTGGTACAGTGATGGTACTTTTATTAACCTATGTTTACAGTTTCTCTTCCCTCAGCAGAACAACAGATGATGACAGCGTTCTGCTTCACTCATGGTTTGTTTGATGTGAGGGTGTTGTATTTCAGTGTTGTGTCTCACAAAGGTTTGATTTAGGTCAAATATATCCAGATATTGCAAGCTAGTTAGGTTTGAAATGAGAATCTTGTTGTTTTTTCTGCATTTCCCTAAACACAAGAATAAGTTATCATAGGGACGGGATCAGAGAGCCATTAAAGTTAAGGTCCAGTTCCTGTTTGGTACTTTTCCTGCATTTCTTCAACTGTACAGTTCAAACACACCTCTGGGAATGTATCTTAACATTGAAATATTTCTGTTGTATTCCTATTTTGTTGGTCTAGATTCACATTTCTTACTTTTCCACTTTGTGTTGGAAACAACATCTAATATCAACAGAAAGAGTGTGAGCTGTTTTCTGTCAGTGCCACAGTTTTGCTCCACCCTAAAGCAGAGGGACTCAGATAACCATAATAACAAGTTACACAAACTTACTATGGTTGATTGCTGCTTGTTTGGATATTACTATTATTATTTCATGTGTGCTAAGCCTAAAAAAAGACTCAATGGAATATATAAACAGTGAAAATGGAGTGATGTCTGTTTATATTGTCCCATGAATTAAAGGCAGGGTTGGTAGTCACAGAAAACTAGCATGAATTTGAATGTAGCATCTCCTCAGGACTCCGTTTAGCCCCCACCCCCCCTACACTTGGAGCTCCTCCAAAATGACGCTCCCACTTACATGCACCAGCGCTGCTGATTCGCAACCATATGATGGTGACTGATTCAAAACCACAGACTCAAACTGGTCCTCAGCACATCGTTTTTGTTTGCTCTACGTTACCAGTAATCAGGGTATAGGTAGTTTTACTGCCATTCTCCAGAGGACTTGGATCCCTCTTGGTTATGAGCATTGAATCAGGGCTAGTGCACGTCAGAGAAATGTATGCGCAGGGGGCGGGCAGAACAGCAGGACGTGATTTGATTGGTCTAACAAATTGGATGCCAAACTCTAGGATTGGTTGATGTTTTCCCAGGTTTACTCCTGCTGTAGACAGCAGATATTTTTTACTCTATTTCAAGAACACATCATGTATTGATTGACATCAGGACATAAAGATTAGTTTAACCCGGATAGTAAAAAGTGCATCTTAGGCCCTGTTCATACGACAACGCTTCACAGCGTTTCCCTTGAAAGCGCAAAAAACGCTGAGAAAAAAATCTGCATTTATACGGAAACGCTGAAGGACTGAAAACACTGTAGTATGCATACAAGGCCTGTAGGTGATGATATAACTTTAGAGTCTTTTGGTAGTCTGCCACCAAAGAAGAGGCGGGCTGATCGTCTGGTGTGTATATTTAATACGTCTTATCTGAGTGCAGAAGTGGAGCAACAGATGCACATTTTGTTGAAAAGCAGTCAGCAGATTCAGCAGCACAAGCACAACCCGGCAAGTCCGCCATTTAACTACTATTGTTGTCCAGTCTGCAAAAGTTCCCACAACGAAAGTGGAATGTGCACGAGCAGTGTTACGTCAGTGTTTTAACTGAAAACGCCGGCTTGCAACAAAACGTTTGCATTCCATCCTAATACCATTGTCGTATAAACGGGGCCATCATTTTCTTTAAATTAACATCATAACTTCACCTCAGTTCGCTCTAATTCACTTTTTTGTCTTCAAGTTCTCATATCACATTCTACAAGCTGTCCTATTTTGCACCATATCTACCTTCATATGTTGCTTTTTGTCCTGATGATGTGTTTGAATTCTTCATATTTCTAAAGAATAATTGTCTGCTCCTCCATGGTAAAGTACGCTGCTCTGCAGGGTTTCTCCATGTTTGTGATTGGTTAGATGCAGCTAACTCCACCCTTTTTACATGAGCATGCATTGATCAAGATTTGGGAGTTGATATTCAGCTTAGTAGTACCGCTTATCAGGATTGTGAATGTCTCACTGAGTCAATCCAGGGAATCCTGGATGCATTAATCCTGCTTCAAAGTAAAGGCCTCTGGAGTCCAATCATTGAGACAAGATTAGTGGCGTTGGTTAAAGCTGCCTTGCCCTATAAAAAAACAAACACCACTTTTAGAATTCTCCAGAGGCAGTGGCTGATGTGAACCATTCCTTGCACAAAAGACCTCTCAAAAGACCTATGATTGAGATTTGTTGGTTTGGAAAAAGCTAAAGTATCTCTCTCGTTATGCAAGCAAAGCTTGTGACTCAGTGGCAGCAGCGCAACTGTGCACAGTCTGCACACTCTACATAAACAGACTGTGTACGGAGCTGAGTGAGGAGGAGAGATGGAGAACTTTCTGGCAGGAATGAAAATAAAAATGGGGGAGGCGTCAAAGGCAAGGAAAGCAAGTGACAATAAGAGCATTACAAGACCAGAAAGTACAACGAAGCCTACACAGCCCTTGGGTTTGCCTTGAATACTGTAGGAAATGAGGAAAGACCAGTTTGTTAATACATAAAAACTCTGGCAGATGACATCATTTAGCAACTTTTAACAGCTTTTGTGACAACCAATAGCTACTCTTCTATAGTGCCTATAAGTAGTCAAGGAACAATAATAATAATACACTAGTGATACTGGAATTGTTTACTGTTCTCTTTAGACACAAAACACATACCAAAACTGTGGCCCAAAACCTGAGGTACAGACTCAACATTGGGTTACCAGTACCATTCCCCATCATGCTGAACAGTATGTGCAGAAATGAGCAATTAAGACAAAGATCTTTTTTTTTTGTGCAAGGCTTTTACCATGTTTATCTTTGTGGTAAAAATCTGCTTTTTTGAATGGGTATACACATGGTGTCCATTTCTTTTGGAGCCAGCCTCAAATGGACACTTTCTGAAAGCAGTTTTTAACAGGTGCTCATTTTAATTTAAAGAGAAACACCAAAACTTAAAAGAAATACTCTGTTTCCTTTCTGCAATCAGCTCTCCACTTCTGTATCGACCCTTTTTTAACTGTCTGTGCTTATTATTACCACACTCAGCAGCACCTGTGTCTGTTTTTTGCCCTCACATTCAAGCCTGAGGCCATAATCTTCCATTCACACTAATACATGTCAATACATAGCCCTATTTTTCACTTGAGGGTTGTTATTGCTGTGATTTGTTGTTTGGTGTCTTGCTTAAATGCTTGAATTAAATCAACTTGTGCCAACAAATTCTGCCAGAAATCTGGGTGTCCTGATTGATGACCAGCTGGCCTTTACGGTTCATGCAGCCTCGATTGCTCGGTCCTGTTGATATGCCCTCTATAACATCAGAAGAATCAGACCCTACCTGACACAACAGGCCAAACAGTGACAAGAACAGCTCCTTCCTACCTCAAGTCCCTCATCCAGGTCTACACTCCTTACCGCCCACTACGCTCTGCCTGTGAGAGACACCTGGTGCTCCCAGCCCTGCATGGCTCTAAATCACTAGCTGGACTCTTCTCTTCTGTTGTTCCCAAATGGTGAAATGAATTACCCAACTCTATATGATCCACAGAGTCCCTTTCTACTTTTAAGAGAGTAGAACATTTCATGAACAGCCAGAGATTTCTTAAGAAAAATGAGAAAAATTTCAATAGTACTTAGTGTTGGTTTATCAATGACACATGCTTTATGACTGACCACAGTCATTGTACAAAGGCACAAAACATTGAATTAAGAGTTTTTTAGAACCTAAAAATATAGTATTGCACTTAAAGATGAAATCAGCTTACCAAGATCTTCCATTTTCCAAATCTGTGTAGTTAATTTGAATACAAATAGACTCCCCACACCTCTCAAACTGTGGGAACTATTCTAAACAAACAACCAACAATGTTACAGTATCCCCTGCCTTATAAGTGTATAACACATGAAAAATCCTCTGAAATCCTCTCTGCTACAGTGTTCCTTGACAGGCTAATGTTGGCAGAAGTTTCCCATTTCACCTCTGCATTCATTCCGTGGGCCTGATTAGATCCCCTGACAGGCTGATTTTGGCACCCCTGATCTCAGACCTTTTTTTAAAACAAAGAAAAGGGGGGGGGGGTTTCTTCTGGCACTTGATGACAGCACCTGCAGCCAAACAATCTTGAAGCACTTCTTTGCACTTACTGAGGTTTTTCCTTCCTGTTTAAATTCTTGCTTGTGTTGTACGTCGCTTTGGACAAAAGCGTCTGCCAAATGAAATTGCAGAATCGTAGAATCTTCTATGCAAGTGACACCAGTAAACCTAAGATGGATTACACCAGATTAAAGAGAATAGTCACAGCCCTGTGGTTTTTGTATTAGGAGTGACTGTCAGGTATATAAATAGCCTCATTTGTGTGCATTGTGTATACACTAAATAAAGCATTAAACTGCCAAAGGGAGTCCTTATTGTTCAGTATACAAAGGCAGTTGTTGATTGCATAGCATCATCTTTCCTTGTGGAAACCTCAAATGAGGATCAGGGAGCATCAATCTCCCAGCAGCACCTGTGGCACCTCAGGCATGATAATCATTTGAGAAACAAAAGCTTCCTCTTATCTTGACTGTGTCCTTACATGTCCAACTGAACCACTCCCATGCTGTGTGGACTCATCTGTCACCTTATACATATGCAAATGTCATTGTTCTCTATCCCGCTACCACAAAGATTTATTTCAGCCACTATTTCCACACACATGCTTTTGCAAGAGCAGACCCATTTGTTCCACTTCTGGAAAGCCTTTCAGAGGTTTCAGCTTTGAGTCATCTTATCTGGTTCGGGGGACTTTCCCCAATACGCCCGCTCTTATTCCACTAGTTCTGAGGAGTATCTGATCAGCCGTCACCCTGTCGTTCTGCATATTTTCACAGGCATTCAAGTCAGAGCTAGTTGATGGACTGAATTGCTCAAGGCTGTTGTGTAACAAGTCCTATATTGATTTAGTTCTGTGCTAAAAGTGAAAGTCTTTCAAGGAAATTAAAAATCGACCATTGTCTTACTGCATTGGTAGATTTACAGCATGATCTTTAGAGTTCAAACAGTTTAGCACTAGATTCCCCTTCTTCTTTCTGGAGACCCAGGCCTAGACACAGACCTGACATATACCCTTGTTGCTCAGTGTGTATTTCTGTTTTCTTTTTTCCAAAGCACAACGAACACCTGACTTTTAATAATTTGCAAGAATCCCCCCGAAAAAAAACTTTTTTTTACTTGTCATGTGTGGGGTGTTTTGTGAAGAGTTTTAAGGACACTGAATAACTTCTTTTGGAATGAAACTGTAAGATAACGAAATTTGGAAAAAGTGACGCACTGTGAATACTTTCTGGCTGTGCTGTATCTTCCAGTTGATTTTCTCTCCTACCCAGCCATCGGTATCAGTAGTGACCAAAAGAAAAGCATCCCAGATGAGTTTTCTCTAAACGGTGGCTGGGCTCAGCCTTAGAAATTGGGTCAGGAGCTTTGAACAGAGCCATTGCTCCTTCACATTTTTTTTTCTTATTTATTTATTTTTTTTACATTTTTTAACCAACATCCTGCTCTTGATAATTATTCAGCACTGACAATGCTGACTACTGAATGTTGTTAAATGTTGAACGGTATTGTTGATGTTCTAGTATTAGCTGTGGTTAGTTGTGACTAGGGATGTTCAACACCATATTTTTTCAGACTGATACCAGTACAAGTACCCTCTCTCGAGTACCGACGCCACTAGTACCTTTGATACATAAAATAAAACAAACAACTCTCTGAGTTTCTGATATGGTCATCCGTATTGTATAAACAGGACCTGACACGATGATTTGCCAATGGTGTCAAA
Organism: Labroides dimidiatus; assembly: GCA_030710495.1. Lineage (NCBI taxonomy): Eukaryota > Metazoa > Chordata > Actinopteri > Labriformes > Labridae > Labroides > Labroides dimidiatus. Next base: position 4,060,896 of record CM061154.1, on the reverse strand, counting down.
CTGCAGCAGTGTAGCGCCAACTACTGTAAGTACTTACTTGACGTAAGTTTATCTTTTTTGCCTGGAGTATCGGCGGCTGGCATCAGCAGCCTTCATGAGCACTCGGTACATTAAAGTATGGCCTATATCAACCTGATACCGATACCTGGTATCAATACTCACCCGTCCCTAGTTGTGACTACATTATTTATTAAAAAAGGCCCCTGATTTCATCCCCTGTGGCCACTCAAACTTGAAGCACTTCGAGGCACTCACAAAGGTTTTTCCCTGTCTTACTTCTTGTTTGTGTTGTACGCTGCTTGTACACTTGCTTTAGAACAGCACAGTGGTGTATAATTTAGTTAATGGCTTCTTGCTGTGTTTTGTCATCTTACATACAGGTATGGGTGAATCTTTGAGTGCTGACTCTAAATCAGGAGCTAGACTAATGAAAACCTGTATTATGGATTTAAATCCATCCCCCACACTCCTCGTCTTTAAAACAGCTCCTCAGTGAGTACAGGAGGAATTCAGAACTACAGTTGCAAATTTCTTCCAATCTTGATAAAAGCTTGTGGTATTAGTGAATCACTTCATTGATTCTTGTATTGATCAGTAACAAATGTGCCCCATACTTCTATGGTTCCAGTGGGAACAGCAGAGGGAAGGAGTTTGGCAACTGTCAAAATGTGCTATCAGCCCATGCATGCCTCTCAAGAGGAGACAGTTTTTTATCCATTAATAAAGGAAAGAGGGCGGAACAAACAGAACCGCAGAGAAGACTAATGGACCGGTGTCGATTTTCCTTTCAGAGGGAAAACCTTTTGTCAGGGCTAAAAATAAACTGACGGGAAAGGCTCCTGATTTAAACAACACATTAGCAGCAGGAAATTAATTTCACACAGAGCTTGGATTGAGGAAGACCATCTTTAAATGTAATCTGTTGGTTATTGATTAGGTTGATAAAAATACAAAACAATGAAAAAACAAAAGACTTCTTCAATAAATAAACTAATTTTAGCTGTTTGTATTTATAATTCATTTATTTTATTGTGTGTGTGTGTGTGGGGGGGGTAAATATGTTTTGTTTGTTTTTTTTACCCCAAAACAAAGATGTTGAATAGTTATCCACATTAATAGTATAAGAAGGATGTGACTGTATGTTCTCAGATTTAAGGTCCAACTGTAGTAATTGTTTTGGCTGTCATGCACTTATTTTTCACTTTGACTGAAATGCAATACGTAACATTTACTGATCCCCACAGTAGCAGAGGGAGCTCGAGCCTGCACTAATGAAGAAGCAGGAAAACACTTGTACATTTATTTTTAAAAGAATGACAGTTTAAGAGCTGGCAGTAGAGTGGTGTAAGGAGGGGGGTTAATAATTAACCAGAGTGTGTGTGAGAGTGTATGTTACTTCCATCAGGAGGTAAGATGAAGAAACGAATGCCCTGGTGAATGGCAGGAGGGCTGGGATGACTTTAATGCTTGTGCTGCTTTTAGTTCTCTTTAAGTGTTCTTACATTACCAGTCACATTTAGCCTTTTACACCAAATTTCCTGAACTGTTTTTGGGATTGTCGCAGGCTAAAATTGCTGATTTTGCGGCAGCTTTTCGAAAAAAAATCGCAAAGCATGTTTAAATGGTTTTTGCAATAAAATTGTGGCAATTAGCAAAAATTGCAAAACTAGTTACAGTTTATTTTAATAAATACTAGGGGTGGTAGAAAAAAATCATTTCAGATACTTATTGGGATATTTTGTTTTACAATTTTAAAATAGATTATTTTTGTTAAAAAAGAGATTTGTTTCCAAATTTAAATCCTTGATTTTAGTCTTTGTTTATAAACTGGGTTGTAAAAATATTAGCACTTTTTTCCAGCAGAGGGCGAAATGTTTTTCTTTAACTATCTAGTAACAAGATATCAGATCCCCTGAATACGTCTTAAAAAGTGACTCACATGTGATGTTCATTTTTTGGGCAGACTGCAGCAGCCTCTGTCACTGTGATCTGTCTTGTATGTTGTCTTCAGTCGTGTGTTTTCTGGTATAAAGTGTTTGTCAATACAGGATTTTTGTCTGTGTTCCTCCACAGTGTTGTGAAACAGTTTCCTGCAGAACATTCTTTCCTTTCACGGTCCTTAGCTGTAATATTTGTGGGTAAATCAGAGGCATTTGTGTCTGATATGTCTGCAACTTCAGAAACAAAGAAGCGAGTCTGACGGGGAATGACTGCCATGATTGGAGAAACTTGAGGGGGCGGGTAATTGGACCAAAATGCAAGGTCACCCAGAATTCATGGGAATTGACTGAATTTGCATTAATTTTAATTTAACATCGCAACTTCCTGGAAGGACTGACTGATGGCAGATGCAGCTGTGTATAGAGACTATGAGTATTAAATAATCTCATTCACACCACAAAGGCAGTTTGGGGTCAAGTGTCTTGCACAAGAATACTTGAGAGAGTCTAGGGATCAAACCCCTGACCTTTGGATTGAGAGACGACTGACTATCTCTTTGACATGGCCTCCCGCCATACTTGGGAAGCCTTTGTGGTTCATGTTACAGCACAGACACACACACACACAAAAAAATACAAAAACCAGACAATACATTCTTGGAAATTAGATCAACTCACCACACAACCTCAGAAAACATTTTTTCTGAGAAACTCCCACACATCTTGTAAACGTCTATCAGTACATATAGCACCAAAATAACATGTGAACTTTAATGTTACTCAACAACAAAGAGCACATTTGTACTCAATTGCTTTCACTCAAAAGCCACTTGGCAAAGACAACATTTTGCAACCTAATCTATAAATACAGACATGCAGTAGAATTTTAACCTCTTCCACAAAATTTACGCTAAAAAAAAGGAAGCTTTTATTTTCCCTTTACAGAGCCAATTTATTAGAGTCTGAGAGCATTGTTCTCCAAGGTGGATTCAGTTACATATCTGTGCTTAAAGTTAATCAGTGATAAACAGAAACAGATGATGGAGCCGGGACATGTTTTGTGTTGGCACTTCATGACTCAGTCTGCTAGTTTGCTTGTATGATTGCGAAAGGTGTCAGGATGCCAAATGAAACATTTTCATCGTGCTGAACAATTTGCTTTTCTTCAGCATCTGTTTTGCTTCAGGCAAATAAACTCATGTTAATCACACGGCCAAATCAGTCTGGAAAAATGTGAAGTCTGAAGACATTCACTCTCAGACTTTATCACTGCCGGCTCACGTCTTTCAGTTCCAACCACAAAGATGTACATGCACATGAGCAAACGGACGGGCATGAACAGGCCCACGATTATTCACAGTGAAACACGGCTTATTAAATAACTTTGGACAAATTGGTGGAGATGAGTTACTGAATATCAATCAGAGTGCCTAAAATTAGGGTTGCATTCATTTGAGGAACTTTAACATTAAGGACTTTGTTTTCAGTGTTCCAAACAGAAACAAACATTGACTGTGTCAAAACAATTTCCTTTATCACTGAGATACCTTTCATTCTGAAACTGCACATTTCCTCACTAAGTTTTGACATCAGCACATTGTGTACAGCTGCTCTGCAAATGTTTAAGTTGAGCTTTTGGTTTCCTTTAGTCATACTCACATAGTGTTGACAGGTGTGCACCTTTACAACTGCTCATTCCCCAGGGCGCTCTGAGCCACAACCCCTGTATGTGTCTCTTAGTCAAACCTGGCAACCAACTTTGGCCACAAGCCATCCAGATGCAGACAATGAGTGGTTGAGAAAAAAAAACAAGAGCAGGAACAGGAGGAGGGTTAACCTCAGACTCCTGCAAGACGAGCTTTGCCCTCTGGGACAAGCAGGGCAGGACCAGTCCTCCAGGTTTGGTGCACTCCTTTTAAACAAGTACATCAATAGAGCTAAAAAAAACCAATTTGAAGATACAAACACACAAACAGGCACAACAACAGCAGGCCTTGTGTGGTGGAGGCTTCACTCTCCACTCCACCACAGCAACTTTCATTGCTGGAGGCAGCCAAGCCATTCACAACCATTAATGAGACACTAAAGCAGGGTACACACATAACGATTGTTGGGCTGTTTTTGTCCCAACTTTCCTCCTTCCCAAACCAAGGACGAACAACACCCAATTATCTTAAATCTTAGCAGATTATCCTATCAGATTATCCTGTGGTCTGAGGTGTTTTAAGATTGAATTTGTCCTGATAATCGGCGGTAAAACAGGTCGGGGCCGACAATCGTAAATATTAAACTTGTTCAATATTTACAACCAAAAATCTTCATGTGTGCGGAGAAAGCTGACGACTCCAGAGTCATGACTCTGTGAATTGTGACGTGGAATGGAATGTAGCCAATCAGGAGGCGAGCTGACTGAGGAACGAGGAAGCAGATGTAAACAAATCAAGCATGGCTGACCTGACACGGAAAGTTCATGAGAAAAGTCTGTGTTCCTGCCGTCTCCAGGATTTTTTTCCACAGTCTTTTCTGTTTTGTTTTTTTTTTATCCTGGTATTTTCTGTTAAAAATAGTCCCAAGACCACCATCATTCCTTCTTCTATGTCCTCTTGCATGTTACATTTTGTGTTAGCCAGTTGTTGATATCTGTTGCTATGTTTCCTCTTCTATGTTTTTGTTAGATCATGTTTGGTCACATGAGATTTCTGTCTTGGAGGACGAGATTCTAGATCGGTGGTGGAATAGAATCTTTATGTGTGTGGTGAGCTGTGTTGAGAATATCGGAGCACACCACACACAGTACGATTAAAACTGTTCAGTGTCTGTTTTTGGATCTTAATGTGTGGGCTCTCTGACATAAAAAAAACTGCTTAAGATTTAGAAAATCCTGACGTGAGTACCCTCCTTAACACGGCACGACATTCAGTGGACAGACATTTTTAGTGTATAAATCCAGTGTGTACCCAGAGAGAAGTTCAAACACAGTCACTCCATGCTTATGACTGAATTATCTGTTGACACTGAGCAGACTGTGAAATATAAAGACATGAACTGTGTCAATAAAGCAGAAACCCTCCCAAACCAAAAAGAGCTCACAGAGAGCTGAGTCTGAGACCTGGGTCATAATAAAGGATCCAGAAAACCAGGTCCAGACAGAGAACTGCTCCAAATCTATCAGAATATTAATGCTTTGATATTTTCAGATTACTAATCAGACTGCTTCATAGTTTGATAATATACCGTAGTTTAACGTTGAACTTCAAATCTGTTTCTGTTCATCATCATTTATGGCTTCACTTATTATTTCCTCTCCATAGTGAGTCCATATTTGGTCAGAACCTCGGCTCCAAACCAACTTTTTCATCAAACACTCAAAGTAAAAACTGGATTTAGAACATCAGCAGTTAATATTGATTATTGGTGCTCAAACCTGGTTAACTGAGGTTGGATAAAGAAGACACATTTAATAACACAGCTGCAGACGGCGCTGGTGTTTCAGTGTAAAGTGTGACCCTGTTAACTGGAGACTCTCAGCTGACCATCAATGACACATTCAGCTGAGAGTCTCCAGTTAGCACGGTCACTCTTTACTCCAAAACACCGGTTGCTCTGTAACACTCTGAACTCCATAGAAGTTGACTCCATGGTGAAGTATCGTTTCTGACAACCGACCACAGAACAACCGGACATTTTTATGCTGCTTACAGTTTATATTTAGTGTCTAAGGAACACCAACTTGTTTTTCTTTTTAGGGATTTTTTAAAATGTTATTATCATTTTCAGGTAAATGCCATACGCCTCCGTAGATATCCATACCTTTCATTCTGTAACAGCAAAAACAACAATGCAGGGCTAGCAGTGCTTGTAGAGTGTAAAAAAAATGTTTTTCCATAAATGGATTGGTAAATGGACCAGTACTTACATAGCGCCTTTCTAGTCTGTCCGACCACTCAAAGCACTTTACACTGCTGATCTCTTTCACCCACCCACACCACATTCACACACTGATGGCTGAGACTTCTGTATATATAGGAGCACATCAGTTCTATCTAATACAGTCACGCGCATACACACCCCACTGACCAACAGCAGGAGCAATTTTTGGGGGTTCAGTGTCTTGCTCAAGGACACTTCGACATGTGACTGCAGGAGCTGGAATCGAACCCTCAACCTTCCGATTGAGAGGCGATGACTCTACTACTACCGCCATAACACATCAGAAGACAATTCACTGCCCTCAAAGCTTTAACTAACATCATGTTTGCTTAGCTTGTCTCAACTTTATTTTAAGTTAACCAAACATATTAATTTTATATCTTTTTTTCTCAAATTTATCCTTTTTAGCTCATACCCCCATATACAAGAAAAGACTTTTCAGAACAGTCAAAACAAAAATTACTTTATATATATATATATATATATATATATATATATATATATATATATATATATATATATTTAAATATATATATATATATATTTAAATATATATATATATATATATATATATATATATATATATACACACACACACACACACACACATATATATATATATATATATATATATATATATATATATATATATACACACACACACACATATATATATACATATATATATATATATAAAGTAATTTTTGTTTTGACTGTACATATATATATATATATATATATATATATATATATATATATATATATATATATATATATATATATTCTTTTCTTTTTCTGGCTTTACTTAGAAAGTTTGATTTGTTTTGTTTTCTGGTTTGACTTACATCTTACTTGACTTACTTGACACATCATGGTGACAGCTTTTTTCTTCTTTTCTAGAGTATTCAGTTAATAAGTTGCTGACATATCACAATTCAGAGGTCAAATAAGAATACATGCTGAGGACAGGCCACAAAATATGAAACAGAGGGAGTGGAAAATTTAAAAAAGGGAAGTCACTTACACACACAGACACAAAAGAGGATCTTAAGTGAACTCACTGTGAGGGGCAGAGAGCAGACAACGAAGATGACTGTGATGAGCGCCAGCAGCACCAGATGGTCCATCTCCTGTTCCCCCTGTCCAAACCAGGCCAAGCTAAGCCTCTTCTTTCTCACATTTGACCCAACCGAACCGCGCCGCATCATCTGGTTCCGGTGCATCTGACACAGGCTCACAATCACTGAGCCATTGCACACAAAAACTGCCAGGATCAGGAGAGAGATTAGGGAGGAGTAGGAAACAGAGAAGGCTCTAACCAAACTGGCCTGCTCATCCCCAACTGCATCCATGTCGATGAAGCACCACGTCCCAGGACAGTACTGTCTAAATTTGCCAAAGCCAGTGTACGGCAGAAGGCAAAAGAGCAAAGAAAAAAGGTAAATAAAGAAAAGGGTAAATTTGGCAAAGCTACGGCGGATGTGCACTGAGTAAAAGTACGGATGGCTGATGGCCAAACAGCGCTCCACAGCCATGGCACACAAGATGAGAGTTGGTGCCAAACCGAAGAAACTCATGGCAAAGCCGAAGAGTTTACACAGGCTCTCACCACCCAGACCAATCAGGGACAATTTTTGGGCATAACAGATGAACACTGGTGGGCTGAGGAGACAGGTGCCCAGCAGGTCAGTGAGGGCCAGGCCAGTCACCAGGATGCAGAAGACAGAGGATCTTGAGCGATGTTCCTTCTGGTGCACACCAAGGATGAAGAGAGCCAGGAGATTCCCAACCACAGCAGCTAAAAACATGACAACACTCGTAGCTGGCTTGCCATCCCCATTTACAATGAGAGTGTCATTGCAGGTGCTGTTGTGGCATGATTCACTTAGGAGCATACTTTCATTCATGTTCATCTGACAGAAGTGAAGGGGGTCCTCAGTGGAGAAAAATCGAGGAGTCCTCAGACAGCGAAGGGTAAGTCTGACCTCTTGATCCCATTGGATGGCTACAAGAGGAGGCAAAGATTCTTGGTAAGACCGATCATGTTCCACTGTTTTCAAGCATGATTCTCTGTCTGTAAACACTGCTTAATGTCTTTGTTTTGAGAAGATTAAAGAAAATGACAACTCACTGCTTAAGGTAAGTTTTATTAATTCACTGAAAATCATTAATCTTAACCTTTTACCACTGCAGAAACATTTGAAGCATTTACTTATTTCTTAAAGTCACGTTATCACTTACCTTTTCTTTAACCTATCTTTGGCTCCAGAAAAGCAGCAACACTTGACTCTAACTGCTGTTTCTTCTGCTTCTTGCCCCTCTGTCTTCCGTGATTCGGGCTCAAGCTTTATTAAGTGTTAATCGTTTCCAAAATCGATGTGAGCCGGTTGCGTCCCGCTGACTGTCTTCTGCTCTACAGATGTGAAATGAGCAAGTGCTGAGCCTCCGCCGCCTACTTTCTCCCTGTACCTCCCAGTCTGTGTGTGAAGTCCCGCCCACTGCACTGAACACAAGTGGTGTCTGTGTTGCCAGATTGGGCTGATTTCCGCCCAATTGGGCTTTTTTTTTTTTGAACACGTCGATCTGGTTAATAAAAATTAGGGCTGCTTTCACACACAAACATTTAACAGGTTTTTAAAAAATTATATAGAAAACATCAACAAAAGTTCCCATTATCTGACAAATAAATAAGTAAATAAAAGCTTACATATTTCACTAAACTGCTGTGTCCTTGCGCTCAAATCCTTGGTTCGTTTATTTTGAAATGGAAAGAATCTGTCAAACTCGACTCGATCATCAATCGGTGATTAGTTAATTGGTCACTGGTTAATCAAAGGTCACTGTGAAATGTTATTGGTCACTTGTAAGCACCTTAGAGACAGAACCATGCTGAAGAGGGAGGAATACATACAAATTATACACAAAGGAATAGGAGATGGATCCAGAGATAAGATATTGTATTTTCCCTGTGCCAGAGGAAATTTTTAAATTATATATATATATATATATATATATATATATATATATATATATATATATATATATATATATATATATATATATATATATATTATTTTTTTTTTTTTTTCCTTGCTGCTCATGGAGCCTGACTATGTTACTCTGTCTTTGTTTATTTAGTGCAGCTGTGTGCTGACGCATTCTTTATTCTCCATGTAATGGAATTACAGTGTTAACATGAGTTTATGGAGAGGTTGAGATTTTGGCTGGTTTTTAATGAGGTAGGTGGGTTTTACGTCGTGTTTGGGCTGGAAACTGTCAGTCAGATCTGGCAACCCTGATTGATGTACTGATCAAGCAACAACATCTGGTCTGAAAATATGAATCAATGCAGAAGTGCTAAAATCTGCAGTTCCTTGAGTGTCCACTTGAGGCTGGCTCCAGTAGTACAGGAAGTCACAAACACACCAAGCCCAAAAGAAGCCATTTTCACAGCAGAAATAAACACGTTTACAGCCTGGTACAAAAAAATGTCTCCTGTCTGAATCCCTAATCTCGCTGACTAAACGCGCTGTACGGGAGGTGAATTTTTTTCCTAACTTGGCAGTTTAGAAGGTATTAAGATCCCCAGTTCATCCAATCAGAGGTACAGCTCAGCTCACACCACTGCCGGTGATCTATGGTTGTTACTGTGGAGACTCAAAGCCCGCCTCATTTCCAATATGGCTTTACCGGCCGTTTTGCTTCAAAAATTTGTTTCAGAAACAGATGGTGATGTTGACTACGTCCATTATTTATACAGTCTATGGTACTGATGCTCGCGAGTCATATGTTAAATAAAAAGCCATCGTCTTTCGATTTTTTGTTTTGTTTTTTGTTTTGTTGGATTGAAAAAATATCTATCTTTTTCCTTTGGAACAAAACAGTATTGCAAAAGATTATTTTTATTTCCTTTATGAAATGAATTTTAAAAAAATCCTGACACTCCCATATTAAAGTAATGAAGTCATTTCAAGAGAGGAGGGTTTTTTATGTGAATGTATAAAAATGTAAATTATTAGATTTCTTGAGTTTGTATTTGGAATGTTTTATACACACTGCTTAACAAATTTATTAGACCACCACCCAGTGTAAGTCGTTTGCCTCCACTGCCCTAAATTAACAGTAATTAAATGATTACCAAAATATTTTTCAGTTACTATAATGGTTATGGAGAAAATGAAAAAGGAGACAGTCATTGGCTAAGTCCTGTTTTTTTTTTTTTATTTATTAACCTTTATTTAAAAAAACAATTGAAGCCAGGATCTTTTTTCAAGGGTGACCTGGCCAAGAGGTCAGCAGCACATCATCGGAAAAAGAAACATTAAACTTATTATTAAACTCCCAACGTGCAGCTTGAACTTTAGGTGAATATTCCAGCTCAACAGAAAAAGTCATGTTGCAGCTGCCCCTTTTCTTTTTCTCACCAAAGTTGTGGAGCTTCACCTCTACAGGCTGAGGGTGGTTGTTGGTCAGCGCCTCGGCTTCCTGCGCTCTGTTGATCTTTACCTGCCACCTTTAGCCTGGAAACCAAGAACCCTCATAACCATGATTCAAAGAACTGCAATGGCTGTCTGCCCTTGATGCCTTCTCCAAGTTCAACGAACCGTATGTTGTCTCTCCTGCTGCGGTTTTCAAGGTCATCCATATGTTCCTCCATCACCTTCACAGACGGCTGAGCACAGATAACACATCTGCACCAACCAGAAGCTTTCAAAGCATACTTAGACTGAACAGACTTGTAAAGAAGGCCAGGACTGTCCCGATCTGGCCTCTGGACCCTGTGAAGGCTGACAGGGGGATGTGGCCAAGCTGTCACCTCTGATGGACATGTCCCACCCCTTTCAGAAGATTTTTACCTTTATTATGCTTAACATGTTCATATTTTTTTCTAAGTTTACTCTTAGTATATTTTTTTATTTGATATACTGTCATGTTTTCCACTATACACTTCCTTGTTTGCTGCTGTAACTGTATCTCCCTGTTGTGGGATAAATAAAGGTGTTTCTTATCTTATCTTATCTTATCTTATCTTATCTAATTTTATCACCAGACTTAAGAAAGGACACATGGGATTGAATAATCCTCTCAAAAGAAATGGAAAACATTTTACTGAAAGATCTAGGCACGTGTCTGAACATCATGTGCTGTTTGAACAGAGGGCGTAAGTAAGGTGGAAAGGAGGAAACGGACTTCACTTCTAAAGAAGGCAGTGACCGGTTTCACTTTTGATAACCTACATGGGAAAACTTTTCTTGGAGTTCACAAGCATCTGGTAGAATTCTTAAAGGATACGGGTTTATAACTATCTAATCTGCTCTATTAGATTATTACCTGGTTGTTTTACTCTAGTCAGTGTTTAAACCTTTGAAGTGTTTTATTTTCTTTTCTCCTTTTCATTTAGAGAAAGAAAGAAGATAGGATATAAGGAAATGAGGATCCAGACAAATGTGCACAGGAGGCTACAAAAAGACACAGTGTTGAAACAACTGCCATACAGTAAAGCTGAAATCACATTAAGTAAAAAAACATAAGACAAGAGGAAAATAACAAAAGAAGTGTGAGGAGGAGAGAGAGGGATGGTGCATTCACTGAATCCAAAGGAAAAGTGGTCAAATTAGGACTACCATGAGATTCAGGAAAGAAGAAACTATAATGTCAGACAATGTTTTGGGCACACAAGATTAAACAGCACAGCATTCAGAACAGGGAAACATCCTGCAGGTATATGTGAGTACAGTACAGAGAAATAAACAAAGGGGATAAATAACAACTTACTCTCAAAGTTATTTGACAAAAGGAAAAGATCTACTAATAAACCTAGAGGAGAATAGGCAGGCTAGAGTTTTTTCAATTCTATAAATCAGTTAAATAGACTGGTATAGTTTTTTGGCTGTCTTACTTATCTAAGGGGCATATTATCTCCTGTCCACTCTTCATAACACTAGGGGGCGGTAATTCACCCAGACATTGTTGACAACCGCCACAGAAAAAAAGACAAAAAAGAAAGAAGGAAGTACGTTTGATCCACGAGACTTTAGGTGAAACGCTGCAGTTACGAAGCTACACAGAAGATAAGAGTTGGACTTGATCTGAAAAAACTGTTTCTTGTCACCATGTAAGTGAATATCTTACATTTACGCTCTCCGTTTGAACAGTCCCATCTTTGCGCTAAAGGCTGAACCACTGTAGCCCGTTGTGAACTAGTTCTGCTACATCGTTAGCATTCACATGGATAGCTAGCGATGGGAAGCAAGCCTAGTTACAGTTAGTTAAAGCTGGTAAACTCTTTAAGAGTCCGAGCTTTTCGATATGTCCAGGCCTAATTTTTATGTTACCTGTGTGACTGCTGTCTTCCATCCAAATGTATTCGGACAAAATTGTATTGAGAGAGTATCTGCACATGTTGACATGAAGCTATCGGCCTTTTCATTGTATTGTATTCGATTCAAATGAGAGAAGTTAGTTTTTGCTTATGGGTGCAGTCTATCGGTTGACTTATAATGCAGTTATCTCAGTACTAGAGACGGGCTGCCTGCACGAGTACCAAAGAAGTGGTCAGTCTTAATGGCAAACATTTTGACCCAGTATATGCCCAGCATCGATATATCAGTTTGTTTGAATGCAGCTGGTCAGAGAGCGACGTTGGTCTACTGCATGTTTTTAAACACAAAAGGGCGCGCTTTTAATGGAGAAATAGTAATTTTAGGTTAAGCTACTAAAATGTAGTTTTGTTTTGTCCCCCAGCATCGCTTTCAAACAGTCTGTAGATAGATAAATGTAGTCGCGGCATTGACTGACCGAATAGCACGTCAACGGCGCCGCCATCTTGGTAATTACATTCTGGAAAACCGCGCATTCACATGTATTGGAAACAATGGGTGATAGGAGTGGGCGTATCGATCTAAATATCAATAATATCGATACCAAAAAAAAAAAAAAAGTAGCGGCTCGATACAGGGGTGATGAGATTGATACTTTAGTTGCAGTTTCTCTTTTTTACGTCCAGCGAATTACTCGACTTTTCTCACAGATTAATGTGAGGACAGCTTCTCTCCGAACCAGTCTGTAAACAGCACACCTCTATCTGTGTGGACTCTACTAAATGCACCTGACAGAGACGCTGCTACATGTGATGTGTGCAAGAAAGTCCTTTGCCACTGTGGTAACACCACCAAAATTTATGTAAACATATTAAAGCAGCTCACCCATGAGAAAACTCGAAGCTGCAGAAAAAAATTAGGGGCAGACCCCCCAAACCATTGTTTTATATTGTCATAGTGATTTAATAAAAACATTTTTATTTTTCCTAATATTTTTGTTCTCAGCGATTTCACGAAATTCACAGTATCGCCCACCTCTTGGTGCATCTCAAAGCCCCAAAGTTTCATCCTGCCTTCCTCCTTTGGCGTCGTTGTCCCTCCCATCAGAGATGCACGGGAGAGATGTGAGGGAAAGGGATAGTGTGGTGTTATCAGGCGACTGATTATTATCTGCATATCTGCAAAAAATAATTGATAATCATAATGTCATTATCAATAGTCAACCATGTTGCAAGAAAGTTTTGATCAGAATTTTCACTCCATATCTTTAATGATCAAAATATATCAAATAATTTCTGTCAATGGCAAATTTTTCCTTTAATGAAAGTTAAAGAGTTCAGTTAGTCTTCTAGTTGATTTATGGGATTAAGTTCACTGATAAGCTCAAATCCCCCACTACACTAAAAGTAAGAACTTCTGTAATGTAAGATGAAATGTATGTTAGAGAAGGTTTAAGTCTGTATGGATAGTGAATTTACCCTTTCTTTTAGATTTTAATGCATCCAGTTTTCAGGATGTGTACCAGACAGCATCACTGCTTTAATAACATGAAACACTTCTTTTAAAACAGTTGTAGCCCAGAGCCTCATTAGTTCTGTTTGAAGCCTGGTGGTTGAGGTATCGGAGCCATTTATAAAATGCAAACATGATCTGCTTTGTTTTTCAGGAGTTTGTTAACGAAGCCCAAATCAGAGATGACTCCAGAGGAACTCCAAAAAAGAGAAGAAGAGGAGTTCAACACCGGCCCCCTGTCTGTACTTACCCAGTCTGTGAAGAACAACACTCAGGTCCTTATTAACTGCCGCAACAACAAAAAGCTGCTTGGACGAGTCAAGGCTTTTGACAGGTATTTGAGCCCACTTATTAGACTGAAGTGTTATAAACATGAAAGGGATTCCTCTGAGATTTCTCAGATTTTCCATCCTGTGTTTCCTGCTTTTTGTCCTAATGCCTATTACATGTCTGAATTTACATTTGATTGTATCAAACATTTGAATCCAAATTTAGTCTTCTTTACTTGAAGCTTAAACATGACTGAAGGATGCCTATTTTACTAAACTCCCCCAACAATTTGAATAACCTTTGAAGCTCTGTAGACTAGGGGTCCCCAAACTTTTTCCTGTGAGGGCCACATAACTTTCCCCTTCTCTGATGGGGGGCCGGGGTCAGTTTGTGACAGAAAAAGTGTGACGATCGCAGGGGTGCTTAAACGTAAACATTTATTGTTTTCCAGAAAGCCACACATAACCAAATATTAATAACCCTTTCTGGGATCTTCACAGAAAAAAGTCAGGAAATAAATAATAACACGATTAATGAAATAAAATTACACTGATAGGGGCACAGACTGCAGAAGGGTGAAATAGAATGTCACGTTCTATGTGTGTCTTAGTCTCGATTGCTCTGCAGGGTACAAGTTTCACCTCAGAAAATAAAGTTGTTTCCCTGCAGAGAGAGAAGGACAGACTGATGGATACATCATTGAAGTAATTCAACAGAATCATCAATTAATCACCCATGTAATTATTATTTAAGGAGGGGAGGACCACCACCATTAACTTGTTTAAATTGGTCAATCAAGAAGCTGTCAAATACACTACTTTAGTATACAAGCCTACAAATGTTGATATTCTGCAAGAGAAAGAAGAAATAAAAGAAATTTTATATGATATAACATCATTCTTTGCTCATTGATTTATCTGGACAGATGTGATACAATTTTGTAAGGTATTAATTTTACACAGAAGAAGCTCATATCCTCCCATGTGGCATATTTAAAAGTTTTTAATGCATTTTTTAAATGCACTGTTTCATCCAACTATTTAGTTTTTTCATTTTGTGCTTATTCTGCTTTATTGTTTTTTAAAACATTTTGATATGTTCCAGAGCTCGTTTCTTGAAAGTTGGTCCTTCCAATTTATTCATTAGCATCATCGACACCACAACTTTTTCTCAGTGTGGTTTGAGATTTTCAAATTTGAAAATGACAGATGTGTAATGTCAGGGACATGATATCAGAAAGGGTTCATGCATTTCACTTTTACAGCTATAGTGGACATTAGTCCATCTGTGTACGGTTTATCTGACATTTATTGATAGTCAGTGTACTCTGATCCATCAGCAGGAATCTCACTGAAATATTCCTCTTTTCACTGAAGGCACTGCAACATGGTCTTGGAGAACGTGAAAGAGATGTGGACTGAAGTGCCAAAGAGTGGAAAAGGAAAGAAAAAGTCAAAGCCAGTGAATAAGGACCGCTACATATCTAAAATGTTCCTGAGGGGAGACTCTGTTATCATCGTGCTCAGAAATCCTTTGATTACAGGCAAATGAGGCCTCTGTCCTGTCTTCTGTTCTTTCGTTGAATTATTGGAGTCTCCTAAGTTTTCATTTAGTAATAAAAGAGGTAAAATGGCTAATGGCTGAAAGCCATTATGTTTCTTTCATTGTCATTAAAAACTTTTTTGTAACATTTCTGTAGTTATGCTTCTTTTTAAGTCGTACTTCATGTGTTCATATTTTATCTGGAAGTCAGTTGTACTAGAAATGATTTTTTTCATTATATGGTTTCCTCTTTCTTCTATACACATATTTTATCTATTGATCTATTCATATCACATACATAAGAAAAAAAAAATCATAGAAACTTTGGTAAGACTTTAGAACTGCACACCCTTTATAGCATTAATTTCAGCATGAGCCAAGTATTAAATAACTTGCTGTCTGTAAAGTGATTTTTTACATTAACACTTAACATATGTAAAAACAGTATTATTCCTCTATGGTGTTTTAACTTACTATATGTTCATACTTCATAAATGATGGAATCAAAATTACAAATGAGCTGTTATGGTCATTATGAATCTGTTTTTAACCATTTACAGATTGTGATTCTAACATGTAATAATGGTTAGTCAACACCTGATTGGATCGCAAATCATGATTCATTAAGGTTACTACCTTTTTTGAGCTGATGTAAAGTGAGGGCTTACTATACTTTACGAAACAAGGACAGAATAAGGAAACGACACAAACTCATGCTGAATGTACGGTGTGTTAGATTTATGAACGCATCATTTGATACATGAGTTTCAAAGACCTCTATCTCATCAACATGATAAAAAAGCTTCCTTTAAAACCTGTTGTTATAAGACCTGATACATGTTTTCTACCCCGTGGAGGATTATCATTCCTCTACAGGCAGCTGAAATTGTGTTTTGGCTCTTTTTTAAAAAATAGCTGCTCTCATGAAATCATCCACACTCTTTTTGTTTTAAGGAAAATCTTTGATAATTTTCAAGAAGTTGTGGTAAGAATCTCATCAGACATCCTCCCTTCGTCTGATCACTCAGCCAGTGGATTGAGTGAGGATAACAGTCTTTGGCCTGTGTTAACTAAAGAGAAATCAACAGAAAACTTGCTGGCACAGATATTTAGAAAGACATATTCAGGTTAATTTAAGAAGGCTGAGTCCTGATGATCTTCATGGACGAGGTAAGAAGTTAAAATTTCTCATATTTGAGTTTCCATCCAATGTGATGATAAGAGGTTTATCTGTGGTCACTGTCGCTCAGTGTTGGGAGTCAATCAAAATAACAAAGATGTAAATGGATGGATGAAAATGTCATCTTTGGCATGTTGAAGGTAAAATATATTGAGTTCAGTCAGGAACACTTGTCATAGATTTGAACCATTTATTGCTAAATGGAAACAGTTAGTTTGTGCTATAGGCTCTGCTTTTCAGAGCACTCCCTGGGTTTGACAGTGTGCCTTTCTGTGTGGAGTTTCCATGTTCTCCTCGTGCATGTATGGATTCTCTCAAGGTACCCCGGCTTCCACAGTCCAGAAACATGCTCATCAGGTGAACTGGTGATGAGTCTCACGCATAGCTTCTATAACTTTACAATATTATAGCCTAAAAAGTGCGAAATTACAGTATTAAAAAGGTCCTTTATTCACTGGTTCTAGTTCTTTGTGAATCTGGGAGGAAAATCCTTGGTTGTTGACGTATTTCTT
Organism: Labroides dimidiatus; assembly: GCA_030710495.1. NCBI lineage: Eukaryota > Metazoa > Chordata > Actinopteri > Labriformes > Labridae > Labroides > Labroides dimidiatus. The sequence continues at coordinate 4,043,690 of CM061154.1, read as the reverse complement.
TAGAAGACATCCAAATCATGGAGAAATGCAAAAAAGTGTGCATCCCTTATTGATCAGCATGTTGTTGTGAACTGAAATAATTCTCCTGACATAATGATGAGCCAAGGTCTTTAACTCTCTAAAGCATATACTTCAGTTTTAATGGGAAAAAAAGTATTTCATCTCATTTTCTTAATTAAATGTTACAAGATTGTTTCGCTGGGATTTCACAGAAGTTACATACAATAATCATCTAATCTGTCACTTTTTATAAATAAAGCAAAAAATAAAAAAGTGACCTCAGGACTCTTCACAAAGACTGTTTTCTGTTACAAACAGCCCAATGTTGTTATTGAAATATATATATATATATATATATATATATATATATATATATATATATATATATATATATATATATATATATATATATATATCTGTCCTTTGTTTTTAAATTAGTTTATAAACACTTAACTCAGGTTTGAAACTTCAATGAATTTAATTAAAATTTCTTGAATAAACTTCAACATATATATATATATATATATATATATATATATATATATATATATATATATATATATATATATATATATATATATATATATAACAGGATTATGTTGTTGGAGCTTGAGAGGTGTGGAAAGTTTATCACAGAGAAACGCTGTGGGGTTGATGGACAAAATAATTGCAAACACATGTATGACAATATAGTTCCTCCACTAACGTCTCCACTCACTGACTTTCAAAGCAGCTCAAGAAGGAGTAAATAATCCTCAGCTTCTTCTTCTTCTTCTTCTTCTTCTTCTTCTTCTTCCTCTTCTTCTCCATGCTGTTGTAACTTATTCCGGATCACTCGGATCAAGATCTTTGCTCTCCAAGAGTTTCAGATTTATCTTCTTTCTCATTCTATCCTTTCTTTCTTATTAGAGGTAATTTTTCAATCATTTGAACTGAGGCCTTGACAATCTGTTTCAAAGCTCTGAGGTTCTGGATGTTGGAATTTACAAAATGAATCCACTTGACTTGATCCCAGTACCAACAGTCAAGACTCAAGTTGTCCTCATGGAAGGATCTCTGATTTCCTGCCCTGGCTATAATTTTGATCATTTGTTGGTTGTTTTTTGAAGTCAAAGGGAGGCCTCTCACTCCCCAGTTTTCTGCATTAATCCTGGGCTCCAGATGTACACAAGTTGGTTTTTTGGATGTCCCACCTTAGGGAGGGGTCGGGACCAGTTTGGTCAAGCAGGGGAGTAAACTCTTGTAAACCATTGGATCTGGCCTCCCTGCTGTTTGCTCCCTTGCCACCTAGTAAGAAATATTTCTCAAGCGCCCAGTGGTGAGCAGCTCACTTAGGATATGGTTGCAGTTCAGATTACATTTGGGACTGAAACAAGTGATTCTGTTTATTCTTATAATCCACAATCCAGTTTTTAAGCCCATTCTGCTGGACTCTGCTTTTCAACTTTGGTTTCTGAAAGACCTGAGAAGTGAAGCTGATCTTTCTTCAAATAGGGGTGTTCCTATCATTTTATTTATTTATTCATTGAACATTTGTTTAACCAGAGAGAAAAGGTATTGGGGTCTATATATCTTTAACAATAGGTCAGCAGCACACTTCATAATAATTAAAAAAACAAACAAACAAACAAACAACAAACAATAACTCTGGAGGCAATTCCAGATAAAGTGCCAAAATTGAATCAAAATACAAGTTCACAAACATCGACACCGTTCTATAGTCACACGTCTTTCATTTAACATGGAACAAAAAGCACCAAGAGAAATGAGTCCAGTCAGCTTTAGATCCGTCTGGAGCAGTGCAGGAAACGGGCCAGAACTCACCTGTACCGCACTTCTGATTTTTGTTGGGATGCGTTCCGTTATTTCTTGTTGAGTACCACCATCTCCTGGTAAGTACAGCGGTACTCACTGTGTTGCATCTCCCCATCAGTTGTAGGCTGTCTGCCTGATGACATGACAGCATGACACATAGGTGTTTTTAACCTTTATCATTTAAAGAGGAAAACTGTTACTGACACCTCTTAACATAAAACAGTCAGGAAATCACATGCTTCACACAAACAAGTGAATAAAGATTCCAGCTAAACTGTATCAATAATATTTATTCATTACAAGTTCCAGTGTAACTTTTCCTATTGAGAGACACTTAGAGAAATCTCTAGTGTTCTTTTCACATATTTACAATCAAAAATATATTATATCATTATTCAAATATACAAACAGCCCATATACCAGCTGGTTTCCCACACACCAACCAATTTTTAGGATACAGGACGAGATGTAGTCTTAAGTCAATGTAAGTAGTTGTCTTGGTATTGTGCTCTTTTTCCCCCTATCAGTAGTAGTATCACCAGATATAGCAAAAATTAAAGTTATTCCATTGTTGCTTTGCCGATATGAATTTTCAGCTTGCTGTACTGTGTTTATGAATTAGTGTAAATGCATATATGTATGTTACAGCTGGACATGACCAAGTGGCTGCAGCTCAGCTCCAAAATACAACCCCCAATTCTAAAAACTAAAGAGGCTTAGTACAATGTTGAGTAAAAACAGATTTTGATCAATTGCCCATCACAGAAACCCCATATTTAATTGAAAATAGAGAAACACAACATATCAAATATTGAAACAGAAGAGTTTCACTTTTTTTTTTAAATGAAAAATACATGACCCTTTTATACTTGATGCCAGCAACACAATAACAAAATACTGGAAGAGTTTTGTAATGTTGAATAAGTAAAAGCACCTGGAGGTACAGGCTCGTCACTTCACTGGATATAAACAGGGCATTTCTCTTTCAGGCGAAGGCAACTGTATGACTTTTTTTTCCCCATTTGTTTGTACTTTGCTTTGCTGGTATTGGAAAGTGGAAGTAAAGCAAAGCTGCTTCTGTAGTATCATCATATTGTAAGTTGATGAACTTATAACATGGTGAGTGGTTTATTCAGACTTTAATACATTTTAAAGAAATGATCACCTCTATTCTAACAATATTCACCGGTTTGTCTTTCACATCACTTCACTGTTAATTTAACGGACTGTAAAATATTGGTGTTGTGATATTGCAGGTGTAATACTAATATATCCCAGTGGGTGGCAGTAATGCACTTAAAACTGAGGGCTACCCACAATAAAGCGGAAAGAAGGCAAACAATGTTAGTGTTGTGCATTGTGGGAAATAGTATGTGATAATCTTGGAATTTTTCCCCAATATGGAGGACATCTGGGAATTTTTGTGATCAAAAATAAATAAATAAATAAATTTATCTATATCTAATATTTATCTGTATAAATCTCTCTCTCTCTCTCTCTCTCTCCCTCTCTCTCTCTCTCTCTCTCTCTCTCTCTATATATATATATATATATATATATGATCAACATTCTTCTTTAGGCACTGATCTCCTTAGATCAAAAAAATTTACAGGATGGAATGATAATCCCAGTTCCAATGAGGTTTGGACGTTGTGTAAAATGTAAATAAAAACAGAATACAATGATTTCCAAATCCTTTGAACCTATATTCAATTGAATACACTACAAACATTCATTGTTCAAACTGAAATCCTTTTTTTTTGTAAATGTTCACTCATTTTGAATTTGATGGCTTCAACATGTTCCTAAAAGGCTGGGACAGGATCATGTTTCCACTGTGTTCCATCACCTTTCCTTTTAACAACACTCAATAAGTGTTTGTGAACTGAGGACACTAATTGTTGAGGCTTTGGAGGTGGAATTCTTTACCATTCTTGATTGATGAACAACTTCAGTTGATCAACAGTCCAGGGTCCCTGTTGTTGTATTTTGCACTTCATAATCCACCACACATTTTCAATGGGGGACAGGTCTGGGTTGGTCAGTCTAGTACCTGCACTCTTTTACTATGAAGCCACGCTGTTGTAACAGGTGCAGAATGTGTCTTGTCATTGTCTTGCTGAAATAAGCAGGGACGTCCCTGAAAAAGATGTGGCTTGGATGGCAGCATATGTTGCTCCAACACCTGTATGTACCTTTCAGCATTAATGGAGCCTTCACAGATGGTCAAGTTAGCCATGCCATGGGCACTAACACACCCCCATACCATCACAGATGCTGGCTTTGAGACTTTGACCTGAGAACAATCCAGATTGTCCTTTTCCTCTTTGGCCTGGAGGACACCACGTCCATGATTTCCAAAAACAATTTGAAATGTGGACTCGTCAGACCACAGCAGACTTTTCCACTTTGCGTCAGTCCATCTCAGATGAGCTTGGGTCCAGAGAAGCCGGCGGTGTTTCTGGGTGTTGTTGATATATGTCTTTGTCTTTGCATGGTAGAGTTTGAACTGTCACTTGTAGATGTAGTGATGAACTGTGTTAACTGACAATGGTTTTCTGAAGTCTTCCTGAGCCCACGTGGTAATATCCTTTACACAATGATGTTGGTTTTTAATGCAGTGCTGTCTGAGGGGTCAAAGGTCACGGGCATTCAGTGTTGGTTTTCAGCCTTGTTGCTTACGTGCAGAGATTTCTCCAGATTCTCTGAATCTTTTGATGATATTATGGACTGTAGAGGATCAAATCCATCAATTCTTTGACATTGTACGTTGAGAAACATTGTTCTCAAACTGTTGGACTGTTTGCTCACGCAGTTGCTCACTTTTTGGGGATGCTCCTTTTATACCCAATCATAACACTCACCTGTTTCCAATGAACCTGTTCACCAGTGGAATGTTCCAACTTTCCCAGTCTTTGTTACCCCTGTCCGAATTTTTTAGGAATGTGTTACAGGCATCAAATTCAAAATGAGTGAATATGTAGGGAAAAAATAACAAATGAACAAAGAAAAAAATGAAATAAAAAAAACTCTGAATACTTTTTTAGTTTGAACAATTAACATCTTGCTTTGTAGTGTATTCAATTGATTATTGGTTAAAAAAGATTTTCCAATCATTGTATTCTGTTATTTACGTTTTTCACAAGATCCCAACTTCATTGGGATTGGGGTTATAAAAGATGAGGGGATGCATTACATGCTCAACTTTTTTTTAAAATATGTTGCTGGTATCAATTTTAAAATGAGAAAATATCAGTTTATAAAAACTGTAAAATTTCTGTTTAATCATCTGATATGTTGCCTTTGCACTGTTTACAATTAAAATGACACATTGAAATGTTTTGTAAACCATAAAATATGTTTTAAGATTGTAATAAAGTGTCCAAAATATTCTGTAGATTTGGGTTGTGAAACGTTGACTTGTTGGGTGTTAAAATGAAATAAAATGAACACAAATGGGACTGAAACTGTTGGGACAAGTAATACACTGTTCTATCAAGTACTACAGGTACTTGATAGAAAGTTAAGCTTATGAAAAGATTATTTAAAACTTTTCTGTGTAAAAACCCAGAAGACGTTTGACCTGAAACAACAGGCACACATTACTCTTGACAAAGAAAACAAACAAAACACTGTTTATGCTGTTTGGTGTAACAAGACCATAATGATGAAAACTGTATTAATTCAACTGATGACATAAGCAGTGCAACAGTACAGCAGACAATATTCATTGCTAATCTTTTTAAAATATTTTTGATGTATAAGGAGAAGGTCGGATCATGGCTTAAGTTTAAAACAGTGATCTAAAAGTGTCCAAAATTAGCTGCACTGGCTTACAGTTTTGTTGCTTGTGTCTGGATCTTCTGTGTTGAAAGAAGGGTTTAATCTGTAAATCCAGATCCAAGGGTCCTTAAAAATAAAACGTCATTCTTGAGACATGAATGTTGTATGGACATTATCTAATTTAAGTCATTTTGAGCTTACGGATGGATCAGCTAGCACCTATGGTAAAAAAGTTAGATAAGACTTTGAATGTAAAATAGTGCAAGTTTAAAGTCCATTTTTTTATGTTGCATACTGAAATAAAAAAATGTTCTGCCTGTTGGGGTAATACACAATAATGGTGAGGATTGATTAAGTATAAATTTCAGGTCCAAACAATGTAAAACTTTGAAACACACTGTAACATGTAACAAAGAAATTCAGATCAAAGTTAAGACACATGAGCTGATGCATGTTTCAGCCAGACATATAATTCCTTGATAACTGATATAATTCCTTCAATTCAAAATCCAACTGCTGTTGTGTACTGCATGTATGTAATGAACACACATCATCATCAGTTTTGCTCAGCTGGTAGAGCAGGTGTCCCAGATCCAGAGAGTAAAATCTTTGTAGAAGTATTTGTAGGGTCAGATCCTGGTCCCAGCCCGATTTGGTGCACCTCCCTTCTCTTTTCATTTTGTCCTTCATATTGCCTATCAGAATAAAGACAAAATACCCATATATATATATATATACATATATATATATATATATATATATATATATATATATATATATATATATATATATATATATATATATATATATATATATGAAAGTAAAAATCTCATCATGTTACCTGTAATTTCATGTTATCATTGAAGACAAAAAAAAACAACAAAAAAACCCCAAAAACACTTTATCCACAAAGCTGCAAAGATGCATCATGTGTCCCAAACACCAGTAACGAAAAACACAGTAAAAAATGTAACGGTCACCAGCATGTTAAAATCAGGTCTTATCATCAGGAGGATGATAGTTCATTTTGAAAACTGTTATGTGTTTTCACTCAAACCCACAGCTTTAAAGATTGTCTTATGTTGACTGTATCTTCTCTTTTTTTAATTTTGTGGAACAGGTGAGAAATATGGTTTATAAGTTTCATGGTGGGCATGATAAAAAAGGTGCACAAAGTGAAGCAAAATATACTACTGGACATACTGTGATCACTAAAACTGCTCTCTCTTGGCCTACCTGGCTTGATTTTTGTATTATTTTATTCTGTTACCTCCTCAGAGTTTTGAACATCGCAGGTTTTAGTACTGTCACTTTTGTTACGACTGAAATGATTGGAAATATATTTGTCTTTATTTGTGTGTTCTAAAAAAGGGACAAATACACTTATCTGACAATCTTTGCCTGTTTCTGCCTTATTATATGGACACTCTAAGATTAAAAGGTAAGAAAGTACATTGCTTGGTGTCCAAAACAAATAAACAAACAAACAGAGACAAGAAAAAAATATTATCAGACTGAACAAGTGATGAAAAGTTTTAGATCCCAGGTTCTAAAGAAAGGGGTTAACAAGTTGTTCTGACCACATGCCAGGAAAACTGATCCAAAAACTAATTTGTCCATGGTAAATAAATGTCTTCAGATAAACTCTGCACTTCAAAATAACACTTTGTTTTAAGATAGAGAGATCAGGATTTATTGAAAGTTACAAAAGTGCAGCTGGCTGAATTGCTTCATGTTTAGTAGGTTTAACATTGGTTAACTCCACAAAGTCATAAATATTAATCAATTATGTTCGGAGATAACACCATAATGAGTCAGATTTCAGACCAGTGAACCTGCTCTACTCTGGGCAGGCACCATGACAGGCACTGCCCCCATCCGCTCCAGCGTGGCTTGGCTCACTGCATATGAGTGTGTGTGTTGCCCATGTGGAGAAGGTAACCCAGGTTTAAGGCTCACAGAGCCATTGCTGCGCACCATTGTAGGTGGAGAAGGGGCAGAGTTTGTGGTGACAACTAAAGTCTTTGGTGGTGGTAGTGTGTGGCTGCCATTGGCAAATGAAGTCATTGCTGCTGTTGTGGGCTGCATATGGCGAGCTGGTGTGGCTGAACCGGGTGCTATGACCTCTGCACTGTGGCTGTGTACAGTGTTCGGTCCCTGGCCTTGTCCATAAGCATGGGTAGAAAAGGTGTGGTGAGTGTCTCCATTGTAGCGTGTATATGAGTTGGTGTCATAGTTGGGTTTTGGGTTGTGCCAGTAGCGACTGTTGTATGTGTTGGTAGACGTCAGAGTATCATTTTCTGAAGACGATGCATCTGCATGGAAAGCCTTGACTGAGGATGACCTCTTGGGAGGAAGGTCATCTTCTCTGTTAGGAAGATAAAAGGTGTTATGAATATATCATTGTTAGTACAGTAGGAGTAAGAAAGTAGACAAGTTATCACTGATACTATTCAACAAATAAAAAGCTTCTCCAGGCAGTCTTCACATAACACACTATTAATAGTTTTTTTTACATTTCTGTCTTCTGAGTTTTTTTAGAGGCGACTGAAAAATATAAATAACATCCAATAATTTTGTTTTTATAATTTTTATTATGAGAAAAAGTCTGACTTTAATCTCAGAATTCTGACTTTTTCCTCAAAATATCAATAATAATAAAAAAATATTGATTTTTTTTTTTCCAGTGGTCCTAATCCTCTTCCGTACAGGTTGATGTTAATTGAGATAAAGTAGTATTCTGGGACTTCAAACCATCAATAAAAATTACAGAATTAAAAAGCCAAACCTGATCTCATTTGGTATCTCCTCCTCATCATATTTGTTCTTGTTTTTCCAGTAGAAAAGAGTGACTGCTACTATCAGGAAACAAATGATGACACCCAGGACTCCTGTAGCAATAGTTCCTGCTATAACTCCAATACTCTGAGGCTGAGCTGCAGGGAAAAGACATGTTGGAAAAGTTTCATAAACATTTGAATACGTTCACAGACAGATTTCTGACTTTAACTTTGTTTTAAGGCAGACTAAAATGTTCCTTTTCCATCTTTGAACGCTCTTCTGTAATCATTCATAACCATGTGAGAACAATGTCAAACAGTGAAGCAGCTCCATATCTGAACCAACTTACGTGCTACAACCTGCAGGTTGAGCAGGCAGGTGCTCTTGCCAATTACATTGCTGGAGGTACATTGGTAGAGTCCTGACGTGCTGGTGCTGATGTTTTTCAGTGTGACAGTGCCTTGCATCTGATCTGATGAACACACACAGTGAGTCACATGGTAAGTCGAGAGTCAAAACTACAAACATGACACAAAGCACAGTTTAGTGGGACACACAGCTTTAGACTGCATTTACAAAAACTATAATAAAAACAAAGTATCTATAGTATCTATCTATATTTAGTATCTATATATAAGTATCTATATCTAGTATCTATAATGAAATGAAGCCTGTCAGTCTTTGTTAAATTTGGTTCATCTTCAATGTGTCTTCCTGTCCGTCTTCCCCTGGATTTCACTTCACTGCCTTCACTAACTGAAAAAACCCAGTAGATGGCAGCAGACACGTAACTCAGTGTGAATAATGAAGGCTTGTTATCCCCTAATACAAGTTACAGCTTTCTTTCCACATTTCCAGAATATATTTTTTACTGACTGGATGATACTGACAGCTTACAATTCACTGAACTTTATTTTTTTTTTCTCCTACAATGAAAAATGGGGATAAATTACACATCTTAGATTCATGAAAGACAATGGATCAAATACAAACAATAACAAATAAATAGAACAATAAGTGTATGAAATGTAGTTACAGCATATATTGATACTGAGGTCTGTCAAATTGCTTGTTTGAGCATCACAAACAAGTAACTAATGAAATTAAATTCGGTTAAAATTAACCCACCGTTAGAAACATGATTAGGATGTGACATTCCCACATCTCCAAGAAATATAAACTTTAATCAGGTAGAAATAAAATGATTATTTATTTATTTTCAAAATTTCCCAAGTGCTGTTAAACAGATCAATAAATCTAAACTGATTTTCTAACCATCCGAGTTTTATTTTGGAAACTTACATCATTTTACTTTGCACCCAAAAACAAAATTACTTCACAAAAACAACCAGGTTCAAAACTATCAGCCTCCCTGAAGCTATTATTAAAAACCGTGTCTCCTTTTAGCTGAATGAAAGCATGCATTCATTTGTTGGAATTTGTAACAAGTCTCTGACACATCTCCTGAGGAATCCCAGCCCTTTCTTCTTGCAAATTTTTCAAGTCCCTCCGGAACTGATGATCGTCTGACATACAGGGAATCCATATTCACAGCGCTTCACTTTATCCATATTTTAAGTAACAGTTTCATTCCAAAATGAAATAAATTCATTGTTTTTCCTCAAAATTCTACACAGAAAATCCCATAATGACAATAAAATGAGGAATGTATATATATATATATATATATATATATATATATATATATATATATATATATATATATTTTTCTCTTTCTTTTGTTTTTTGAGGTACTTTTTTTGAATTTTTGCAATTTTATAAAAAATAAAAAAACTAAGTCCTCACATGTACATAATTATTTACAGTCTTTTGAATATGATGCCTCAACCTTGGCTCACCCTAATCCATTCAAAATTTAAATTTTTATTTTATTTATTTAAGTTTGCCATCATTCAGCAAAAAACTCAGAGGAAGATGGGTAAAATAAAGTTTTGATGCAAAAATGGAGATGCTTCTGAATTAAATGGAGGACAGTGAGCAGGTTGAGAGGAGTGATGAGGTTCAAACTAAGATGCCAAACACAAACAAACATCATGCTGTCTAATTCAATTTTGATCAATACAACAAGAAATGACTGACGCAAAGTCAGTTGCAACAGTTAAATTATGTCTGTCATCAAGCATAAAGAAAAAGGGAAACAAATTAAAACTCCACACATAATACTTGAGCTAAGCATCTCAAAAATTATAATTCCTTATACACATGAACAATTAGACAGACAGACAGACAGACAGACACACACACACACACACACACACGCACACACACACACACACACACACACACACACACACACACACACACACACACACACACACACACACACACACACACACACACACACACAAATCCTAATTTCCTCATGTTGGAGTCATCCTATCTGTTCATTATCACCTCTCAGCAGGATCAGTGAGGTCACATTTACCAGAAAAGGAGGGCTCAAGAGAATTCAGACAACCAGCTGGTTTTTAATACCTTGCATGGAGTTGTGTGGCAGTTTAGGCAGAGCATCCAGCTTCTCCCAAGAGTAGGACGGTGTGGGAATACCTTCCTCAGAACTGCAGATCAGCATAATGTCACTACCCATATCCAGCGAGCCTTCAATTTGACAAGCTGGCTTTGAGGGGGGCACTAGCAAAAGGAGAGAGTATGGATGGAATTACTTTACAAAGCAAATCAAAGATTTTCCTGCTGCAGTGAAAATGTCATTTTTCCATAAGACGTTGCAAAAGGATTGGTCTTATTAGATACAAACTGAGAAATAAAGGTAAAGCAGTCTGTAAAAAAAAAACCCCAACTTTTTCTTGGTCAATAGACTGAACCACACATCATAGAAGATTTTGGGTTTTTTTTGCTTTACCTTATTATTTGTAAGACAGAAACAAAAAGAAATGTTCTTTTATAACATGCGTTTAGTTACCTAGCACAGTGAGTCCTATGACGCCGATGTTGCGCCCTCCCCTGTCTGGGAAATTGTTGACCAAGCACTGATATGTCCCAGTATCAGTGAGCTGGGTGTTGTTGATGAAGATGGAGGCACTTGTACTGGGCATGGTGGCCACAAAGCCCACACGACCATTCAGATGGTTGGCGAGGCTGAACACTTGGCCACCCTGATAAATTATCACCTGGGTTGAAGAGTCAGAAGGGATGGAAGGCAGAGAGAACATTGGTAAAATAAAAGAGGTCACAATAGAGTGTGGTATACAAACACCAATAAAAATCTGTGATATCTCTTCTTGCTAAAAAAAAAAAAAATCCCATTATTATGTCCTACTTCCAGGTGGGAAAACAGCTTGAAAGGTGTCAGACAGTAAAGGCAGCTTTGTGTTTGAAGAAACTGACAATCAAAACCTTTATCAGAGGGCAGTTACACTGGTAGGAGTCACATACTGTTTAAAAATATTAGATAAAATAGAAGTTTCACAAGAACATCTGAATAACATATTGTCCTTGTAAATGTACATAACAGAGACACAAGTAAGTAAGAACAGATCAGGACAGAACTGAAGTGGAGGAAAATAAACTGAAAACTTAAACATAGAACAGGACTGATAGATTCTATACCACAGATCTAAGATAATGGATGAACACATATTAAAGAAAATATCATCAGAAAAACAGACATGCACATTTGCACACCACTCCCACCCCACCCTGGTTCAATGAGACCAAACTGAGCTCATACTGAGCTACTGACAGCAGTCTCTGGTGAATGACAAAAACATGTTGAGTTAGGCAACATCAGAGGCCTGAACTACAGAGCTGGATTTTCTCTTAATGAGGTATCTGCTGGGTTAACTCTGAATTTTCTGTGCTACGAAGTTGGTTCACTTCTTACCCAGATAAATCACCGTGGTAACACACACTGAACGGATAACCTGCTCTGGAGGAAGTTAAGATCTGGATAAGAGATCAGCGAGTAGAAAAACAACACCTCCTGACCAATCAGCTCTCTCAGAAAATAGCCTGACAGACTTTGGTGTGCGGATCGTGACAGGAGTGCTGAGGAGAGTCAGCCTGTGTTTAAATTCTTCATATTTCTAAAGAATAACTGTCTGCTCCTCCATGGTAGAGTAGGCTGCTCTGCAGGGTTTCTCCTGTTTCTCCATGTTTGTGATTGGTCAGACGCTGCAAACTCCACCCTTTTATGTGAGCGTGCTCTGATCAAAGCTGGAAAACCCTGGTTTCACTGAGCGAGTTGACATCCAGCTTCGTACCTCCCATCAGAATCACAAATGTCTTGTTAAGTCAACCCAGGTAACAGAGAGAGATCCCAGATGTGTTAATCCAGCTTCAGAGAACAGACCTCAGGAGTTTGTCAAAATATGAAAATAAAAGGCTGCCATTTATAGAAAAAAAGCTTTTCTCTGGACCCTTTTAGTGTTAACAGCACAGGACGTGAGCCAAGCTGTGTTTGGTAGCTTGTTGTAACAAAGCTTCTTGGCAATAAATTTAATGCCATTGAAAGTCTGTTCAGTTCCCTCTTGAATGGTGCCACATTTCTAGGAAACATGAATTTGAAGGCACTATGAAAACTTTGCCAGATCTTCTGTGCCAATGTTAAACAGCTTATTCTGCCTTTGACTCTTGTTTGAGATTGTTTTCTGTTAACGCTCCAGATCTGAGATTTGGAAATGTCACACTTTTTAACCCTTTGTTTCAGTATGAAGCTGTCATCTCCAACAGTTTTTGAAGCCAAATCAAGTCCTCTACCTGTGGCTTATATCAAAACCTGTGTTAAGCATCCACCTCTCTCCCTGCAGAGTGTTTGACATGTTATGTATCACAGCAGGTAACACAGTAGGAGACAGGCAGCTGTGTGTAACTTGTTGCTAAAGAGTCATCAGCTCCTTTTTGAAAACATGTTAACATGACAACTGATGAATTATTCTTCTGCACTGGTTAAGGACTTTACTTATCCTGTGGTATAGCCCTGTTCACTATGATAAGTTATGATGTGCTTTAAACATAGAATCCTCTGAGAAGTCAGTGAGAAAACTGACAGTTACCATAACAACAGCCTATCACAGGTAAAACTTTGTCAAGTACTAAATTCTACCTGATAATTTCAGATTTAGATGCAAAAAATTTCTTTCTTTTTCAAATATAGAGCAGAAAGCTGATTTTAGATACAACAGAAAATATTCTTCTTTTCAGACGCTTATATTGGCTGGTATGTGTTTAGTGGACTGGATGATTTGAAGTCAGTGTTGTTAATCAGATTCAGACAGACTTTTTGTTATCCTGGTTAAAATGATCTTTATGTCCTGATGTCAATCAATACATGATGTGTTCTTAAAATAGAGCAGTAGTAAACCTGGAAAAAACCAACCAATCCTAGTGGTTAGGATCCAATTTATTAAACCAATCAAATTCCATCCTGCTGTTCTGCCCGCCTCCTGCACTTACATTTCTCCAGCGTGCACTAGCCCTGTTTCAATGTACATAACCAAGAGGTAACGTAGTGCAAACAAAAACAATGTGCTGAGGACCGGTTTGAGTCTGTGGTTTTGAATCAGTCCCCATCATATGGTCATAAATCAGTGTCGTTTTGGAGGAGCTCTGAGTGTGGGAGGGCGGGGCTAAACAGAGTCCTAAGGAGATGCTACATTCAAATTCCTGCTAGTTTTCTGTGACTACCAACCCTGAATTTAAGGCTAACGAAACAAGACAAACTGGCAAATAAACTATTTGTTTAACTAACAAGAGCTACAATAGCATGTAGAACAACCATTACACTGCCAGGCACCTCCTCCTCATACTGATCACTAGCCTGGTCACACACTGTTGTTTAGGGATGACTGTGAATGTCCTGTAGTGGCCCATTTAGAGCCCTGACCAAATCAAACATCTCTGGAGACCCCTGAAACTGGCTGTCCACAAATGGTCCCTGTCCAACTTGACCAAGCTTGAGAGGATTTGCAAAGACGAACAGCAGAAAATCTCAGGTGTGCCAAGCTTGCTGCTACCAAAGGTGCTTTAACTACTGAGTAAGGGGTCTGAATACTTATACCAATGTGATATTTCAGTTTTTTCTTTTTTTCATTTTGTTGTTATTGGAAACTGAATGTAAATATGTGTGGAAAACAAAAAGAATTTAAATGATTTAGTTCCGGCTGCAATATAACAAAACGGAGGAATGAAATGAAGACACACATTATTAACTCGCCCCTCCCCCTACAATAAAACAGCTTTCTTTCTCTCTTTCTTTCTTTCTTTCTTTCTTTCTTTCTTTCTTTCTTTCTTTCTTTCTTTCTTTCTTTCGACACTCTGCCTCAAGTCTTCTGTTTAATGTTGAGGGTTTTACAAACAGTAGCCCCTGTTTGGCCACAACACACATGTACATATAGTTTTTGCAAGCAATTCTGGCACTCACACAGACAAGAAGCTCACACTGAGAAACGCACACAAGCATACACAAAGCAATGAGGGGAATCAGAGGGTCCATTCACTTTGGTGACAAGCACTCTTATTGAACTGCTTTGAGGCCCAAGCAGGGAACCAGCCTTCTGTGTGTGTGTGTGTGTGTGTGTGTGTGTGTGTGTGTGTGTGTGTGTGTGTGTGTGTGTGTGTGTGTGTGTGTGTGTGTGTGTGTATGAGATAGAGGTAATAGTTTGACTGAAAACAATGTTGGATTGTATTCTCTCTACATGGTGTCACTAGCGTAGTATGCTTTTTCCTCCTGTGTGCTGATGTGTTGACAGTACCTCCTTCGTGATGACATTATAGAACCACGTCTTAAAAATGTTTTTAAGTGCTGGAGTCTTGGTGAGTTTATATCTACTCAACAAGAGTGTATTGGTTTAGGGTTGTGTGTACAAGTTGGTGTAATTACTCTGTAATAGATTTTTTCAAAGCCCAGTAGTGGTATGATCTTCACTTGTATCTTCATATTTTTTGGTCAAATATATTTATATTTCATGTCATATAAAGTCAATGTAAAGACACTACTTTAAACTGACACTAAAAGACACTCAAGCTGGAATAGTGCAAATTAATCACACAAATGCTACAAGGTTGAAGACAATAAAACGCACAAATGAAGGGAACTGTGTTTTGTTGTCGTCTTTCCGTCACAACATAAACCTATGTTCAATCCAAGCAGCAACCTCCCGTCTGAAAATATGAGACAATGCAAAAGTGCAAGAATCTGCAGTTCGTCGAGTGTCCTCTTGAGGCTGGCTCCAGAAGTACAGGAAGTCACAAACACAACAAGCCAAAAAAAGCTGTTTTCACAGCCAAAATAAACATGTTTACAGCCTGGTACTAAGAATGTCTCCCGTCTGGATCACTAATTTTGGTAATAGCACGCACTGTATGGGGGATGATTAGTTTTATTCTGCAGTCAAGAAGATCATGAGTTTGCCCAATCAGAGGCACAGCTCAGCTCACATGACGGGCACCCTCAAGCTGTTAGTGTGGAGACTCAAAGCATGACTCATTTCCAATATGATCGCACCGGCCAATTTGCTTCAAAAATCTGTTTCAGACGGGTGACATTGCGGAGATACATCAATTAACTACCAAAAGTTAATTAAAAACCAGGCACCGCTCATCACCTGGACAACACCATCCCTACAGTGAAGCATGGTGGTGGCAGCATCAAGCTGTGGGGATGTATTTCAGCAGCAGGAACTGGAAGACCAGCAGAATTGAGGGAAAAATGAATGCAGCAATGAACAGAGACATCCTGGAAGAAAACCTGCTCCAGAGCGCTTTAGACTTCAGACTGGGGCCACGGTTCATCTTTCAGCAGGACAACGACCTTCAGCACACAGCCAAGATATCAAAGGAGGGGCTTCAGGACGACTCTGTGAAGGTCCTTAAGGGGCCCAGCCAGAGCCCAGACCTGAATCAGATTAAACATCTCTGGAGAGATCTGAAAATGTCTGTGAACCAGCGCTCCCCATCCAACCTGATGGAGCTTTAGAGGTTCTGCAAAGAGAAACACACCAAACTGCCCAAAGAGAGGTGAGCCAAGCTTGAGACATCATATTCAAAAAGACTTGAGGCTGTAATGCTGCCAAAGGGGCATCAAAAGGTATTTAGCTCTGAATACTTATGTATAAGTGTTTTTTTTTAAAGTTTCTTTATTTTTAATAAACTTGCAGAAAGTTTAAAAAAACATTTTTTCAAGTTATTATTATAGGGTGAGGGAAAAAAAAGAATTGACTCCATTTTGGAATGATGCTGTAACATAACAAAATGTAGAAAAAGTGAACTGAATACTTTCTGGATGCACTTGATAGAGGCTCAGCCTTGTTGAATGATAACAGGAGTGGAGTTTGAAGGGACCCCTCCCCTTTTCACAAAATTTGAGTCCTTGGGAACTCACAAGCAAGTTATTTGTGAATTAAGCGAGTGAACATTGACATTACACTCCTGATAAACTAAAAAGTTACATACATTGCAGGACCAAACAGTATTTGGTCCGAAAACTGTAAACTTAATAATGGGCAAACTCAGGATCCAAATCCAGAAACTCAAAAAACACTTACACGAGGAGACATGGAAGACCAGGAAACACTGGAAATCAGGAGACAGCATGACATACGACAAACAACATCAGACAGGAACATCAAAATGAACTGACAAACAACTGAACTCAGGATAAAGACTATATAGACAAAGGGGCCATCATACACAGGTGAGTGACGAGAGGAGAAGTGTCCCATAGTTCCACACTCAACTTTTTACCCGTTTTGAGTGCGCCAGCTGAGAAATCAAAGTGTACTATATTTTTCCACAGAGTGGAAGTCAGTGTGAACGCACTAAATCACTCAAAATAGTAAGTGTCAGCACAGAAGTACGCGATTTGGGACACGGCATAAGAAAGAGAAAACTCAAGAATGTCATTTAACCACTAGAACAAAAAAACCCCACAAGGATTAGAAACTACGAAATGAAACAGGGAGCACTAAAGACAAGACAAAAACACATGAGCGAAACAACATCAGGGACCGCAAGAAACACCAGGAAACAAAGAACACTAAGAACACAAAAAACAAATCATCCTTTGCTTACTGAGTCCTTTTGCCTCAATTTTGTACTATTTGGAGTTCATCTACTTTCAGTTTACTGACATTCCAACACAAAACAACAGGATCCTGAATCTGCGGAGTATTGCATATCGTATTCAAGAGAGCCTCTTTATTTTAAAACTTATATCATGTCACAACAAGTGGGTACTTTTTCCTCAGACTTTGTGTGTATGTCAAGGTTGTTGACCCATAGATGTGTGAATGAATATGTATAAATCACTTCATCCTCTTGTTTGACCTGGTTGGCTCTGTTGCTGTTTGATAGCCTTGAAACTCTAGCTGAATGTCAAACTGCTGGCCCAACTGTTGCTTCTTCACCTCCTTAAAACCCTTTGTACAAACTGGAGAACAGTCATGAACAAATAGACTTGAGTTATTCAACTAAAATTCAAAAAGTTCCAATCATAAAAATCTACCAAAGCAAAGTTCCATATTAACATAATGTCCAAATTGAGTTATTGTGAATATTTAATGCAGTAATTCTATCAGTTGTCTGCATATTATCAATAACTGATTGTCAAATCAAATAAATTCAGCTTGTTAAGAAAAAAAGTCAGTATTTCATGAGGAAAATTTCTGTGTCGCGCACCTCTGAAAATTTCTATCTTCCAAGCAGGAGCTCCAAGGTACAAGTAATACCGGCATTGATATGATTCAACACACAAAGATCACCGTGATAAGCGTGTGATTAACAATTCCTGGCATGAAATTGTGGCCACACCTTCTTCATTCATCCAGTCATTTCAAAACTGTGATTTATCTGTAATATTGGTTTGATGCTTCCAGTGGGTTATTGTGGAAGGTGGACTGGAATTTATCTCCAAATATCTCAATGGCTACATTATCTTGGTTACTAGTCCTCATTACTTTTTTTTTAACTTTAGTTACCTTTTTGTTTATTATTCACCAAGTTCATGGGTTTTCCATCTTTCTTAGTATGTAATCAATAAACCTTAATCTATAGAATAGTATTTTTTTTGTGTGTAGTTGATGTTCAATGGCCACTGTACAACAAACAACAGAAAAATTTAAAAGTAATCAGCCTTCAGAATATTTAACTGAATCAATTCACTTTAATTTGTTTGCCTTCATTTAATGGATGTTGCCCTAATAAGACATTAAGGTGCATTATTTAAACAGACTTTGATTTATGATTATAAAGGTAGTGCTGGATTAAGTAATTGGTCAATTTGTAATTAATGACTATTACAGTCTCAAAATTATTTAATCCCCTGAATTGAATCACTTAAAAGAGGGCACACTTTCAAATCAGGTGTTTCAGGCACACCTGATGCAACTTTGTGTGTGTGTGTGTTTTCTGTGTATGCCTACGAGTGTATGGCCATTAGTGTATGCGTAGTTTGTGTGTAGTTTGTGTGTATGTCAGTGGGTGTATGTGGGTATGCGTGTGTGTGTGTGTGTGTGTGTGTGTGTGTGTGTGTGTGTGTGTGTGAGTGTGTGTGTGTTTGTTTGTGTGGGTGTTTGTGTGGTGGGAACAGCTGTCATATAGAGCCCTTTATAGGCGTGAGGTAATTAGTGCAGAAGATGATTCTATCATTTGGACGGCCGACCAATGCAAGAGTTCAAAGGGAGGCAGGTGAGCTTGTATGGCCCGCAGCTGCATGTAGAGAGAAGGAGAGCAGGAGAGACATGCAGAAGATCTAATAGAAATGAAAAACCATCATAAACAATAGTAGGAAATTATGTTTAAAAACTCCTCTGGAGGTAAGTGAAAGAGGCAGTGTTGAGAAGGTTAGAAATGTGCTCTCTCTTTTTAGTAACAGTCAGTACTTGAAATCTGCTTCACAATGTTTGGTACTCAAAACCTTAGTTATCAAGTCTAAGGGTTCATGATAAGTTAAAAGCTGTTTTATCTTAATTGGTTAGCTGTAGCATTTACTGTCATGTAGGAGTCGTGGAGCCTGCTAAAATGCAGTATTTTAAGATAGTTTGAGGCTTAAGTCTTGTTTTGATAAACTGGCAACAAATGTACATTGTATCTTCATTATAACTTCTTAAAAGTCTTATCATCAGAGAGACTTTTGAGAATAAACAATATCAATTGCAATGGATTGTGGGATAGGTAGTTCCTTAATTCTGTATGAAAGTAATCTACACAGTCTTGTACCTTTACCAATCTTTCTGTTTTAACGCTGAATTAAAAGTACTGTAGTTACAAGTGTTTGGGTTAGTGTGTGCATGTGTGTGTGTGTGTGTGTGTGTGTGTGTGTGTGTGTGTGTGTGTGTGTGTGATAGAGAATATGTGCAGGTGAACTCTTGTGCACTGCAGTTATAAGTTCTCAGTTTGAACAAAGTGAACTTGGTGCCTAAATGATGTGCACTGTACCTGTTCTGGCTGGTTAGCATTGGACAGTGGTATTACCATCCAGATGATATTCAGGTTGTTAAGGGCAGCACTGGTTGTAAAAGAACAGGGCAGGATGGCTGCTTGGCCACGGGCCACCTGGATACTGCTCTGGGATACTGTCACATCCAGCGCCTGCACACACACTGCAAGAAGAAGGTGGCAGAAATGAGTCTTCATATTCAAATCCAAGCACATTACACACCAGTAAAAATGAGGACAGAAACAACAGGAACAAATTATCACAGCTAAACAAAGTGAAACACTTGCAAAATGCATCTTGTAGATCACAACTTAATTCTCACTTCAAGATTACAAACAGTGAGTT
This sequence comes from Labroides dimidiatus, assembly GCA_030710495.1. NCBI lineage: Eukaryota > Metazoa > Chordata > Actinopteri > Labriformes > Labridae > Labroides > Labroides dimidiatus. The sequence continues at coordinate 4,023,553 of CM061154.1, read as the reverse complement.
TTATAACACGACAGATGTATGGAATGCATCGTTAGTCTCTGAGCTGTCTGAGCCCTACCACGGCTTGAACTGAGGAAAGAGGAGATAAATCTTTTAAATAATGATCAAAGATACGCAGAAAGCCTTCACAACAGTCTGTTAACTGATATTCACTGGATGCTGAAGCAGGTTGATCTTCTCAAAATATATATAAATATATACCAAGGTTTGATATCTTAAAGAGGCTGCGAGGACCATCTGTTGGACTGCACCTTTTGGCTGGAATTGCATGAACACTGTCGGGATGACGACTCTTGCCAAAGTGTGTGTTTGTTATGGAAATAATTGGGGATAACATCGTCTTTTTAACATTATTTTTCTTTTCTCAAGACAAGCAGCATCGAGCATTTTCTCGAGACAGCAGCATCATATTAAACAAAAGGCAAAAGGCCTATATATATGTATGTATATATATATATATATATATATATATATATATATATATATATATATATATATATATATATATATCTATACACACACACACACACATATATATATATATATATATATATATATATATATATATATATATATATATATATATATATATATATATGTGTGTGTGTGTGTGTGTGTGTATATATATATATATATACACACACACACACACATATATATATATATATATATATATATATATATATATATATATATATATATATATATATATATGATTGATCGCCTCTCAATCAGAAGGTTGAGGGTTTCATTCCAGCCCCTGCAATCGTACATGTCAAAGTGTCCTTGAGCAAGACACTGAACCCCAAAACTGCTCCCACTGTTGGTCAGTGGTGTGTGGAGGCGTGTGAATGTATTAGATAGAACTGATGTGCTCCTATATATACAGAAGTCTCTGCTGTCAGTGTGTGAATGTGGTGTGGGTGGGTGAAAGAGATTAGCAGTGTAAAGCGCTTTGAGTGGTCGGACAGACTAGAAAGGCGCTATATAAGTACTGGTCCATTTACCATGAACACTATGTTGATGTGGGTAATAGGATTTAGTTAACAAACACAATTGGTACTGTTTTGTCCGCACCAATAAATGGTTGCCCTTAAAGTTGGAATAATCTTTTTTGAGTGTACACTGCTGAACAAATATATCAGAACACTTTTAATAATAATAAATGAGAAAACCACTCAGTGCTCAGTTCTGACTCTTTTGAAGACATTTCCCTAAACTTCCCCACCGTTCCCTAAACTTTGAAGAGGAGAGAGGAGTTACAAACTGATTTTATGTTTTCATACCCAAATGCCAGAGAAATAGAATTCCTTGAGAAGTCAGAAATTTATCAGATTTATCATAAAAATACCAAAGACATTTTTCAGTTCAGGAATGTAAGTAAATAACTAACTTTTCAATCAAAAAATCATCATGTGCTGCACTTTTTCTCTGTATTTTAAAACAAACAAACAAAAAACAAAAGACAAAAAAAACAGTTAATTGGATAACTCATGGATAATAACAATAATTATATTTTAGAAGTGATCGCAAACACATTACACCAGGTGGTCTAACAAATTTATTAAGCACTTTATCTTCTTCAAACCGATCGATAAATCTCTTTCAAACAAACGTTCAAAATAACAATTGACCTTTGCAAATCATTTCATGAGAACAGGTGAGATTATTCCAACTTTATGGGTCACAGAGTGTTTAAATAAATGTATTGAAATAAAGTCTTGTAATGTCCTCTAAATTTCAATGAGTGCCTACAGCGGGTTTAACTCAGTGCACATACAGTATGAGCATATGCAAATAGCTGCTAAAGCTGACTGGCTGTTCCAGCTGTGATCGGCTGAAGCAGACTACAGGGTTATTTCCCTCATGTGGGCTATGCTGTAAACCACCACAAATCACTAGAGACAAATATGTCCATGCTATTTCCAGACCAGCTAAACACATTACTGACTAAATCAACTTAGATCTTCTCCACAAGAACTTAACCATGGCTAGAAACTCAGCAGGAAGTAATCACAAGGAAAAGAGGAGGAAGGCACTCATTCCTGATAACTGAACTGTGATACACAGACATCAGCTGCACTTCCATCACACTTCTTCGCAAAATAAAAGCGACATTTCTACAGTTTCAATAAAGTACAACTGCACCTTGTAGGTGTTTCCATTATAATGATAACTGTGCACAAACTCAGTAAAATCTCGTCCCGCGAGATTCAATTCGCGAAATGCAGAAGGAAGGAGGACTGCAACTGGTGGTAACCATGGATATCCCAAACATTTGAAGAGGGTGAACTGTCATTTTGATGGGCGTTACGCCTCAAATACACCAGCTGTGTCTGCGTTGCAGACCTGCTCCCCTACGTGTTGACTGCGTTTGTCAACTCACACCGGTTGCATGTTCAGTACGGCAAGTCACATGACTGACAGACAGCTGGAGTCACAGACTGAGGTCCTGTACTTCCCTCTCCATTAATGTGAAACATCAAACCTGTTGACTCCTGGTTTGTCTTCGCTCACTGTGACGTTTCTTGCACTGGTAAAGCTAAATATGATCTAGTTTTGACATGGTTTGTTTAATTTGAAAGTCTCAGGCTTTTTATTTTAGGTAGTTCCGAGCACTACTTCCTGTCCCGCTCGATCTTCTTTACTCTGAAATGACGCGTCACAGCTCCAGCATCCGTCAAAAATAGGATGGCTGCGGATCAGCTGCGGCCTGCCGGACCAGCAACACAGCTGGACCACAACGGAACGGATCCAGTGTGAGTCGACACATTGACTTGAATGGAAATCTATCTGATCAGGTGCCGTGACGAAGCAGAGACGGACTGGAGATGCATCTGGTTTAATTCAGCCGTTACTGTTGTTACTGACGTTACTGATGATGTTAACAGATGAAGACAGAGGGCATTAAAATATTGTAACATCCATCTGGATGCTGCAATGATGACTACACCAATTCGTGAACACATGTGTTTTTTATTCACTGGTCACTGTCGGCTGTGACCATCCCAACTCAAAACAGGCACGAACAAAAGACTGAATGAAGATCATCATCTCCAACTCGCCTACTCTCACACTCACACACACACCCTCCTCCTGCTGCAATCTTACCCACTCACAGACTTCCTGATCATAAACACCAACATCTCCACTCATATGAACAGCAGAGCTGTTAAATTATGAAAACCAGAGTCCGTATGTGACACTGTGGCCACGTACTAGGAACCTCGAGGAGAGGATTGTGGCCGAGGACGTCTAGTGACTATTTTTGTGAAAAAAGGTGTTTCCACTACACTTTTGTGATAAATTTCAATATCGAAACTTCTTAAAAACTGCCTCATGACAGGTTTTATTGAGAACAATAAAAAAAGCGGTGATTCAAGGGACAGTAAATGAAGACACCAGTGATCAAACAAAAGCATAAACACATCAACACATGACCTCAACACCTGTGCCCACACAAACTATGTGTGGGCACAGGTGTGTATACTGTTCTTTTGCGGTGAACCCATGGGCTTTAAGAAAAATTGTGTTTGTGCATGGCAGATCCTGTGACAGTGCCACTGCCTCATAGGCAATGAGACAAGCACAAGTAACCCAGGTGGTTCAATTCTGTACCCAGCTGCTAAATGAGAACTCATCAAGCACCATGCTCAAAGCACTGCTGATGCAAATAAATAAATAAATTAAAAATAGCACACTTATTTCAATTCTCATCCTGGTTAAAAGTCTGTAGTATAGTCATTTATAAACGCATGTTTGACTTTTAGTTGGCTTCTGAGCTGTACTTTTTTCTTACTATTGGCACTGTAACAACTTGTTGTGGGCTGGAAACAGCAACGTACTGTTGATTTTGGGCAGTGGTGGCAAACGCTCTACACTAGGTGGTCTAAGTCAGTGGTTCTCAAACTTTTTACACCAAGTACCACCATGACGACTGATATTAATCAAGTAGTGCAGTCGGCCTGAGTATTCAGCTAAATCTATGCACAGTTCAAAAATGAGGTGGGGTTTAATTCTCATTAAGCATTTTAATTATTTCAAACAATAGAAATACACAGTTTGAACATTAACACCGTGCTTAAATATAAGACACTAAAAGAAACTGCCATAAAAATGACTCCACTTCATGCAGGAGCACACGGACATGATCGCTGCTACCGCTCTTCTCTGCAGTTATTTTAAATAATAACGGGGTGTTAGAGGGCTGAGTTGGACCAAAACAACTTAACATGAAACAAAAAGTCTCTTAAATTGTAATCCTGTTCTCTGTGTCTGACTCTGCGAACTCTGATGAGACTGCGCTCCACGTGAACAGATGCTTCATGGTGACGTAGGCGGGCCATGTTTGTGCCTTAAGTCTGGTTCATGTTGGAATAGTGTGACTGCAGGCTATATTGGCCAGTGGAAGAGCGGCGCTGTGGGGGGGTAATTGTGCTTGAGTTCAGCATGGTATGAATGGCCAGTGTGACCATTTATTTTATTTATATTTAATACTGTGATTCCTCCATATACCACTAATGGGAGCCTGAGTACCACTAGTGGTACGGGTACCACACTTTGAGAAAGGCTGGCCTAATAAATTTGTTACCCACAGTAAACACAGGACTTGAGCTAATCAAACAAAAAGGAAGAAAATCAGAAAATGAGCATGCATTGGACTGCTGTGTGGATAAGATCTGGGCTTGAGAGAAATGGAAATAAGTTTAATTTTAGATTTTATAGCAAGCTCCATGTTAACTAAAAGAAATGAGAATTTATGCATACTGTTGCCTCATTCCTGTTGAAAACGGTGTTAATGGTTGTTGCAGACTGAGGTTAAAAGGCTGGAATTGAAGAGGTAACTTTAGCTTGTGCTAACTGATAAGATAAGAAGTTGGAGGCACACACAGCCTTGAGTTTGGCAGACAGTTCAGTGTATGATCTGATCAAAACAGCTGTATGAATAGCATCATTGTCCATGGTCCATGACTTATGAAGTGTTAGGCCACTGGGAAAGTTTATGGCAGAAACAACACGAGGAAAGGCATAATAACTACATTAAGCAATATTCCAGTGCCAGAGGGACCCTCATATATCTTGTAATAAATCATGCAAATAACATGAAATCAGTGCATGGAAAAGATGTACGCTGGAAGCATAACCTGGCATCACCTCAATCACTGCACTGAGGCACAGCTGATACAAAATGATTACATTCTACCTGCTGAACCTTTTCAGCCTTTTGTTGCACCTGTCCCAACTTGAGAGGTGAGATGTGTTGCTGACATCAAATTCAAAATAGGCTAATATTTTGCAGTAATTAACATGCTCTTTTGATAAATCCTCTAGACACAATATTTGTTGTAATTTATCGCAATTTAGATTAAGATTGATCGATTGTTGGAGGAGGAGATTAATTTCCATCCATTCAACTTCTATCCCTCTTATCCTGTTCAGGGTGGTGGGGGTCTGGAGTCTATCCCAGCTGGCTTAGGGTGAGAGGCAGGGTACACCCTGGACTGGTCTCCAGCCAATCACAGGGCTGACACACAGAGACAGACAACCTTTCACACTCACACTCACCCCTGAATTACACATAACCTGTCAGCGCCACAGTTTTTGGCGTGCGCCAATTCACACTGGATCCATCTCTGGAGTGGAGCGCAGCACACTCCACTCCACAGCAGCTGGATACGCGAGATTACAAGATCACAGGAGAATCACGTTCCCACAGGAATGACAACTTACTTGCATGACAATTAATTAGTATGTTAAACTCATCTGGCCCTCCAAAAACTTCCACAATTTTGGTCCATCCCCTTTTGTTTTTGTTGGTGTTCTAATAGAGAGGATGTTTTGTGTCATACAGTTACCTCCAAGATAAACTTTTCCTCGTCCTTAGCATTGGATTTCCTCTGGGTCTGACCTGCTGATGACTTCTGGCCCTGTGCCAGGGACATAGTTTTTGATAGACGAGGATAAATTTACAATTGGCAGCCCGAACATGATGCTTTATTTAGAAATGGCTGGGTATGATTGTTTTTTGTGTATATTTTCCTGCTTGGTGCGATCTGCTCTGCAGGGATTGATGCCTTTCTGCAGCGTACTCGTAGACGTAGCCTCTGCGATGTCACCCGTCTGTTTCTGAAATAGATTTTTGAAGCAAAATGGCCGATGCGTCCATATTGGAAATGGGGAGGGCTTTGAGTCTCCACGGTAACAGCCATAGGGTGCCCAGCAGTCATGATAGCTGAGCTGTGCCTGTGATTGGACGTACTGGCGACCTTAATATTGTCTAAACTGCCAAGTCACAAAAAACAAAATTCATCCCCAAGAACAGTAAACATGTTATAAACATGATTATTTCAGCCTTTTTTGGCTTGGTGTATTTGTGACTTCCGGTACTTCTGGAGCTAGACTCAAGTGGACACTCCAATAACTGCAGATTTTAGCACTTCCACACCGTCTCATATTTTAGACCGGAGGTTGCCATTTGAGCGTACTCCAGCAAAAATAGACTCACAGTGTAACAGCTGCGTGCAGCCATTAGTGGCACGCACCGGAGACAGACCATGGTGCGAGCTGTGTGAATGCAATGATTCACTCGGGTGCTTTCTAAGTTAAGCGTAGTGTGCAGCCCTGAACAGAAAGGCACACCTTGCCCAAACGGGGATTCTAACCAGCACCTTCTATGAGATTCATTCATTTATGTTAAAATATATCTATGGAAGATCCTCCACATCTATTCCTTTTCTGTCAAAATGACGTTTATCAAGCCAAAGGATAATAATTAAAGTTGTTCATGACCTTATTTATAGTAAAATAAGTTGGAGACAGAGCTGTGGCCACAGATAGTGCTGGAGTGGAGAAAAGGACCTAGCATAGGTCTCATATGGCTGGCCTTGGCACCATGGCCATCACTCATCCTACACACACCCTGTCTGAAAGAGAACTTTAAGATGATGTCAGTCGGTGACCTCTTCCTTGGAAACAGACATCAAGTAAGTCTTGCTCCGTGTTTGATTGTGTGAGTGACTAAGCGTACTTTTGTGTGCTTTTATGTGCTTGATGGAGCAGAGCACCAATGCAGATCACATCTGTTCCAGGCGCCTCTGGCACCGCCATATGGCTGGCAAACATGTCTCCTACAAACCCTCCACAAAGAGAGCAACAAAAAGAGAAAAACCATTGAAACTGGGTGGACATGCAAGGCGAAATAAAGGAAGCAATCAAAGCCGTTTCTGGTATATGCAGACTATGTGAATGCACAGGGCCCCAAAGCTGCATGTTCAGCCTCAACTACAGAGCTACCAATTAAAATGATGACCTGTCTTTATCTGCAGCTATCTCATGTGATTATTATTTCTCTGCTTAAAAAATAAATGTAGGATACAAATTAAATAAACTGCAATGATGATCTGTGGCTTTTGTTACCGTCGTTGGATGCACTGTCACACACTGAGTGACGTGGGCCACTGACAGGTACGATGGGAACGATTGATAACCACCCATCAGTCCTGTTAGTGAGGATATTAATAATGAACAGTGGTATGGTGTCAAAATGAATTTATCCTCGAAGGGGAGAAAACAGAAGAAAATGAAAACAGGAAGAAAAACAGTCTAAGGATAAAGGTAAGCCATTTGTTTGTGATGTGGGGTGAACGGGGGAAATAAAGTTGTCTGATTTGTATGCTCATAAACTTTTTGCTTCATGGAAGTTGGCTGAAACAAAATAGCATATCAAGGGACTGTGCTGTCCTGATTAACTGACTGACAGACAGAAAGACAGAAGGACAGACCATCTAACTGACACCAGGCTCGTTTTGTCAGACAACAGCGAGGGGGGGGGGGGGTGTTGTTGGGCAGATTCTTGCCATGTCATCGTCCAGTGAAAGTTGTCTATATATTACTTTAAAATGAACTAGAATTAATTTATTATGTTTACTGTTTATTTTACACCCCTGTAATTAAAGGTGTGCTACTGCTTTATAAATGGTACTGATTATTAATTATTGTTACTATATATGGTATTATATATGGTTTTGAACTATTTACATTGAATGATTTATCTTTGTTTTATTACTTTACATACAATATGTATGTAACTAAATGCAGAAACCTCTTGAAAGTGACAACTTTTTCAGTGGGGACATGCTTAAAGGAACACTGTGCATGTTTAATATAAAAACCGATTATTTCTGTATGGTGCAACATCACTACAAGGAGGAGGAGGAGGAGCAATTCTAAAACATTTTAAAGGCACTGAAGCAGAGGGGTCTTCAGAACTTCCTGACTAGGAAGCTTCAGGAACTTCTATTCTTCAGGATCTCTGCCTGACCAGGAAGTAGCAGGTCCGTCTCATCTGCAGGCTTACATAGTCATTTTCTTTTTGGGCCCAATCAGCCTCTACATGAAATTAATCTCTGGGGATGAAAGTGACAGAGATGAAAAAGTTTGTTCTACAATTTATGCAAATTATGGCGTAATGTTAACTCCAAAACTAGTCCGTTTTTTTTTTTTTTTTTTTTCAGTCTCTGTCTTGGTCTTGATTTGACTAGGTCTTGGTCTTGACATGGTCTGTCTTAGGCTTGTCTTGGTCTTGATACCCTCTGGTCTTGGCAGTGTCTTGGTCTCGATTTAGGTGGTCTTGACTACAAGTCTAGTGCAAGGACTCCAGTTCAATGGCCAACATGGCTGAGGGCCATTTATCGCTGCTTGCAGCTTTAATTTCATTTTATTATTTCTGGGGTGCCAGTCAGGATAAAGTCCTAACAAATTAATTTTCTATAAGTCACCCTTTGAATCAATGCAAAGGGTGCACCAGTTTAAGAAAAAAAAAAAACTATTCATGCAACCATACCATAATTTTTACACAGACTTTTCAGTTTCAGTTCTATTCTCTATTAAATGAAACCATAATGAAAGAGTTCAGTTTGCCAGTTCTTCTTTAGTTTTTCCTCAGTTCATCTGGTTTTCTTTCAATAACTACTTCAGTAGTTTTTCTTAGTTTATCAGTATATCTTTTCAAAACAAATACAAACAACCCCCCCCCCCCAAACTTCCCACCATTTGATTTAGTTTTATTCAGTTTTTGCTACTCATGGAATCAAGGTGAGGGGGGTGGGGGTGGGGCAGAGAGGCAGTCAGGCAGACTGTCAGTCTGAACAGCTGAGCGGCAACAAAGCAGCTTCCAGCGTCTTGTTTCCTCATGGAAGCTTTGTTTTCTCCGGGCTGGAGATAATGATTTTTAGACAATGTCTCAATTGTCTGAGGCCATAAACTTTCAGTTCCCTGACATTAGTCGGGGTACCACGGAGGAAGACTTGACTCTGCAGCCAGTAACAGAGAGTGGCACACCCCGTGACTGGCATCACAATCTCCAATCAACTGAGGGGAGATGCTGTATGAACTGGCGCATCACGATCAGTTTTAGGATCCTACAAGTTATACTCATACTTATACCGTTATAATTGGCACAGTTTCTCTGTATGTGCTGCTCTTATTATTGTTTATTGCTGCTGTTTTTCCTCACACATTTCTTTCTCTGCAACTCCCAAAGATGTAGATCTCTGCCCTCTCTAATCGCAATCCAATTGTGGTAAATGGCTGAATTTGAAAGTTAATGGACTGTGGACAAGAGCAAGCCAACTCACAGCTAAGGAGCACATACCCATTTAACACCAAATGGGTTGGTTCTGTGTGTGCGTTAAAAACGTTTTTACGTCTCGTTTAACGATGATTGACAGCTGCTGCTCTTGTGTAGTTTTTTGGGGAATTGTAAAATACATCAGGAAGGAGAGTTAAGAAGAGATTAGACTGTGGACGGAAAAAAAATAAATTACTTTTGTCACCCATGTCCACTCAGATTCTCTCAGAGTCCCTCATAGTCTCCACTGTGCAGACTCTGGCTGCACAATGGCAGCTCCTGTGACCAGAGATATTTTGGCCTCGTACACTTACAATGGTAAAAGGCAGAGCCACGCTGTTCATTCTATATACTGTCTATGATTCCATCAAGGTCTACGAATCTCCACAGAGAAATTTTAAATATTATACAGGCAGTGAGGACCCAGATATAAGTTCGGGTTCTGAGCTGTGCACAACCAGAACCAATTTATACACCATCACACAATTTTATCCCATCAACCTAAAAACCTGAAAGACATTATACATCACTTACATTCTTCTTACTACAGTCTAGATATCCTGCTTTTGTTATTATAATTATTATTTTATTATAAAAAAGTCACACATCATGGCATCAGATCTGATTCATACTGTGAACTTTTCTCTTCTATCCAGTGCCTTCCCACAGTTTTAGAAAACTGCTGCCTTTAATCCAGTATCAAAAATGAATAATTTATACAAAATTAGAGGACTACTATCTATATGTATTTTTAAGTAACATTATTGATAAAGTAGTTTTTGAAAAGTTACATAACTTCATGGCACTGAATATTTTTTTGATTTCTTCCCATCAGATTTAAGACCTCATCGCAGCGCTTGTGACTCCTCTGGTTAAGGTGTTAATGACATCCACCTGAACACTGACAGTAGTGTAGGTTCAGATGTAATACTACTATTTCTCAGCACTGCTTTCGACACAGTTAAATATCATATATCTATTACTCAGCATCTACAAGTCTTACCTCAAGGTCAGAGACTACTTCTAGATGACACATACATACATACATTATCATGGCCCTATGAAAGCTCTGAGTAAATGTATTGAACAAATCAGTTCATGGATGTGCCAGAATGTTCTCCAACTGAAAAAAGACAAAACTGAAGTAGTCATTTTTGGAGCTTAAGAAGACAGATTAAAAGTCAGTAAGCAGATTCAGATTTTACAGTTATAAAACACTGTCCAAGCCAGTAATCTGGGTGTAATCATGGACTCAGACCTGAATTTTAAAAAATACAATAAGACAATTACAATGTCAGCCTTGAATCACTTTTTGCTTCAATGTCAGGGTGCCACTTGTTGATGGGAAGGGAGAAGTATCATTCCCAGGAAAGGCTTAGTGTCTAGCTTGCCATTGAGCTTAAGAGGTTTCTTAAACACATCAAGAAGGGGCTCTTTATAATCTTGGTACTAGTAAGCATTAGATCTCCAAGAATATAGTGGTCACAGTGAACTGATAGGTTTGCCTTTTGCATGTCGGTTGGTGTTTTCAATCTTCTGAGATTAGATAAAACATTTTAGTGAAACAAAAATTAACTTCTGAAACTGAATTGTAAGTGTTCCAGCTGCCACTGTGGATGGCACTGGCAAACCCTAGCAAGCCATGGCTAAGCCATTCCTGTGAAGTTATGGGCATTTCCTCAATTATTGTGGGAAATACAGCTAACCAGCTGAAGAGAGGGACATACAGACTCTTCTACCTGTGCTTTGTACATATCTTCAATGCATCAGATACACATGTGCATTGTAAAAACCAGTCACAAACCCTGTTTGTTTTGAAGTAAATGAATGGAGATTGGATCTTCTTTTAACACTACTTTTCTTTGTTCAAGACAACTTTTTACTGTATACAAAGTGACGAGGTAAGGTATGTATTAATAGGTATGTAGCTCTGTTGTTTGAAAGGTGACAACAAACTTTGTAAACTCAGTTAGTAGTGTAGTTTAGAGGCTTGCCATATTCAGCGCTGCTCACAGCCAGGTGCTCTGAGACATGTCCGTAATCCTCAATATGTCCAAGTTTGATCAGATCACTGCAGAATAACTGCTGTTTTTGGTTGGAATGAACATTATCACAAATAGTTTAGCCTTTAGCTTGTGTTTTAGCCTTTGGTTTGTTTTTCATCCTTTAGTGCATGCTCTATTGCTCTCCCGTTTAGCTTTCTTCTGCTCTTCTGTCCTTTTTCTGACAGTTCACCTCCAGTTTCCACCATGATTACTAAATTAATCCAAGACAATTGTTTTGTACAGAGAGAGACACGGATCTCTATTCTTACTACTAAACTTTGCATAAAAATATCATTCAGAATTAACCTATTTTGGCAGTGATAAGTTCATTTTAAGTTGAGGATTACTATCAGGCATTTATCTAGAGGTGACACTTTTTGAAGATCACTTAAAAAGTCCTCTCAGTCCCTTTAATTGGCAACTTATGATATTTTGTATTAAATTTTACATTTAACGTTAGTGCACTTCCTTCTTTGTAAACATCATGTCAAAGAAATAAATATGCAATTGTTTATTGACAACTTTCAAGTCATGTGGCAGAGGTGTAAATTTAAAATTAAGAAACCAGAGTTAATAAATGTGTTAATTAAAGCACTCAGGCCATTTCTTTTATTTATTATAATCACCTGTAATCACCTGTAGCAGAACTAGTAACTACTTAAAAGGTAAACACGCCTTTGTTTTTGTTTTGCTCCAAGACTGGCTCAGAATTCAGGAAGTCCCACCAATGGTAACGCAGTGTTAAATTTATGCTGTGGTCAGTGTCTGCTTTTCCATCATAGCATCATTTACATTTTAATGAATTCTGTCAAAAGCGAAGATGAATGTTCAGTGAGCTGAGAGTCAGGCAAGCTGTGACCCTTTCATCTCAAAGGTGAAGATGAAAGAAACTGTAAGTACAAAGAAAGATAAAACCCTAATTTATTCAAGAGTGACAGATGTGATTTTTTTTTCCCTTTCATTTAATACACTGGAACAACATAGTTTCCAAAATTGATGACCAATACCATTGACTATGTTCATTGCTAAAAGTGGAAAAAAAAGATTAATTTTACACTTTAAAGTGAAACAGCATTCATCCATAAATAATTACTGCCCTCTCTTATTTTGCCGACATGGAAACAGTCATCACGATTGATGTATTCAAATCAATACTGGCGGTTCAAACTCAACAAACAAAGCCACCCACGGACACACGGACCCACACACTCATTAAGCTTCAAGTCAGAACAGAGTTCATCCCAACAGCTTGCCAATGGCATGATTGCATGTCAAAAAAAAAAGAAAAAAAAAAGCTGTTAGGAAAAATCAGTTTCTTCTTATGTTTATTCTCTGCAGCCCCATTAAATAGATACATATACATTAATGCATACTTTTCTTTTGGGTTATGAACAGTAGTTTGATTTTTTTAAAGTTAAGTCTCCCTGAGAGATGTTGAAATACTACAGAAAATGGAAGAAGCTCTGATAAAGGTATATTGCTACAATAGTTCTTGATTTTCTGACCAATTGAAATGTATGGATATTAATTAGCCAAACCAGCGCTAATGCTGGAGACATCCTAAGCAGACTGCTTGTGGCTACTGATTCCCGATTGCCAGAAGCAGATATCCTTCTAAGTGTATGGAACTTTGTTTCTGTGATATCTCACCAAGGACAGAATATTGCAATCTTTTTCACATGCTTGTCTGAATTATTTCTCCTCTTCTCTCTTCCACTTTCTTCCTTTCTCCACCAAGATCTTGATAACCTCAGAGTCTCCAACAGAAATAATCTGTCAAACCTTATCTTACAGGGCAGCATGCCTCTGCTTTACCTAAGTTAAATGTATGAGACACTAGAAATGCACATCTATATGACTGCAACATTTTAAAAACATGCACATACACCATGGATGGCAACTTAGCGTACGTGATTACTGTGGCTCTAAGCTGCTTAGAGGTTCCGTCCCATCTGGCTCTGGTGTTTGCAGCATCATTCACTGCCCCTCCCCGCACACTGCCCCCTTTTCCCATCCCTCTCCTATTTTATCCCCTGCCATCCACTCTCCCTGTACACTGACACACAGAAACACAGTGGGGAGAGAGCAGAGGCGGAGCAAAAGGGACGATAATCCTGTGTAATCTGGGTTTACCAACTATTAGGGCTCTGCAGTGTTTTCTTATGTAATCTAATCATCCGTACAAACGTGCAGTCATCCATCAGAGTCAGTTTGGGTGTGTATGTGGGTTGCAAGACAGCACTTGGAAGGGTTGCTTCCTCATTCCACCTGGACCCCGTGAGAATATAACAGCCATGGACACGAACAAACCCTCTCTTATACACACACGTGCATGCAACGGGGATACTAACAGACATTTCTATTTGCTATTATTCTCTCTCTCTGCACACACACACACACACACACATACACACACGCACGCACGCACATTTTGAAAAACAATTTAACTCAGCTTTAGGTTTTGTACAACTAATGTAGTAGAGAGCCCTAAATATTTTAGCACAATCAACCATGTGGTTGATCTAAATCAAACAAAGCACCAGAGAAAATGAGAGAATCTTTATTTTAAAACAAATAACTGGATTATTGGAGCAAAATTTTAATTTAAAAGTCAGGGTGCACTTGTCTGGTTTTATGTTGAGGTTTTATTCAATTTACCAAGATTCTAAATTCCATGTATACTTCCTAAATATCAACAAATTCTCTAAATTCTGCCCTGTTTCAGATTTCTTATTTTCCTTGCATAAAAAAGAGGGGTTGGAAGGGTTTGGAAGATACTGTATACAGCTGCAAGAAAAAAAGTATGTGAATCCTTTGGAATTACCTGGATTTTGGCATGAATTGGTTATAAAATGTGTTCTCATCTTCATCTAAGTCACAACAATAGACACAACAGTCTGGTTAAACTAATACCACACAAACAATTATGTTTTTTATTGAAACATCACATACACATTCACAGTGCAGGGTGGAAAAAAAAGTATGTGAACCCTGAGGCTAATGACTTCTTCAAAAGCTAATTGGAGTCAGGAGTCAGCTACCCTGTCCGATCAATAAGACAAGATTGGAGGTTTTGTTCAGCACAGTTGCTCCTCCCCCGTGGAGTAGCCGTCCTGTACAGATGACTGCAAGAGCACAACACAGAATGCTCTGAGGTGAAGAAGGATCTAGAGTGACAGTTTAAGACTTACTCAAATCTCTGGCACAAGCTAACATCTCTGTTGACGAATCTACGATACATAAAACACTAAACAAGAATGGCCAAAAATGCCACAGAGGAAGTCACTGCTGTCCAAGCACCTGGTGTTCCACAGCACAAAATATTCAACAAAATATTCTTCTGCACAGCACACCATCATCCAAACTGTAAAGTACGGTGGAGGAGCCATCAGGTTTTGGGCTGCTTTGCTGCATCAGGGCCTGGACAGACTGCTATCATCTATGCCAGGGGTCTCAAACTTACAGCCCACGAAACCCTTTCATACAGCCCCTCACTTAATACCCATTTACAGTGAAATCTGGCCCACCGTGTTCATGGCCAGGTCAGCTAACAGAGCTGAGAGAGAAACATCTGATTCCTTAGTTGACCCTGAATGCAGCATAATCACCAAAAAATAAGCTGATACATTTTTTACACACTGCCCAGCACTCGCTGCACATAGAAAGAGCAGTCAATGCAGCAAAATGTATTCCAGAGAGCAAGAAAAGAGGCAATGAAAGAATAGGTCCAGATTCACTGATGACCATCTTCAATCCATACTGAGGGTTTCAATACATCCCCCAGAGTTAATGTGCCCTAGCTGTCTGAGAAGAAGTATTTATTAGGCAAGAAAAAACAAATATGACTGTAAAATAGTTCATGTTGAGAAGAACAGTTTCTTAACCAGTCAAACATTTTTCTTTTTAATGAAACACCTGAAGTGGCCCCCTTGTGACAAATTTGGAGGCTCAGCATCTCTGAGGTCATTTTAATTTTGAGACCCCTGGTCTATACAAAAATAAACCCCAAAGTTTATCAGGACATTCTAAAGGAGAACTGAATTAAAGCTCTACAGAAGATGTGTGATGCAGCAGAACTAAAGGCACATCAACAACAGAATGGCTTCAACAGAAGAAAATACAGCTTCTGGAGCAGCCTAATCAGAGTCCCAACCTCAGCTCAATTAAGATGCTGTGGCATGATCCCAAGAGAGCAATTCACACCAGACATCCCAAGAATATTGCTGAATTAAAACAGTTTGTAAAGAGGAAGGGGCCAAAACTCCACCTGAAAATTGTGCAGGTCTGATTTGTAAGTGCAGGAAATGCTTGGTTAGGCCTTTGAGCACAAGGGTCCCCCAAATGATGTTCTCTGCATCTCCAACACCATATAAAAATGTGCCACTCGCAAAAACACAATCCTACAAACAAAGTTTAAATGCCAGTAAGTGCAGGCTGCATCTAGTATTATTGGTGTTGTATGGCCCTATCAGCTAATGCAAATAAATAATGCCTTGGTGATAATGAAGGGTCTTGGCAATCTTGGATCAGTCTTTCCCTATAAAATGCAGCATGGATTCTAATTGCTCCTAAACTGACTGGATCTCTCAGGAAGGGATGGGGCATGTCTCTAGAACTGGCTTCCTGAAAAAAATACACCGAGTAGATGAGTGTTCATAAAATGCACGAGGTTCATTCATGAGAGAAAGTTATTAATATTGGTCATAAGGCTATAAATTAATTGAAAGAAGTAAATTGAGGTTTGTTCTTTTACAGTGTGAATTTTTCATAGAAATATTTGATATGTGCAGTTTTTTAAAAGAAGCACAATGTAAGATAGTGTAAATAATGTAATTTTTTTTAAGTTTGACTGTTTTTCCATTCCTATTGTTTTAGAAATGTTTTCAAAGTAAATCTGATCTGTGTGGTCAATTTTGGAATAGAACATGACGATCTGAATTTTCAAAAAACAACAACAACAACAACAACAACAACAACAACAACAACAAAAACAGTTGTAACTGGATGTATTTATCCCCATTAACAACAGACAATTTAAATCAGACCTTTTGGTTGCAGATATATACTTATTTTATTATGGGTGTGCAACTTTTGAGTGGAGACCTGAAGAATCCGCTCAGGGAAGGTTATTAGGGTCAACTAAATAAATCCAAGGGTTCACATACTTTTTCCACCATGCAATTTGAGTGTTTACATGGTGTTTTCAATAAAAACATGAAAACACATAATTGCTTGTGAGATGTTTGTCTATTGTTGTGACTTGAGTAAGGATCAGTAAACATTTTATGACCATTTTATGCCAAAATCCATGTATTTCCAAGGGGTTCACATACTTTTTCTTGCAACTGTAATACTTCTGCAAAAACAAAAAAACAAAAAAGCCATAAGTAATATAGCTGCAAGCAGAATTGAAGGGGTCTTTGTATGTTTGTGCATATTTGTGCATGTTGAGGCACAAAGAATTTTACAAAAGTTTTATGAAAAAAAATACTGACAGTAAGTTTCAAAAAGCAGGCATCTCAAAGTATTACTCCTGAATTCTGAATCAGATTTTTATTTTTCTAATTCACCATCAAACATGAAACAGTCATGTAATCTGATATCACTGGTATAATATAAAATAATTCATTTTATGATCAGTTTTTATCCTGAAAATAACTTGTTAGACAGTTGGAGTCTAAAGGCTGGAGTCGAAGGCTATTGTCAAAACACACATGATGACCTAGGAGACTCTGGAATTACCCATTTATTTTATTCTCTCACTAGAAATACAGTACTTTTCTTTACTTTTAATGTCTCTTGAACATTTCTGGACCAAAAATCACCAGACAATTCCATCTTCAAAGGACAGAACTTCAGTAAATCAAGACAACAAGTCACAGCGAGCATGGCTACATAGTTAGCGCAGCATAGCTGTGAACACGAAGAAGCTGATCACGAGATGGAGCTTGAACCTGGACTGGCTAAAGCCTTCAGACTAATGACAGAAACTTATGGTGGCCATAAATGACAAACTCCACCCCTTGGCTAAAACAGTCCTCTTGCACACCAACAAATTAAAACAAGTGAACAACTGACTGGATGAGGTTGAAGTGAAAATGCTACATGTGGAGACGGCTAATGAGCCCCAGGATGCTAAATTGCTGGCCCTCAGGAAGAAAGTTGAATATTCTTACGTATGCTGCAAGGAAGAATATTTTTATGTCATGGATTAGTGAAAAACCACCATCTAAAGCAAACTGGAATAAACTTATTATGGAATGTTTTCCTCTAGAATACTTGTCTGCTTCACTCAACAAAAAGACAGTTCTTGCATAATGGACACCATATCTCCATTTCTCTACATTACTTCAACACTTGCAAGTATTGTACTGGACTAGTTATGGACTCTAATCATGCATCTCTGATGGAAAGGGTATTCATGGAGGTTAAAATAAAAGTGGGGTGGGTGGGGTGCATTGACGTAATTCAAGTGACATCTGGTGCACCCAGTTTAAATCCGATTTATTTATCTGATTTGTTCTCATACTAATGTAAACATATGTCAACCGAGGCTCCTGTTATGAACTGGAAACTTTTCAGAAAAGGATTCTAACTTTAGATATGAAGTTTGAACCTTGCATTTTATATGAGTAACAATAACTTCCTGTTACACAGCAACACAAACTCTAATGTGGTGCCATAGTCACGCCCCATCAAGTATTTTACATAAGCTGTATATAATTTAATGATTGGATTTGCCCTGCTAGAGGAATAATTCCAAGTTATCCAAGTAACTTCCATTAATGAGGCATCAACCCAATGCAAAGCACATAGAAACAGATGGAAAAATAACAGACACAGCAAGCAAACAGGCTCTAGAAAGTGTAGTGCTTTGCAACGAACAAAACAAGCTCTGTGTGTGTGTGTGTGAGTGTGTGTGTGTGTGTGTGTGGCATGTTAAGTAACTCAAATTTCCACTTTGGGTGTTACCACGGATCCCCACAACTCAAAACAAACTAGAAAGTAACTCAAATAAAACCCAGTATCACTCAACTGTCAGTTAACAAAATAAAAAAAGTTGTATAAAAAAAACATGTTTTTTTACAATGTAAACAAAGACCTCAAGATTACCAGTGGTCGGTCAGTCAGTGTGTAAGGTTTGGATTTGGCTGTGCTGGAATATGCCTCCACAGTCAAACTACAATAAGAGATTCCTTGTTGCTGACTCACACACTGGTTAATCTGGCAAACACAAAAAGCTTCCAGTGAGCAGATTTTAGACAGAGCCTGGAGAATATGGACATGGGGGATGGGTTATTAACTGACTGTGGCCGTGGATGACATCATGATACCTACACAATGAAGTAAATAAATCTAAAAGGGTGTTGTGATCTAATCCTGACATACAGGTGCCACTAACTATGGATAACTATTTTTGATCACAGTTACTGAAGAGCCATGAGAGTTTTCAAAGTGTCAAACATCCTCATGAAACATTATTGCATTATTGATGTTTTTTTTTTCCTTATTCCTTGACACTGCACCATTCAAATTTTTGCATTACAAAGTATGATCCGAAACAGTACCTTAAGCGAATCCTGGGACTACTGCTAAGTTACAGCAATACAGAGACAGCTCAGCTAACACAGCACGATTGTCAGCGAGGACAAAGACATCTTATGAAGTGTTGCCGGAAGAGACATTTGTCCCGGGAAAAGACTAGTGGATGATCAGCACATGATGCAGTCCCATTTGATAAGGTTATGCTTGTTGAATAACAGATATGCACAAATACTGGACACACATGGAAAGTGAGCGCCAGTACGAGCAAATGCACTGAGACACATTTTTCAGTCAAGGGATATTTATGTTGCAAAGCTCAGAAATAATGTAGTAATCAATATCACCAAATGCTGATTTAGCTTGATTGTTCTTCTACTTGCTTCTTCTTCTTCCATACATTTTTCAGTTTGCTTCTTCAGGAGATGAGTGTTATGAGTTTTTACATCTCTTATCCTTAAATGTTATGATTTATTCCACTTTTCTCCCAAAATTTTCCCTATGGAAATGACTGGAAAATTTCTAAATTCCTGTCCAAAACTCCTTCAACTTTTAGAAGGTTAAACCTCAGCATGGTTCAGCTTACAGACTTTATTTTTCTTTTAAAATGTTCATGAATCTTTCAAATCTATGAATGATGTAACTTAAATATCTTTCATAGTTTTTTGAGATATCACTGTTCAAGCAACATGAACTTTTGAGATTTTTTGAGAACTCCGCTCTACAGACATAAAAAGGTGTCAAAATATTCCCCGACTCCTTCTGCTTCTACCACAGAGGATATCTAAGCAAAAAAATTGTACCCTTTGGCCAGTATAAAGCCAAATGTGAGACAAACCCTCTTTTCCTGTATCCTGCTATAACGTTATCTTTGATCAGAATTCTCGTCTGATTACCATTCTTGACCACTTCTTTAACTTGCTGCCCTGGTCACATTTTTGAGCTACAAGATTTTAAAAACATAACACTGTGTTCATCAGTCTTGGGATGCTCATGGTGCAGTCCCTTTTCTGATAGCTCTTGCGGTTTTAGTACACTAACAGGAGATTCAGACCTTTGTTTTCACCATAAAATCAATGTTTAATCAACTGTTTCAGACAGAGTTAAACAGTTGCAGCAATCAAGCAGGTTAACAAGCAGGTTACCATGGAAACCTTTCATCTCACACAGCTGTTTATCCTATGGATATTGACTTCTGCCGGCAGTTATCTAACTCCAGTTGCTGTCGCTGGCAAGCAAGCTCGAAACAACTCACGTAAAATCATAAAAGCTAGTCAGAGTTCAGTTTAAACTTTTTTTTAAAACATCCGCACTATGACTCCACCTCTGATTTTTGTTTATTTTGTCACTTTCTTACTGTTAAAAGACGGTTATAAGGGCGAGTATGACAGCTAGGCTAACATCATCCGCTTTATGGTCTCCATGGCCACATAAACAGAACGGTCAACCAGAAGAGCAAAACCAGCAACTGCTATGAACTATGGGTAGTCAGGAAAAAGGTGGATACTAACTAATCAAAACATTCAGGATCACAGGCTGTTTTCCAACCATCTACAACATACTACAAGTGAAAGTAGTGGGTAGCAGGTACTGCATATTGCCCACTACTTTCGAATGTAGTACGTAGTACAACTGTTCTATTGGGTCTGTTTTGTATTATGCTACTCTGGTTTTAAGTTTCGGAAAATTGAACTATAGCTGATGGTTACTTACCTTCATTATTAACTTTATTATAAATGTAAAAAGCAAATTTTGGGTACATTTTGACATTTAAGTTATTAATATGGATAGAAATTGCCTGATAGAGCATTTTATATCAATAAATAAGACGTGAACATACAGGAACAATACAATAACTGATAAGTTAAATTAAAATCAAAGAAAAAAAAAAAATATAAAAACTGTGTGTGTTTGGTCCTTTAAATAATTTTTATGGTTTTAGGCTTGACAATGCTTCACAGCATTTCACTCAAAAATGCAAAAAATTCAGAGAAAAAAAACACACAGTGTTTACACAGAAACACTGATGGCCTGTAGGTGGCGTTATAACTGTAGAGTCTTTTGGAAGTTTGCCGTCTAAGAAGCAGTGGGCTGATCGACTGCTATATTTAATACGTCTTATCTGAGTGCAGAAGTGCAATTCCACTCTGAAGGGCACTTTCAAAATGTTGTGTTTTAGGTCGGCTAAAACGGTGTTTCCGTGTAAACGAGAAGCTGAAATGCAACAATACTTTTGCGTTTCATCCCAAAACTGTTGTTGTATAAATGGGGTCTTAAGTATATTTTAAATTCATTTAGAAAAAAAGAGAAGAGAGAGATTTCAGGGTCCTGTTTTATGAATAAAAAAATGAAAAGGCATTACAATTATATTACATCATCGTATTTAATTTTTTTTAATCTTACACCAAAAGTAATATTGTTTATTGAAAATAAATCAGGAAGGGTCTGATTTGGCATGTTGCATGCTAAAGCTCATAGTGCCAATAAAAGACAGAGGTCTTCATCCTTTATTGGACTTGAAAATGTTAAACAAATATCTGAGAAAATTCAAATTTAGAATGCTGACATTATGGTGGATGCACTCCGAGCGACCTGAAGATTGGTGCACATTGGTGGATTTATAGGATGCCTATTTTCACATAACAATCCTGCTTATACACAGACAGTTCCTGCTCTTTGCTTTTGAATGCACAGTGTACGAATGTCAAGTTCTGCTGTTCAGCCTGTCTCTCGCTCCCCAAGTGTTCACAAAGTGTCTGGATGCAGCATTAAAGCCAATCAGAAGTCAAGGCATATGGACCCTTGACTATCTGGACGATCTATTAATTCTGGCGAACTTAGCCCATTGCGCAAAATCAAACACTGCCAGATTGGTGGCTCACCTTCAGTCTCTGGGATTTGTCATAAACAGAGAAAAGAGCTGTCTCACTCCAAGACAGAAAATTTGTTTTCTAGGTCTGGACTTATCAGGCAAGGTGTGCCTTTCTGTGTGGAGATTGCATGTGTGGGTTCTCTCCAGGTACTCCAGCTTCCTCCCACAGTCCAAAAACATGCTCATCAGGTTAACTGGTGATTCTAAATTGCCCGTAGGTGTGAGTGTGAAAGGTTGTCTGTCTCTGTGTGTCAGCCCTGTGATTGGCTGGCTCCAGGGTGTACCCCGCCTTTGGCCCTAAGACAGCTGGGATAGACTCCAGACACCCGTGACCCTGAACAGGATAAGCGCTATAGAAGATAGATGGATGGATGGATAGATGGTCTGGACTAAGAATCTGTAGAGAATCGTGCACGGCTTTCATGTCAGAGGTTAACTACCTTCAAGCGGTGCCTATCACTGTTTCAGCCTCACTACATTGTCCGTCTCTGCCAGTGCCAACGCCTGCTGGGCTTTATGGCCTCTATGATTCCAGCTATGCCCATGGGTCTGCTGTGGATGAGGCGTTTTCAGTGCTGGGTGCACTCAAGACAAATTTCCTCTCTTCAGCCTGAAGAGAGGATACAGGTCACTACATCGTGCCTAAGGGCCCTGCTCCCATTGAGAGACACAGCGTGCCTGAGTGAGGGAGCCCCCCTGGGCCGGGTGCTAACACGCGTCCTGGTTACCACAGAAGCTTCCAAATGGGGCTGGGGAGGCCTCCTCAGAAACGAGCATGTGAACAGGTCCTGGTTGGAAGAGGAGAGGACATCAACCTGTTGAACCTATATGCTGTGTTTTTGTCACTTAGACATTTTTAGGACAGGAGTCTGCTGGCGGCCACCATGTTCTAATACGCAGCAACAATACATGCGTAATAGGGCACATAAACAAACAGGGTGGAACACGCTCTCTTCCCCTTATCTCTCTCTCCCACAAGCTGCTATCATGGAGCAGCACACACCTATTGTCATTTAGAGTGACACACATTCCGCGAGTATTAAACAGAGGCACAGACCTTCTCTCCAGGGGCTTTCCCCTGAGGAAGGAATGGAAACTGCATGCGGAGGTGGTGGAACAGATATGGGAGCAGGGCCACCGTCGATCTGTTTACCTCAAGAGAAACCATGCATTGTCTTATGTTATTCTCGCTATGAGACAACAACGTACACCTTGGTCTAGAAGCGCTGGCTCATCACTGGCCACGGACGCTCCTATTTGCTTTTCTCCCAGTGGCGCTAATCCAGACCACACTGGAGTGTGTGTGTCTGGGAGGATTAACCATGATGTTAATAGCTCTTTGCTGGCACAGGAGGGCATGGTTTGTGGAGATCGTAGCACTGCTTGACAGGAGACCATGGTGCATCCCAGTGCGCAAAGACCTGTTATACCAGACACAGGGGGATATTGAATTGCTCTCATAAGACAGCTTTCTTATTGGCGTTATGTTCAGCAAAATGCTTGGGAGATATTCACGCACTCTCAGTTCACCCCTCATGCACACAGTTTGCATTGGATAACTCTAAAGTGATGTTGCGCCCTAATCCTGCATACATCCCTAAAGTGCCTGCTTTGTCATATAAAGCATTATCCTTTGAGTTGACATCTTTTTCACCACCCCCATTCACATCAGCTGAACAGCAGTGCATGCATAATTTATGTCCGCTACAGGCATTACGCATGTACATAGACAGGACACGCGTGCTGCAAAAAATGGATCAGATGTTCATATGCTTTGCCAAACCTGTAACAGGAAAGACGCTTTCAAAACATCATCTCTCTCATTGGGTGGTGGAAACAATTTCACATGCTTATACAAGTAAAGGCCTACAGAAGCCCAGTGGAGTGCACACAGGGCCAACATTTGGGCTCTTTTTAAAGGCGTCTCAGTGAGGGATGTTTGCACGGCACTGAGCTGGGTGTCTCCACATACATTTATGAGCTTTTACCGCCTGGATGTGACAGCTCAGGCTATCACTCAGTCTGTGTGCTCAGCGGGCAGGTAAAGTAATGGTTTTACCGTTGCTGCTGTGCCCTGTCTGGGTCCTCTAAGTCTAGCTGCAAAGGGGCGTCTCAGGGTCTTTATACTAATGTACTGGAGTGTATTGACTGGAAGGGACCTGGATGTTTTGCATATAGCCAATGTTCCCTGAAGAAGGGAAACAAGGTACAACCAAGCAGCAACCTCCAGTCTGAAATATGAGACAATACCAAAGTGCTAAAATCTGCAGCTCACTGAGTGTCCGCTTAAGGCTGGCTCCAGAAGTACTGGAAGTCACAAACATGCCAAGCCAGGGCAGTTTAAATTGAGGAGATGAGGTGCAGGGTCTTATAGTCCTAAGGGATGGTGGGACTTCCCTGGCTTGCAACAGTCTCACTAGCCTTGACAGGCGGTTTTCCTCAGGTTGGTCTCAAAAGGACCCAATTCCCATACTAATGTTTTACCTCGTTTCCCTCCGTCATGAAACATTGGTTATATGTATAACCTCCAGATTTTGCAAGTTTTCACATACCGCATACTACATACTGAATTTAAGCCAATCAGTAGGCACAGTGTAGTAGGTGGTTTGGAAAATAGTCAAAGACACGTGTGTTTGTTCATCTGCCTCACTTACCATCACACACACACAGACACAGACACACACACACACACACACAGACACAAACACACACACACACACACAGGAAGAACTGGCCGTACTGTCTAGACTACAAATACAAGGACACACACAGAGTCAGGATAAACTGCCTCAAGTACTAACACACATACACTCTCTTTCACATAGACACACACTCTTCCATGGGCACTCTCTCTCTTGCTCTCTCTCTTTCTTTCTCTCTCTCTCTCTCTCTCTCACACACACACACACACACACACACACACACACACACACACACACACACACACACACACACACACACACACACACATACACACACACACACACACACACACACACACACACACACACACAGTGATACAAGAGTTTTACATGGACTTATAGACTGATACTACCATGAGTCCTTATAATACTATATGCTTTAACTTACTCTGCTTGCACCACTCACGTTCATGTTCCACTTCTTTAGCTTTGTTGAAAAGCCTCAACATATGATTCTTGAAAAATGGAAACAAGAGGAAGGTAAGTACTCACATCAAAGAGAGCACCAAAATTTGAAGATGAGCCTAAGCCAACAGAAGTTCCAGACAACACCATGATTTCTGCAACTCACAGGAAACAACTAACACACTAATAGCTTGCATTAACCTCACCACTAGGCTAATGCTACTCACTTCAAACACTTAACATGTGTGCTCTACACACTAGTGTCAACGAGGTAAGCTGCAGGAGACAAATCAAAACAAACCTTAAGACAAACTAAACTTCCCCTGATCCTGCCTAACACAAACTTGACCTACCTAGTCTGGTGTTTGCCAGCCTCGAGGCAACTTTAAATTCCATGTAAAGTAGCAATAAATTTGTGTTCTGAGTTTGTCACATCACAGAAACATGTGTCATTGGACACTGAGCAAAATTTGAAAGATTTAAAAAATTGTTAAGTTTATAATATTAGGTCTGAAAATCATTGAACAATAAGCTCTTCTCTCTGCTGGGGAACCCGTGTCAGTTAGAGGTGCTGGAGCCACGCCCACACACAGGAGGGGAGCCGCCTCCATGTACTGTACAAGGACGTTACCTACAGTAACAATGGAAGCTAGCTCTAGCAGTGTGATGGGACGGAGCCAGCCCTACCTGTTTGATCCATCAGAGCCAGAAACTGACTCTGAGTCAGACACTGATAGAGCTCAGCCTGGTTCCTCACAGTCTCCATCAGAATGATCATTGATTTCTCCATTTATCACATTTAGCAACATGGATTACTGACGAGTAACATTACAGCCTGGACAAATACAGTTAGGCTATCAATTCACCCATTTCTTCAGAAGACTGTGGGTGCTGCCAAGACAGATAACTACTTCTGCTGGTTGCCTTACAACTATATGACTGACCACCACCGGCAGCAGCAGGGGGCGGGGTTATGCTAATGATGGCTCTGTGATGTAACTGGCTATGATTTCTGACCCGCCATTTAAATTCTTAACACAAAAATTTGAAACACAGTTTATGAAGCTGAGCTCCACAATTAAATCCTAAATGGTTAATTGACTTTGACATGTTTAAGGAAATACATCTGTGACCGTTGTAACGTGTTTTTAAAAAAAAAATGACTGTTTTTGATTTACACAGACTACGGCTGTACCAGTAGCCTAAGCTCTGAAATGCCTGCCCAAGCCAGGGCACAGTGTCAAGAGTTCACCTCAAAAACTGGAAAGGCAAAATAATAAAGGAGTGCCTGAAGCAAGAACTGTAATCAGTTCAGCTGGACACTCCCCAACCAAAGTGAGGAAGCTTTAAACACCAGGCTAGATCAAATGCATTCAAACTTACCACAGTACACACACTCACAAAAACAAACAAACAAACAAACAAACAAAAAAACAATAAAAACAAAAGAAAACCTTCTTTTTTGTGTCCTGACGGAGCCCCCAATTGTTATGACCCCAAAGGTGATTAAGGTATTTAAAAGGGGAGTAACATTAATTGAACCCTGGACAAATGAGAAATGCAACTGAGCAGAAGTAAAAGCAAATGATTTGTTCATAAAATAAACAATGTGAAACAAGCTTCTATTGAAACACAAACCCAAACACAACTGAAACTGAACTGATGAACCAAACACTTAATAAAACAAACATGAATGAAGTCCAAAGTCAGAGTCCAAGACTGAACACACTCTTTCAGTTGAAGCAAAACTACTCTTTGTATACAGCTTGCGTGCAAACACACACACACAGCAGAGGGCCCACTGGCTCCCATCTGCTTCCTCCCTCCTTCTCTTAAACTTGTCCTGCTGACAAGTTTTGTTTTGTTGTTTCTTTTCAGAGCTGGTGGAGCTAATAATTTCTTCTTCTTCTATAGGCTTCAAACGCCTCCCACCTAATACTGGCTGTAGTTTCATTCTTATTTAATTCAAAGCACCTATCAATACAACTTTCTACAAACTGAAAACAAAGGCTGGGTCATGATGAAATAAATAAACAAACAAAAAAAGACATCTACTCTCCATCTTCCTGAACAATGTTCAATCCCACTTCATTGAATCTCCATAGAGACTGCTGTGCTGTACTATTAGTGCTGTACTATTGTAACAGCAGTTTTTTTCATCTGGTCATCAGTGAGTCGATAAATCAAGTCATTGAAATAAGAAAATTAATGGCAGGCATAATGCTCGGTGTGTGTGTGTGTGTTTGTGTATTTGTGTGTGTGTGTGTGTGTGTGTGTGTGAGACAGAGAGAGAGAGTTATAGTCATGGTAACAGTTTTGTTCATGTATTCTGTATGTCACTGTGGATAATAGTTTCTGATAAATTCATAACTGTTCGTAATCATACATAAATAATCAATAGTTAATGATAATAATAAAAAAAAGAACAGCACTTTGCAGCTGCGGTTGTTTCTAAAATGTGCTTTACAAATAAACTTTGACCTGATTTAGATAAGTACTTTGTTAATTCAAAAGTTGTTCTTCAGTTTTGCGCGTTATAGGACATGGCCAGTGTATCATACTATTTCTCTGTGTAAGAGTCGTCATCTGCATCTTTTACAGCTGGGAGAAGAGAAGACAACTGGCTGAACTGCAAACATAGCTGGGTCTACCAGGTCACCTGCTAATCACTAAGGTTCTGTACACACAAGAAAAGGTTTCAGAAAGAAATGCAAAGGTATTGTTGCATTTCAGCCTCTCATTTACACGGAAACAGTGTTTTAGCCACCCAAAAACAGAGACCTTTGAAAACGCCCTCCAGAGTGGAATTTTTCTGATACGCTGCAGCCTCCATTGCCAGGTGAACAGCAAGCTGGAGTTTTGAGTGGAAACGCTGATTTCACGCTCCGCTTCACACATGCGCATTGCACTTTCATTGTGGAAACTTTTAATTGCCATGCGTGAACTGGACAACAACAACAGTAACAATAGTAGATGCACCATGTTGTGCTTGTGCTGCTAAATCTGCTGACCGCCTTTCAACAAAAGACACATTCAATATACACGCCAGATGATCAGCCCACCTCGCCTTCAGCAGAGGGCTACCAAAAGACTGAATCCAATCCTAACACGCCCCTACATATTTAAAGTTCAGCTGGCTGGATCCATGGAATTTAAGACATGAAGAGATGCATTTTGGGAAAAAGGAGACTTCTCTGTGCTGGAGACCAACAGCACCATAGCATCAGAGGTAGAGAGATGTAGCTTTGTTGTTTGTCAGCCGGAGGAAGCGTTAAGAGAGTCAGAAAAAACACTTCTGTAAGGAAATCACTGCAGCCACTGGCAGCGTGGATGTGACAAACCAAACTACAGCAGAGTTTAAAGCATTAATTTATACTTCCTTTGTTTATACTTTCATTAATTAATTAATTAGTGATATCTAACTGTTAGCTGTATTAATTATTTCCGTTCAGGTCCATGGGAAAGTCGATTTAAAAATGTGTTACAGCTCTGAAAGAAGCTGCAGTCAGTCTCCAGCCTGAACCTGTCACGGACTGAGGAGTGAGTGGAGCTCTTACCAGGTCTGTCAGTTTCAGGGTGAGGTGACAGAGGCACAGACGAACCTGCAGCATGACCGATGCAGATAAACATTTTCAGTATGCAGGACTGGAAGCTGGTTGACCTACAAACTGTCCTCACATGTCCACAACCTCGGTATCATTTGACCCCCATTTCACTCTGGAACATTTCATCAATCAGATCACCAAAACCGCCTTCTTCCCCCTGAAAAATACCGCCCGTCTCTGACTATCTCTCTTCTTTTCCACTGCTGACACCCACATTCATGCTTTTATCACTTCCAGACTCGACTGCTGCAATAGCATCTTCTACGGCCTTCCTTCCAAACAACTCAAAAAACTGCAGATCTACATCCAGAACTCTGCCGTCCACCTGCTCACCCACACCCGCTCCTGAGACCAAATCACCCCCATCCTCAAAAACCTCCACTGGCTCCTCATCAAACACAGAATACATTTTAAAATCCTCATCCTCACCCACAAGGCCCTCCATAGCCAGGCCCCCTCCTACCTCTCCAGCTTGCTCCACCACTACCTCTCCTCCTGCGACTTCCAATCCTCTGAAGCCCACCCACTCTTCCTACCACCTGACACCAAGCACCAAATCTGGTGGGACAGAGCTTTCTCTGTCGCCACCCCCACCCTCTGGAGTGCCTTACAACTACACATCTGAAACTGGCCGAACCTTTCCACCTTCAAAACCCTCATCAAAACCCACCTGTTTCGAAATGCTCCTCATAGATGATTACTTTTAAATGTATGCTTTGCTCTTTTATTATCCTTTGTACAGCGCCTTTGAGTGTTTAGAAAAGCGCTTTATAAATAACATGTATTATTATTATTATTATTATTATTATTATTATTATTATTATTATTATTATTATTATTATTATTATTATTATTATTATTATTAGCAGGAGTACTCTGGTATTGCAGTGAATGCAGTTTTGAGGGTAATGCAATGTGAACGCATGGAAATGGGCTTTGATGTCAATCCTTGTCTTACAATAAATCAGATAGAAGCTCTACCAAGACTAAAGTGCAGCTAAACACTAGACATGGTCAGTTGGACCGGAGAGATGGTTTACTGTTGCGATCACAGTGTGAATTCGAGAGGTTACCCAGAGTCATTTGTCCAACTAGAGGAATGCCAGTCAAGCAGAAGAAGCCTCAAAGCAAAAAAGGAGAGAAAGAGAGAGAGAGAGAGTGTGTGTGTGTGTGTGTGTGAGTTGTGTAGCCCACTAACACGGCAGCATTGCGCTCTTTATCTAAATTGAGTTCAGCGAGTGAACAAGTTTTCTATGAGAAGCCTGTGATTTGACAAATAGTAACCTTAGACAACAATGTAACAGTTATCAACACATATCAACAAATACAATTTGTCTTGTAGAGTGACTTGTAAGCAGGGTTTTTAGTGAGTTGTTCAGTTGAGTACCAGGAGATGGTGTTTGGTACTCACCCTGTGGTCTCAATAAGTACAGTCGTACCCACTGTCCTCTGCTTCTGTTTCCTGCAATGGCAGATGACCAAGATGCTGCAGATGCATCTCCCTGTCCCTGCCTGATCCTCTGATTAGCTGTCTCCATCTACAGGTCAACTGCTGGCTTTGGGTCAAATGTCTCTGCGCTCCTTTTTTACAGGAGAATGTGCATCAGGGCTGAGAGATGAACATGTGACAGTCAAGATCTGTGCTTGTTTTTTTCAGGGGTGGTAGTAGTTTTAAATTTTTGCTGGTAATATTGCCAAAACCTTCATCTCTCTCTCACTTCATGTATTTTAAAACCCAAACAGATAAAAACATTTCAGTATTTCGCTGTAGGCCTATGGAGCAGGCAGGAATTAAAAGCACTTGACAAAATGGGAAACTATTTATTGTAATTGAAATACTGATAAACATTCAGAATACAAGTCTCTATGAACAGATCATGAGGTCACAAGCAAAAACTCAAAGTAGATCTACCTCTCATCAAAAAAACATCACCTAAAAGATTTTCCATAGAGGCTTAAAGTAGTTATCTTCCTCTGAGTGGCAGCGAGCCATGCAACTTGTTGTGTGAGCTACTCTTCTTCCTTTGTCAAGCCAGGTCTTCACATAAGGCAACTTGTGAACAACTGCGTGAGCAAACAGTCCAACAGTTAAAGAACAATGTTTCTCAACGTACAATTGCAAATAATTGATGGATTTGATCATCTACAGTCCATAATATCATCAAAAGATTCAGAGAATCTGGAGAAATCTCTGCACGTAAGCAGCAAGGCTGAAAACTAACATTGAATGCACGTGACCTTTGACCCCTCAGGCAGCACTGCATTAAAAACCAACATCATTGTGTAAAGGATATTACCACGTGGGCTCAGGAAGACTTCAGAAAACCATTGTCAGTTAACACAGTTCATCACTACATCTACAAGTGCAAGTTCAAACTCTACCATGCAAAGACAAAGACATATATCAACAACACCCAGAAACACCGCCGGCTTCTCTGGACCCGAGCTCATCTGAGATGGACTGACACAAAGTGGAAAAGTCTGCTGTGGTCTGACGAGTCCACATTTCAAATTGTTTTTGGAAATCATGGACGTGGTGTCCTCCAGGCCAAAGAGGAAAAGAACAATCTGGATTGTTATCAGGTCAAAGTCTCAAAGCCAGCATCTGTGATGGTATGGGGGTGTGTTAGTGCCCATGGCATGGCTAACTTGACCATCTGTGAAGGCTCCATTAATTCTGAAAGGTACATACAGGTTTTGGAGCAACATATGCTGCCATCCAAGCCACGTCTTTTTCAGGGACGTCCCTGCTTATTTCAGCAAGACAATGACAAGACACATTCTGCAGGTGTTACAACAGCGTGGCTTCGTAGTAAAAGAGTGCAGGTACTAGACTGACCTGCCTGCAGTCCAGACCTGTCTCCCATTGAAAATGTATGGAGCATTATGAAGCACAAAATACGACAACAGAGACCCCGGACTGTTTATCAACTGAAGTTGTTCATCAGTCAAGAATGGTAAAGAATTCCACCTCCAAAGCTTCAACAATTAGTGTCCTCAGTTCACAAACACTTGTTGAGTGTTGTTAAAAGGAAAGGTGATGGAACACAGTGGAAACATGAGCCTGTCCCAGCTTTTTAGGAACGTGTTGCAGCCATCAAATTCAATAAGTTTATCAGTTTGAACAATAAATATCTTGTCTTTGTAGTGTGTTCAATTTAAAATAGGCTAAACCTTCATCAATTTGACAACACATGCGCAGCACAACACGTTAGAAAAACGTGCTGTAAATAGACCGCAACACAATGAAAGTATTTTCAGAGGAAACTTAAAAGTGATGCACACATCCGGTCATACTTGTTGACGTAGGTTTTTAGTCACAGCCCTATTAAGGTTCTCTTTCCATCAGTGGTGTTGGAAAATGAGATAAAAGTGCTTTTGATTTGTTTTAACATTGTGATTGTATGATTCAGGTATTAGCATACTCTGGAAACTTCGGTTGTTGTCAAACTGATGAAGATGATTTTTTTATATGCTTGTGTTTTGTCTTTTTGCATGTGTGCTCTTAAGTTGCAGTGCTGTGACCATATCGTGGCTCCTTTTGTGAAATGTTTTATTGCTACACCAATTACTTTCACAGCACTCCATTTGGGGTTAAGCGGCAGAAGAAAGAAACAAAGAATAATCCTGATGAATTCAAAGGCATTTTCATCTTGAGTATGTGTTTTAACATATAACCTGTTCATGTTATGCACAAACCATGAGATATCAAGATACTGACTCTTTGATTTATTAACCATTTACCCATTTGTTACAGTATGTAAAAGTAATGTTTATTTATTTTACCTTTCCCATTCAGGCAAGCACTTTGCTCTTGTTTTCTCACTGTGAAAATAAAGAGGAACCATTACTTTTTTCTCATTTACTCTCACTCACATAAGAAACACAAGCTGCCTTTTTCTTTTTGCTAGCTTTTTTGTTGTGTTTTGTTAAACTGGTCCTCATTTTACCTTTTTTTCCTCTTTCTGTTCATATTTGATGGATTTTTTTACATTTACTGTTGTTCTAACCATAGTGTCCTTGCTACACACAGCTACACACAGCATATTCCTTGCACAACTGCAAAAAAGGGTGTAAATGGATAACTCCACTGTCCATTCACTGTTGAATTTTGCTATTTCTGAGTGAACTTAATTTTCTTTTCTTTTTTTTGAAAAAGACAGATATTCTTCAATTGCAATACTGGCCTAATGTGCTAGTTAGACCATGTACTGAGGTAAGCCTGTTAAGATGCCAGAGAGAAGAGCCCATGCATCAGTCAGGGATGAGAGGTGATGGATAAGAAGAGACAACTGTGACAGTTTTAAATCGTTATCTTGGTGGCCAACTACAACTGTTTGAAACTTTAGAAATGTCTCTGGGATGACCCTCAAAGACAGACATCGAAGGACAGCTGTTACTTCTCTTTCATCCCTGCCCCCTCGACTTCACTTCCTGTCTACCTCACTTATAGTCAGCCATTTGACCTCACTATTTCCAAACTTACCATATTTTCTCCCATTAGCTTTGTATCCATGGCTCTCTTGCTGTCACACATAACTCTTTGTTTCACTCAGGGGAAAAAGGGTCACGTGTGTCTAATGTTAGTGGTAAGTCATCCAGAGAAGCTATGTGTGTGTGTGTGTGTGTGTGTGTGTGTGTGTGTGTGTGTGTGTGTGAGGTGGGGTGATTAGTATCAGGAGTTTCCCCTTAGCTCAAATTACTCAGACACAACTCCTTCTAAATATGTGACCTGGCACTTAGCCCTGCTACAGACCTCAGTGTCTTCCTCACTTAAGGCTCCTGATGTGAAAATGAAAAGTAAACGCTAAAAAACTTGCCCGTTAGACCAAAAGTATCCAAATGTCATGGTACAATTCTTTTATGTTAAAAAGGTATTCCTGGCAACAGCTTTCTCACATAGCCAACAAGAATCAGTCATCAACTTTCAAGTCTAATCTAGTCCTCCCTCTGTGGGCTTTTTGCTCAAAGAGATGAAAAAAAATTCAGCAAGTTACACTTTTGTTGCAAAAACTTTCTTAATCTGAGTTTAAAAAAAATAGTTCTTGGACTATTTCTTTTTTTAATGATCAGCAGGTCTCAAAGGATGAGAATGTAACAGTGGATATGTTTGTGTAATGAAAACATATAAAAGAACTGCCCTTTTGGGAACAACATCATAACTGGGTTTGCATTAAACAGAATAGATCCCCAAAACAACAGGAGGTCACAAGTCCCATTCTTTCACCTTTAGGCAGGTATATGATTGTATGTAATCCTAGTAAAGTAAAAGATACAAATGAGCTGACTTGCCTACAATTACTTTGCAGTGCACTATTCTTAGACTGAAATAAAAACAAAACAAAAAAATGTTTACCTACCCACCGGGAACTCATGAGATGCTGAATTTAAGTGGAATGGCCAGATTGTATGGTCACACACACCCTGACCTTAGTCCTATGACCACCTAAACCTCAATCTCTAAAGTCTGAGTGAATGAATGGGCACTAAGTTTAATATAGTCTGAGTGTATATGAGAATTAACAGTCTACTAGGTCCTAATTTCCCCATATACATTCACAATTAGGATACAAAGGATACATTAAGAAACAAAGTGATTGATCTTTCTCTTTATCCTCTGTCAAACTGCTGCATCACAGAAGCAAATTGGAAGCAGAGCTACGTCCAGTCACCCACTTTTCTAGAACAACAGACCTGTGGTCAAGTCGAACAACCAAATCATTCCTAGGCATAACTGTGCATTATATCGGTAATGAATGGGAGCTGTGCAACCTACTTAAAGAATATGCTTAACCAGTGCGTGAAATACTGGGGATCTTGGGGGGGGTCTGAGACCCCTCAGTTGGAACCCTGATTGCAGCTGGGTATTACGCACACTGATCTTAACTCAAGTTAATCATTTTGAATATTTTATTTGTTAAAGGGAACTCTGCAATAAAAAGTTTGATACTTGAACATGTTAGCTTAATGTGAATTAATGTAAATCAAACCAGGTTTTTAGCATTTATTTTGCAGTTATCTTTTTACTTTTGTTGCATGTTTTGCACAATAAATTGTTTTACGTTCCACAACTGTTTCATTTATTCTCATTACTTCATGTATTGTATTATTTTGTTGGGATTCCAAAGTAAAATAAAGCTTTTTACAGGTAGAAGTACAATCCAAGTAAAAGTTACATTTTAAACTTAAGTTGCTATTTATGTGGAGTGGAGTGGGTCAGTATTTGGTGGTCTAGCTTTGACAGGAAAAAGTAAAGAGGGCGAACAAAACCTCAGCCTGTTGAGCAGGAAGCAGAACATGAGGAAAGTTTAGGAGAACAGGCTTGACAAGGCTTTGACTTCTAATGTCAAAGGTTTGTGTGAGATGGTGAGGGTAGTCTCTGATCAGTGTAGTCATTCTGTCTTTGTCTGACTCTCATTTAAAGAATATTTTCAGAAAAATAAAGGTTTTCAGTTTGAACAATAAATATCTTGTCTTTGTAGTGAATTTGATTGAATTTAGATCAAAAAAGGATTTCAAATCATTGTATTCTTTTTTTATTTACATTTTTAAAAACGTTACAACTTCATTGGAATTGGAGTTGTAAATACCTCAGACTGGAACAATGACCAAATGTGCTCCTGCACAAGGAAAAGTACTATTGTCAAGTTTCCAGCTGCATAAATAAGAAAACAAAGCCCCTCTTTAAAACATCAGGCTAAGAGCATATGGCAGAGAAAGAGAGAATAAAGTCTATCACATATAGGTTGTGTCCCTGTTCAGGGGCTGCAGCCTACAAAAGCTGAATTTAAAGACCGATTATGTCACAGTGTTGAAGCCTGTCCCATTTCGAAGGTTCCTCCAAAATGCAGCCGATGAATCCGGCCCATGTTTTGGGTACCATAAAGAATGGATTTAGTGGATCCTTCATAGCCTCTCATATCCCAGCTCTGAAGGATTTCCAGCAACAACTGTGTGATTTTATTTCTGAAAAGATTGATGAAGATTTTGTTTACTGTGGAAAAATGTGCTGTTTGGACTCTTTGTAAATAATATACAGAGGAAAAACACTTCTTCATTCATCCAACCATTTTCTATCCCTCTTATCCTGTTCAGGGTCGGTGGTGTCTGGAGTCTATCCCAGCTGTCTTAGGGTGAGAGGTGGGGTACACCCTTGACTGGTCTCCAGTCAATCACAGGGCTGACACACAGAGACAGACAACCTTTCACACTCACACCTACGGGCAATTTAGAATCACCAGTTAACCTGATGAGCATGTTTTTGGACTGTGGGAGGAAGCTGGAGTACCTGGAGAGAACCCACACATGCACAGGGAGAACATGCAAACTCCACACAGAAAGGCACACAGTGCCCAAACCGGATTCAAACTGGTGACCTTCTTGCTGTGAGGCTGCAGCACAAACAGTTGTGCCACCGTGCAGCCCAAAATACTTCCTCTTACATTATAAATCTTCTTTTTATTATGGCAAAATTCATAAATATAAATTTTCTGCGGAAAAAAAAAAAAACTTCCTTGATTTTTTCAATACAAACAAAACCTTTATTCATTTCAGTATTCTGATAAAAGACATTAAAACTACAACAGTTTGCACAATATACTTTTTTTGCCTAATATCCCCCCTAGCGCTTGTTCAGGTGTTAAAAAATGTTCGTTTTGCTAAACTCTGTTTTATTACATGTGCATGTAAATTGTGGTTTTATATTTTATCAATAAAAAATATAAATAAAACTCCTGTTTTAAATGTAAGAGTTTTAGTTTACATGTGTTTGAAAAGCTTGTTGTACTGAATTTAGTAAGAAAAGGGGCATTGATAAATAAATTATAAAGTAATAATAATCATTATAAAATAATTATGATTTATGTGAGGTTATTAATGTAAGCCTGATAGTGAGGCCGGCACTGTGTGACGCTGAGAGCGACAAACAGGAAATGCTCCGTTGACCAGACCATCTCAATTAAGTTCAGCCTATGAAATCTATGAAGGCTGCAGCCCCTGAACTGAGACACAGCCACAGTCTGCCAGAGAACAGCTCCAGAGAACCATCTGAAAGGTAGAAAATGAAGCTGAAATATAACACATCTTTTCAGATTGTATTTGCACATTTAAGCTACAAACAACAAGTGTGTTAAGATGTAAAAAAGAAATGTAATATTAACTGTTTTAGCGTTATTTATCGTTGTTAGCGGTGTGAAACAGGTCTTATATGCACAAAAAAAAAAAAAAAATCAACAAGAATAATAAATGAGGGTGGAATACACAAGAGTGACAGATAGAGAGATACTGCAGACTAAAACATAGTGGGGGAGACAGCAGATGGTGGGGATTATTCTGAACTAAAATACTCTGGGATCTACAGAGAGAAGGCCACAGACATAAACCTTTACAGACTCCATCTGCCCAAAATACACCAAAGAGAGCCCACAGTAGCTATAATGATCAAATTCTGCTGTAAAACCATCCTTTGATGTCAGTAAAGCATATAAGATGAAATTTTACATACACTTCAAAAATGTAGCCAAGCAAGCGTTTCAGGGCTCGAGACTGTGACCAAAATAGTCACATATGCGACCATTTTTCTAGTGTGTGTGAGTGAGTCAGAATTTCATCTGGTCACGTTCGTGCGAGTGCATTGTTTTAATGCTCCCTTTAACACACGCTCCTTATCCTGCACCTGCACTCTCTTCTGTTCTGAAGAGAGCGCCGTCATGTACACCCGCTGCACAAATGAAGCGGTCTGAAAAACAAATGAGGAGAGAGAGGAGGAGGCTGGAGGTGAGGAAGAGCCAGCAAAAGATGACATATAGGCTATATTTCACACATTCATGGACCACAGTAAGAGTGTGGGACTGTACTCCTGAAATGTGACACTGCTCTGCAATTAACGTGACTTTAAAGAACAAATACTGGAGTATCAACTTCTTTCTGGCTCTACTGCAGCTCACTGAGAGCGGCAGCAAAGAGGTGACAGAGCGGAGTGAAGGGAGAGAGAAAAGAGTGAGGGAGAGGTTCCTAAGCAAGGATAACTTTAACCAGTATTTTTCTCAAGCCTGTGAAAATGACCCTAATGTTAACGTCAGTGTTGATAATGTAATGTTACCAACAGTAACATTTAACGTTAACAACATAAAGTTTCACTTTCAAGTATTATTCAGATGACAAAACAGTTACATTTCAGAAAAGAAAAACAAAACAAAACAAAAAACAAACAAAAAAAAACACAAAAACAATTTTACTCTGTCCTCCCTTATTATAGGTTTGTAGCCTGACAGATAAATAAACAGTCCTTTGTAAAATGATTTAACTGCAAGTATTCACCAGCTGCTTCTTGCTGCAGGGTGTTTCTCACCGTCTACTTTATGAAGGCCCTAAATGGCCAAAACACTGAAACTCCGGTTTTCATGGTCATGCTGTAACCCCCCCCAATAAATGAAATAAATAAATAAATAAATAAATAAATAAATAAATAAAGAAAGAAAGAAAGAAAGAAAGAAAGAAAGAAAGAAAGAAAGAAAGAAAGAAAGAAAGAAAGAAAGAAAGAAAAAAAAGACAGAAAGCTGAGTCAGGAAACAGGGTGTGACTGATTTTTATATTTACAATCAAAGAAGAGAAGCATGATCCTTCTAAGACTTCGCCTGAACTTTGTTCATATCTCAGAGGAAGTTTGTTTTGTGCAGTTATGGCTATCAGGTTAATAACAAATATTTTCTGTTTTTGAGTGGTTTTCATCAATTCATTCACCATCTTTGAATGTTTTTACATTTTGCCAGCTTGCATTGAGGTTGCAGTAAAAAACAAAACAGTGTGAAAGATAAAACTACAAAAATCCAATAAATACATTAATGCAAAGACTAAACTATCATGGTTTGTGACAACAGTATAAGGCTATAACACTACTCAGCACATAAAACATGATTAGTCTTTATGGCTTTTTGTGTGTGTGTGTGTGTGTGTGTGTGTGTGTGTGTGTGTGTGTGTGTGTGTGTGTGTGTGTGTGTTTCTGTAAGTTCAGTAAAGCCTGGTTTAGAGTTCTATGTTGGCCCTACGCTGCAGTTGGTGAAGTAGCTGTGAGAACCACATGCTTGTGTGTTAATGTCTCAGCGTTGTTCTGAGTACCTCGCTAAAATGTTTGTGTGCAGTGTTTTGCATGTCTCCAGTTCCCCTACTGTTTCTGCTTTTTCATTTCTAGCACATCATGATAAATCAAAGCAAGCAGCTATTATATAATAGAGTAGAGACAAGACATCAGAGGAGAGGGATTTTAGGCCAGACGAACATCAATTCTGTGTTGTAAATTCAGGAAATACAATGCCCCCCAACGGACCAATCACAGGACTTGCAATCCGCTATCTTTTTGATGCTTACTTACATTTAGGAGTAGGTGCACATCAGGCTTTAAGCATCAGCATTGGAGTAGGTGAAGCCTACTGTGTGGACTACATCACTGATGAGATCCAGAAGCATAAACCAGGCCTAAGTCACACACAGCCCTCTCCCATCTGGAAGGACTCAAAATTGATCCAATGAGAATCAAAATAAAATGAAACTAAAATAAACGTGACTGAATAGACAAATACTCAAGCTTAGAGACTCATTTTACATAAACCTTTAATACTGGATGCAGTCGCCGGAGACAGAAAATGACCTACATTCTTCTAAATACTGTAACTCTACAACCATTAAACTCCAGCAGATTCTGAAAGCTTGAAGTGAAGTTTTTCGCTGATATATGTTGTTACAGCATGTTACAGGAGTAACAGTGGTGCCCCAACAGTGGAGTTTTGCAGCAGGGTGAGAAACAGGATGTGAGAGAGTGCAAGCACGGAGTGTTTAGTGGCTTTTTCGAGGCGTCTTCTATATCTTCAGTATTGTCGTTGTTGTAAAGTATAGTATTGGTGTTTTTACTACAAATGTTGGTTTTGTTTTGCTGTGCTCTGGCCAAAGCCTGCTTGTTTTTGCCATTGTCTCCATTTTTTTGCAAAGTTCTTCTTTTTATATAACCAATCAGTATTTTTTTAATAAATAGTTTTAGTAGTAATGTACACACTAGGGCTGCATGATTCTGGCAAAAATGAGATTTTTTTTGTGTTGAATTTAGATTCTCTGGCACAATCTTTTTTTTACAAAATGTTTATTGCACTGATGAACTTTAAGAAAACAAAACAAGAACATTCAAATGGTCATTAAAGTATAGTTATTGCTGTTTAGCATAAAAGCGAAAATAAAAAAAGTAGGTTTTAATCCATTTTACTCTTCTTTCTCTTCTCAGGGTGTGGACTAGAGGTATGACGAAATAGTTAACTGACAATACCATATGAAATATGATAACAGGACGACTTCTGTTCACAACTTCAAAGGAAAGATTCACATTAAAACAACAACAACAACAACAACAACAAAACCTGTGGCTTTTTTTCCTGATGCTTGTCTTTTTTGTCTTTTCAATACTTACTCAAAGAATTCATTCTAATGTGTGACTGATAAAACCAGCATCATTATCTTTGAATCAGGGGCAATAATAGTATATTCATTGTATTACAGCACAATAAATGGCGCAGAGTTTATCTGTGAAATTAATGTCCAATCCTGATGAATAATGATGCCCATCCACAATAACTATTCCACAAACAGGGCAGACTGAGTGAATAAATCAAACGCACCCTTCCAAACACTGTTTATGAAGCAGCTGACAGCTCTCAGCGAATCAGTCTGAAAACAAACAGTGAAGCCATCTCTTCTCCTGTTCAGCCCTTCAGAATAAACTGAACACCTCAGCTGATTAGAAGAAGGATGATACTGTTAACATTTTCTCAAACTCTGATACAGAAACATCATGTTGAAGCAGGGCAAACACACTGAAACAGGTGATTAGACACTGCCCTGCTGACTTTTTGATAGACCTAACTAATGTTACTTAACATTTGTAAGCAGGGGAAAGTGTGTGAGGAGAAGCGCTGATCCAGACTGAAGCGTCTTCAGACGACCTGCACTTCACATAACCTTCCAAAGACTTGCTGTGAGTCATACAGAGCTATTGTATGAATATATATCCCACATTATCAGCACCAGACTTGCAGGAACAGAATATTTTCTGTGGAATACCTGCAGTCACGCACTGAAATTCAGCCCTTTAATTTTTTTATATATTTTTTTTTATTTTTATTATTATTATTTTTTTACTTGATTT
This sequence comes from Labroides dimidiatus, assembly GCA_030710495.1. Lineage (NCBI taxonomy): Eukaryota > Metazoa > Chordata > Actinopteri > Labriformes > Labridae > Labroides > Labroides dimidiatus. The sequence goes on along the minus strand of CM061154.1, from coordinate 3,982,567 downwards.
CATTTTTTCCATCTTTGAATTGTATTTTGCCGTTTTTTATTTCTCTACACTACCCCTTCGTTACACCCCTTGTACAGACGTTCCTCTGCCATAACTGTCACTCACTCTTTCCTCACTGAACTGCAGCCGGCAACAGCAGGCTCGCGCGTCGTACAGACGCTTTAGTCCAGGGTGAAGGCAGCGGCGGTGCTGCGTTTGAGGGGCATTTGTTTATAACGCAGCCCATGAAATAAAATGCAGAATGCTGTTTTTAGAAATGAGATCACATATAAGTGTGAGATAGCAATCTTTTAATGAGTAATTGTGCAGCTGTAGAACATAATGAAGAAAAAAACGGCAAAACCATCAACAAGGAAGAAGAGATGTGTGAAAGAAAAGAAACAATTTGTACACATTATTTATTCCCAGATTGATTAAACTTCTTATTTTTAATACCTAAGTGCATTTTTTGATTTTGGTTTTGTCTCAAATTGCTGTGTTATTGCTCATTTATTACTTATATTGCTATATATTTGTTTCTAGAAATGCCCCCTGGATTTGTCTCCTAAGACACTCTGTCCTCTGCCTTCAGTTGGACAGAAACGGCTTCAGGAACATCATTCATGAGATAAACGCTGCTCATCATTACTGGACTTCATCAAACCATAACAGAGAAATTAAAAAGTCCTGCAGACAAAACTGCTTATGTTATTGTATTATAGTTGAAAGTGAATGTTTGTCATCTTAAAAACTTTGGACCTGTACACCTACAGTTTTTATAAAGAGAAAACTTGCTGAAAATTCAGATGTTTATTTATTTATTTATTAATCATTTATTTTTTGGATTTCACACAGTTTAAAGCAACAAAAACATAAAAAAATGACAAATTCTGAAAGTTTAACTTATAAAAAAAGAGCAAAAGAATTTACACAAAGGACATTTTTTGATGCATTTATTGATTAAAAAAAAGGGTAAGAGGGGCTAGGCTGACTGTTTGTATTATAGGTGTTAAAGGGTTAATAAGATCCTCTAGCTGCACAAAACAGAACAAAAGTTTAGAACCTCTCAGCTAACATTCAGCTCCAATTAACCAAGAATGTTTTACTTTGTTGCAAACCTACACTTCACTCACCTCCTCTAGTTTGTAACAGCAGCAGGGTTGGAGATATCATGCCAAAACAGACTACCTCCAGAACACAGAGCATCCCACTTGATTAAACAATTAGCATTTCTAAAAAGAACCTTGGCATACATGAATTCACAACTCACAGTGTTCACACTGATTCTTCTCCCTTCAGAGACTTAATCCAGTTTTTGATTTCTATGAGGCTTCATTTATTTTTGTCTTTGATTATGGGTATGAACTCCTTTGAGAGTGTGTGCTCACTCTTAAGAATGTCTGTTTAGCAGCAAAGTGTGCACACTGTCCCTGGCAGAAAACAGGCGAGAAACAAAAACCCCTGATGACATCTTAATACTGAAGATTTCTTTTATTGCTAGTTCTCATCTTTGAAATTCAAAATACAGGCCATGTTAATGTAGGCTGCACTGGAGAGGGTGTTTCAAGTTTTCCATTATAGAGACTTATTTGTTTGTGTTACATTCCAGCTTCTGCCTCCTGGGCCTTAACCTACATTACTGCACAAAGACTTTTAATTATTGATGATGAGACCTTTTAATATTGCTCATGTAAAATATATTTTTGTAAACAAACACATTAAGTGTTCTGTTTGAACACGGTTATATACCCATTTTCAGTACGATTATACACTATGTTTCTTACCCAGGTTTTTATTTATTTATTTGTTTGTTTTTCAGCATTTGTTTGCAGAATAAGAAATGCTACATAATCTCTTTATTTACGCCACTGATGGCGGTAAAATTAATTATTCAAATACACAAGACTCTTTAAAAACACAAATAGTAAACTGTCTCTGTAAAATAAAAAAGGTACTTCCAAACACATGGATGGTTTAATGTGGCGTTATATGACAAAGACTTTTCCATTTTAAAGAAGAAGGCTTTTGCTAACCTTGGATGAATGTAGATATTCATTAGCAATCTAACAGGAGATTCACATTTCCAGAGGTAAATTAACAGTGCTTTAAAACCACTTGCAAACGTCAGTAAGATCTAGTATTAAAACATTTGAGTACATGAACACACCTGCAGTTAAAAATAGAGACCAAACATAATTACACAAACTGGCCAAGGAAATTCAGATATGATATAGAAATCACAAAAGCACAAGTTGTCTCTTTCTGTTTCTAAAAACACAAACATAAATATACTCTTAAATGATGTCAACAGTTGTCCTGTTTCGAGTCAGAGATAAAGAAACTGTAGAGGATGTATGAGCGATTAAACTCAGTCTGGCAGAGACACATGGATTGAGGAACATGAGATTGCTGTAGCCAACATGGTGGATTTAAATGTGTTTTTTTTTTTCACAAGGCAGGGATTAAAGCCCCCCCCCCTTAAAAAATATAGAAAAAAATAAAAAATTCTTTCATCTGAAAATCTTTCAAATCATAATACAAGTTATGGAGGACCTCTTCCCATAAGCCTTCATAGTTTAAATCTTGACAAATCATACCCTTTTTCAATCACTGACTGTTATGACAGCATCTCTTTATCCCTTCTAAACACTTTTTTAACACCTTGTTGTCTTAGACTAAGAGAAGGAGGGGTTAGTTTTGTCTGACGCCTTGTCTTTGATCAGAGATGCCAATCCAGATCACCAGGGCCCATACGCACATCCAGCTATTAGTGATGAAAACAGACCATTTATACTAAGGGTGAAAAAAAAAAAGATTAGCAATTAGCATGAGCCAAGTTAACACCCCAACAGTGTTAAAATGAATGGAGGTAGCCGATGAGCTTGTTTTTTCAATTGTTGTCATACATGCCAGGCAACCCTGGTTAGCTTGAAAGATGGAGCAGTACAAGTTTACCTGCAGCAGCTGGAAATATGCACGTCACTTTAGTTTTGTTGAGAGGAAGGATGACAGCAGCATCTTTATCAGGTTTAAATTGAGTCCCTGTACTTAGTCTCTTTTGGCTTGGATCTACGAAGGCTTGATTTCAAAAATTGTTTCTCTAGTCCTCATTTGAACCAGATATGTATTTCAGCTAGCCTTTAACTTTAATGCCTTCATAGGCTGCAGGAAAAAAACACACCTGCTGGCAATTTAACGTCTGACGTTAAGTTTGTAATATACCATAGTTTGACACTGAAACTAAAATTTGTTTCAGTTAATCATAATTCATACGTTCACATATTATTTACTTTCCATAGTGAGTCCATATTTGGCCTGTGACCAGACTAACACTCATAGTGCAATCATATCCTGGTCTAAACCAGTAAGAGACCAAGCTTGGGCAGGTCTTTGCCGTTTACAATTCTCAGCTCTCTGCATCGCGCACAGCAGAGTTCTGCCTCGATGTGCACATATAAGACAGAGTTATTAGAGAAAATCGATTCTGTGTTTACAATGATCATTTACAAGTGTTTACAGATAAATGTTATCATCTAATTCTACGTTTTATGAGTTGTAGGCTAGGTGGAGCAGTCTCTGAACTGCAGGACTGTTTTAAGAACCTTGGTTGGGGAATCTTCAAGACAGCAGCTTCTCAAGGGTACTGTGCCAGTATTGAGGAGCATGCTGATACTTTAACCAGCTTCATGAGTAAGTGCACAGAATATGGTACTGTGGTTAAGACCTTCATTGACCTTCACAAAACAACTAGAAACCCTGGATTACTACAGATGGGTTTGCTCAGGCATGGGATGCTGCCTACAAGGAGTGAGGGGTGGGGGTGGGGGGGCAAGGCTGCTCTCTGCTCAGCTAGGTCTGTGCCCTCCAGGGGGGGGGCAACACAGCAAAACACAATTATGCAATGGAAATACAGCAGTACCTCTGTGACTCTGGGAACACCCAGCAAATGTAGCAGGGGGTCCAAGCACTGACCAAACAAGAGGCTGAAGACTGCAACAGCGAGTTGGTGATAACAGCATAAAACTTGTAAAAAACTCAAAATTAGGCACCTTTTCAAACGTTTTGTTGATGGAAAAAGTTTTTTCGAAAACTGTGTTCAAACTTACACAGAAATTGTATACAAGACAAAAAAAATCTCTTTGAAACATTTAAAATATAAAGTGTTTCTAATGTCCAATAATAACTTGTGTCTTTTCACCGGCAAACTGTTTTTTTTTTTTTTTTGTTTCTGAGGACTTCTATGCTGCACCTTGTATGGCTTTCCAAAGCATGTAACTCAGACTACTTGTAAGTCAAACCAATTTTCCCCACTGAAATGTATTTAAATGTCATTTATCTGTTCCGGACTACCAAAAAAAAAACACCATAATTTTTTGTTATATGTTTTTAAGTAAGAAAAATGTACTTGAAAATAACACATAATGTGTAAAAACACAATACAACAGAATGTACTACAATAAACTGGAGCTCAGTAGACCTGAAGATGCTGATCTTATTCTCAGATTTTTGCCCTTTTCACCACACTTTCTTCACTTTCATCTGCAGGTGTTTTAGATAAAAACCTGTCCAATCAGCTTTGTTTCGTCCCTTCTTCAGAATGTTTTTAAAAAGAGCTATGCATTTTCACTAAAAAGCCTTGTCGCAGGCCATGTTGCAACTTTTTCTGGGTGTTTCTTTTGAATAAAATCTTAAAGTTTTGCAAAATAACTTCAAGCACAAATGTGAGCACAACACTGATGCTTCCACTGTGACCTTAGCGCTTAAAGTGAACAAGTGAGACACAGGATACAGGGTAGATGTTGCAGGCGGAGCGTTTTTTTTTTTTTTTTGTTGTTTTTTTGTTTAGCAACCTCACTTTGAGCTGAGCAAGATGATGTCCAGTTTCTTTCTTTACAGTCTATGGTTGCAACCAATGATAAGCCACCGAACCGTCCTGAGCCAAGCAGGACATAGTGTGTACAATTTTTACAACACTGTGACACAGAAATAGAAGGTCAGCGTGGTGGAGGAGGGGTGAGGATGTGGAGAGGAAGAGGAGGAGGACAAAACAGGGGAAGAGGAAAAATCTAAATCATACAAATTCAGTGTCTTGTGCTCAGTTACCTCACTAAAAACAGTGATGTGTAACTTTACTGTAGTTTTCAAATGGCTGTGCAAATAGTGTGTAGTGCTGCCTTGAGTGTTTTCACATGGTGTCACCAACATCTAACCTTTCTTACACTAGAAAACTCTTACAGAATAAAACTGTCATACTGAAAGCATGACCAAGCCATTTCACTATCTCGTTCATAAACAGTGGTGTGAGGGCTTTTCATACACTTTCATTGACATGAATACTCACTTCTGAAGAATGAACCATCCATTCTGAGCAAATCACAGGCTTTTGCTGGTTATCAAAAGAGTTTTGCTGTTTGTACCAATTGTTTTGACAAATGCAAATGTTAACAGTGATGTGAGAAATGCACCAAAGCGACTGAGAAGAACTGTTAATGGTTTGCAAGATTTTCAAAATTTCTTTTTCCACTTCGTTGTTATTGTGTAATGAGTGTAGATTAATATAAGAAACATGAATTTAAATACTTACTATAAATTGATTAATCACATTCCCATATACTGGCTGCCTTGATGCCAGATAAACTGGATTGTTATAAGGCCAAAAGCAGTGCCTGTTCAGCTTAACTTCTATAAATTGTGCCAATGCAAAACCGGGCCGCATTAGGGCCTTGCGACTGCTGGTCTTAAGCCCTGGCACAGAGAACAGAAGCCCCCTTGTTTGCCTGTGGCAAGTCCCAGGAAATATAACGCATTCACATGATAATGAGCCAGAAAACACATGTGCAAAGTAGTGCTTTCGCTGTATCAGTTTCTCTCTTTTACATACAGTACACATCTTATATGGATGGGAGTGGAAAAAAAAACTAGTATAAACTGATGCAACAATACACAGCCATTCAAACATAGACAATCAATCACAAACTGTTCAGTGTCTGGTACAGAATGCCTGTTCTCATCACCAAAGAGACCAGCACTAAGTAGGTGCCTGGCAGTGATAGACTGGCCTTTAGCATTCAGGACCAAACAAAGCTTTAAGGTTCAGTATTCAGGGTTTCTTTTCTAACGTGGGGAGGCATTGGTCCAATGAATCCATGCAGAAAGTTAAGAAAATACCCTTACAATAGAAAATAATGATTTAGATAAGAAAATTAGCTCTTAAATGTCAGAACAGATTAGAAAGAATATCAGCACACGACATAAATAGAAAAAAAAACAAAAGGAAAAAAAATATTTAAAAAAAAAAGGTCAACTGAGCATGGAAATATGAAGAAATATCTCCTGTTTTAAAATGCCTCACAGAACTGCCACATTAGTTACAGTAAGTGAGGTTTCTAAGAAAACTGAAACATCTTGTAGTGTTAAAGGTGCATGTTTGAGTTTGACAATTAAAGGGAAACTATTAATACTTGTGTGGGCCTGAGTTTCTACAGTGGTTTAATCATAAAAATAAAGATTCAAAACTCAAGGTCAGAGGAAAGAAGGGAAATGAGGAGAAAACAAGCAATCCATCCACTGAGGTGAGAAGGGAAGGATATGGAATGGCACAAAGAAAATATGTTAAACAGTTTAGAGCAATTTTTAAACCTAAGATGTTTTTAATGTTAATGTGTTGAAAGAAGGGGGAAAGTATAGTTTGGCTTAAGTTGACAGGATAAATAAAAGTGGATGGGGTAGCCTGAGGAAGCCCATGGAGACAGAGAAGTAAGTGATGTTTCTGGGGAAAAAAATACTAATATAAAACGTGATAAAGTAAAGCCATTATTCACAGGTATGTGTTTGTTGTTAATTCAGTATGTATTTATTTTTGTTCTTCTTGTTACAGGCTGGTCAGAATCAGCAATGAGGACCTAAGGAAGGCAGAGAAGCTTGTGCTGCAGATGTGGATGCATTATACATCCACTCTGCAGTCTCCAGTGAAAAAAGTCTGACCTGTCGCCAGATACTGCCCATCCCTGCTGCGCAAACATGACGCCATGCCGGCAGATGACTCTGCACATACTGGGTGCATCTAGAATGATCTTTCCAAACATGACCAGGTAAAGTGACTATCATTTGTTAATCATTCTAGGACAAGTAATCACATTAACTAATGTTTATTCTCATTTAATCATATTTTTCCTAAATTTGTGTTGGTTGTCCTCCATTGTAAACTTCAGGATGCTGATATCCAGGCATTCCTGGAGGAAACCACTGTGTTAAATACTGGACACTCCTCACCCTTAATGGCTGCCATATTGACTATGAAGAGGAAAGGGTAGAAACGATCAAACAGTCGTTGATGGCTGCAATTAATGAACAATAGAAGAACATATGGTTGTAAAATGTGATCGTAATTTCTGGTAAGTGTAAAGCCACAGTGTTTGATTTGAGACTACACTACCCTGTAAGATTTGGTGCAGTGTACTTTATGGAAGTAGGCGATTTGAGACACAGCCCTGTCTTTTTCTGTAACTTTGACTTACTTTAACTGAACATACTGAACAAACACATGTAACCCAATTCATGAAAATAAGTTTTGATTTTGATTTTTTAATTCTTTAGAAGAAGATCTGAGTGATGACAATGGATATACGTGAGTAGTGAGGCAATACGATGCATTTAGACATAGAGGATGATTTATATTATTTCATTTAATCAAAGTAGTTAAATATAATTTAAATACTGCCATTTTAAGTTTTATGGAGTAATATTTCAGTGATGTAGTTTTACTCACACAGATTTTCAGGTTCAGGACTCTTTCCACCACTGCACATGGAGTTTATCGGTTATATTTAACGAACATGTCTCTTCCATAGATAGTCTTTGTGTTACTGACCTTTATGCAAATACTAATTATGAGTTATAACAAAAAGAAAAAGTGTTTACTCTGATATTATGCATACTCATACTGTTTTTCTCATTTTCTCCCACATTCTAGAAAAAATCCCAACAAAGCATGAATGACTACTTGACAGAAAACAGGTTATGTCCACCTGTGCAAGCAGCTGTCTTAATGGATTGCATCCTGAATATAAGAGCTAGCCAAAACAAAACATCTGTTACTAGTGATTTTTTACACTGTTTTCACTGTAACTGGAAAATATTTGTTTCTGAATAAAGGGATTTGAGGGGAATAAGATGTATGTTTTATGTCCGATTCATTGATTGAACGAAGAAATAATCGACAGTTTAATCCATCACCAAAATAATTGTTAGTTGCAGCCCTAAAGTTTATTGTCTTTTACAGTACATTGCTGTGATTTATTGTATAGTTAAGAGAGGTTTGGAGGTGGGACAGAATATTGTAGCAATGATGTGTAGCTTGTAAGATTGGTGTCAGCTGTCAGTGAATTGACAAGACTTGCAGCACTGTTTCAATTTGGTCATGCTTTGTAACTCCTGATATTAGTTGTAACAGAAATTGTCATGTAAATCAGACATTGTGTCTCTTTATTCGCTGCCTCGCCTGGCCATGCCCATTGAGTTACAAAATTTCCTTTAATAACTTTTTATTTTCCATGTGTTTAATATACACATGCTAGTTTTAGAGTTAATCTGATAAAAGACCATAAAAGGGCAAGTTTGTTAAAATACACACCCTGCTAATCAGCTAATCAATTTTCAACTCAACTTTCTGTTCATAATTCACCATGTTGATTAGAGACTTTTTCTGTTGGCATGGTAGATATGCGAAAAAATTGTAATGCTTGCAAGTGAAAGTAGCTGGAGGGGCTGAAGTTATAAGTCAATAGGAGGCGCTATTGCCAGGACTGAACTTTGTGCCACTTTTCGGGCATGTTGAGGGGATAAAAATTTAGGTCTGGATCGGACATGGAAAGAAAGAAAGAAAGAAAGAAAGAAAGAAAGAAAGAAAGAATGAAAGAAAGGTAAGATTCCAAGAAGAACTTACAGGGGAAACACAGGTGCTTGGTACCAGCGAGTTCAGTTTTTGTCCTGTGTCATTAACCCCCACCCACCCCACCACCCCCCCCCCACGGGCACTTTTTGGGGGTTTGACCTTTAGCCTCAGGTTATAATAGGGTCCTCGGTGACCCATTGGTCGTCGGGCTCAGGTCCTAATAATAAAGCAATCATTTAGTAACTCTTGTGGACCACAGCCTGGGAGCAGTGTTTTGTTTGGTGTCTTGCCCCCATTTTGGCATATGGAGAGCAGCACTTGGGCTCATACCCCTGACCTTCGGATTGAGACAACAGACTACCACAGCCACAGACGCCCTTGGCTAAACAGACCCACACACACTCGCACTAATCAGCATTCATCAATATTCTATCAAACACACACGCAACCAGCCTGTTTATTTCAACACTCAATCATTCCATGCTCATTGTTCTGACTCGGACATAGTCTTTCCTACATTGTTGTACTCTATTTGAGTTTTATGCTGCAATAGATTATTTGTCACGACTACAGGTACTGCAAGATAAAATATATACATACATTTATTGAACAAAACAAAACAAAAAAAAAAAAACAATGTGCAACCTAAGTTTTATTTGGTATAGTTCTACCTGTGCCTCCTCGGGTTCTACAGGATCAAACAGCCAGGGGTTTATGGTGTATTCTCTTGTCTCTTTCTTGCCTGCCTGCCTGTTCCTTTCCCTCTTTGTGCCTTATGATGCAATTCTTCCTGCTTTTCACATGCATCATATTTGATATGCTGAATTGTTTTATGGGAGGAAAGAACAAATTGAAATCTATTGTCAATTTCATTCTCTTCTTGCAAGTAATTTATCTGTAGGGTGTGTGGGTGGACACAAAAAAAGCAAAAAAGAGACATTGAGAGTGTACAAAAGTGAGAAGAAAAAATAAATGAAAGTGGCCAGTTATTAGTAATTAAATAGTTTTCAGCAGAGAAAAACACAGATCTCTCTTCTCACTATTAAACTTCATCAGCCGGCGTGGTGTTGCCATAGAGACTTCTATGTGCTATCTGGAAGTAAGAAATAGTATTTATAAATAACCTTTATTGGTGCTGATAATCTCATTTTAGGTTGTGGATTAGGATCAGGCAGACATCTTGAAGAGAGACTTTTTCAAGATCACTTAGAAAGTCCTCACAGGAACTTTAAATACTTTACAATAAGAGCTCTCGTCCTCATCCAGTGGGGTCATGTCTTGTTCTAAACAGCAAAGTAAAACCATGGTGGCCTAAACTAGATGGTTCTGTAAGAGTTTAACAGGAAACAATCTGAAAAGGGCTTTATTAAACATTCTTTTTTTTACTACTGTTTAGGCATTTGAGTTTTTAATAAAGAAACACGTATTTCAAATAAATATCCCACAGTGTGACAGGCCCACTGTGAAAAGCTAAGCACAAAGCTCAAATTAAGGCCCATCTCTTCAAAAAGAAAGAGGGAAAATCAACAAATGTCCACATAAACATTCCATGGACAATTGTCTTGTAATCAGAAAGGGATGTGTCCAACTCTTGGTTTCTATTCCTTTTTTATCAATTTAAAAATTGGTGTACTTATACATACAGTGCTTAACAAATTTATTGGACCACCACCCAGTGTAAGGTCTTTCCCGCCACTGCCCTAAATTAACAGCATATTGCTGATTACAAAAATATTTTTTGTTTCTGTGATAGTTAATCCAACTTTATGTGCAAACTATTTAAATAAAATCATATCTTTAATGCTTAAATATAATTATTATTGTTATCCATAAATTTTCAAATGTGTTTCACAAAAAAAGCACGAAAAAATAGTAAAGCACATTATTGATTTATTTTATTTTGACTCCTAAGTGAATTCTAGTATGGCTCAAATTTGGGTATGAAAATGTGAAATCGGTTTGAATACTTACTTCTGTTACAAAAAGGTGAGGCATAGGGAACTCACTGAGAATAGAAAGAGTTAGAGTTAAAGTACTTCACGACGCTGGGTGGTTTTCTCATTTTTACAACAGGTGATCTAATAAATTTGTTTGGTACTACTCGTGTTGTCATGGTGAGGGATTAATATTCCAACACAAAACACTGGGGTGCTGAGCCTCAAAAGAACTCGGCGTAAAATATAAACCAAAGGACGGGCACTGAGGATGTGCTCTGTCCCAAACGTCTCTGATGTAATAAAGTGAAAGTGATTCAAGAAGCTTTATTGTCATACTAACACATGTTACACATGGAGTCATCATGTCTGATGATTTTGTCCAATTAATTAATGTTGGATAATCTCACAAATTTACACATTAACAGAGTCTGTTATTTTCTGACAGCATTTCTTCCAGGATTTTGCTGAGGCAACAGTGTTGCTTTTAGCCTGGATGACGTGTTTGAATTCTTCGTATTGCTAAAGAATAATTGTCTGCTAATAACTGTCTCCATGGTAAGGTAGGCTACTCAGCAGGGTTTCTCCTGTTTCGTGCGTGTTCAGGCGCAGCAAACTCCCCCCCTTTTATGTGAGCGCGCACTGATCCAGACTGGAAAACCCTGGATTCACTGAGCGAGTTGATATTTAGCTTCATAGTACCGCTTATCAGGATTGCGAACATCTCGTTAAGTCGACCCAATTAACAGACAGATCCCGGATGTATTAATCCCGCTTTGTCGTTCTGGACCCTGGTCTAGAGGTCGGGCTGTCCCTGACCCTTCATTTACACCTTGATTGCCTGAGCTGTGTAGCATGGAGTCCTGCTGGAAAAAACAAAACAATCCTTAGAGTTGGGGAACATTGCTAGAGCAGAAGGAAGAAAGTTTTCTTTCACGATAACCTTGTAGGTGACTTGATTCATGCGTTGGGACAAATTTGCCCAATTCCAGCCTTGCTGAAGCACCCCCCAGATCATCACTGATCCTCCACCAACTTTCCCTGTGGGTATGAGACACTACGGCTTGTCGGCCTTTCCAGATCTCCATCAAACCATTAGATGACCAGGTGTCAGGCAAAGCTAAAAGTGTACTCATCAGAGAAGACGACCTTACTTCAATCTTTATTGTCTTTTGCAAACCTCAGCCATGCTCTTCTTGATTCTCATTGATAAATGCCTTTTTACTAACTTTACGTGACTTGAGCCCTGCCCCTAGGATCCTGTTACAAACCGTTCTCACCACTTCACCCCACCTGCCATTTGCCATTCTTTTTAGAGGTCACTTGATGTCATCCTACGGTTGTTGAGCAACATTGAAATGAGTTGATAGTCATCCAGCTCAGTGGAGAATTGTTTTTATCCACTGCTGGTCTGTAGCTTTGTTGTCTACAGTGTTTGCAGCTTGACCTTGTTCTTATGACCCCCCCATCTTAAGTTTTAAGGATGGAAGCAACCTGACACTCACTGTATTCACTCACCAGTAAAGATAATAGCTATGTCTACAGCAGTGGTTTTTATACATTTCATTATTTAATTAGATTTGGTTCCCCTAATCAGCACCTTATTAAACAGAATGAAGTGTGCTTATGTTGATATCCAACAGACACTGAAATAGAATGGCTTTAATACATGTAGATGCTCTGTTTTCAGAAAAAAAGCAGGGGTTTCTTAATAAGTTTCAGAGATGTAAATAAATACAGTATGTCCTATCGTTACAGCGTCATGTTCCCAGGTGACAGAGGACACTTCACATGCACAATGACCAAAACATGAAGGCATCAAAAGCCAAATTTTATTAAAGATGTCTTTGTCACCCACTTGCTTTCAGAAATGTGGTTCTAGTTTTTAGATTGTAAAAGGAAAGACACTGAACAAGATTATGGGGGTAAAAGCACAAATAATACAGTGTTTTATCTTAACAGCCACTTTATGAATTACCTATGGCTGTGAAAAGCCCTGAGCATGTTTTATGCAGGAGAATCTGTCCCCGTTTTTACTTGGTTCTCCTCTTTTCTTCCTCTTTTTGCAGTATACTACATATAAACTTCTTCAGCTCATGTAGGTGTCAGGACTTCCAGCTGACATTTTAAGCTTTGTTTGTAAGCTCATCTTGACCACGATATTTGGAGGATAAAAGTATTGCGTTTTGTCAAATGTGCTGCTGTTGTTATACCGTTTTATATGCGCTTACACTTTAAATGCTGAACTATTTGTACATCATTTTTTACATTTAACTTTCTTCTGGAACCCTTGACCTTGGAGCTCAAAATAATAACCTATGTATAACATCTAGGCTGCCACCATTAAAGAAAACACAACGACTTGCAGTGCAACTGTTAGTGATCTACAAAACTGAGTTTCTCTAAAGTATGCAATAATTTAAAGTGATTCTAAGTGCCTGCACATTAATCTGGCCAACATAATTTAAGACAGCAGCATGCACTTAGAGCAGATCAGAGAATTTGTTACATCTTTTAGTCTTACTCTGGCCACTGGGTTCATTGAGTGCTGTAAGGTCTTTCAGTTCTTGTGTGGATCAATTGGTAATCAATTTCAAATTAGTGATACAAAACCACAGGACTCCAGGGAGTCCTGTGGCAGTTGACAGTTGAAATATCTATTTTTAGCCTGGGTCATAGCTTTTTCTATCAGGAAACTCTGACCTACTTAAGTAATATTGTTATTGTTGTTAAAATACATGTTTGAGATATTAAATGAGAGAGACCCATGTTTAAATCGAAAACTTTACAGCAACCATTGTGTCTGTAACATGATTAAAGTAAAGTAACATGATTACATTATTTTTGATGACCAATCATTATGGAAAAGTGGCAAATAAATGTTCAGACTCATTTTGTTGACTGGAATGACCCTTTTAGTACTACTCTAATGTCAACCCTGTTAGTAGTGGTGTCCATGGTGTACTGTAGACCTACTATTATGCGTTGTTCGTGAACAATTCATTTAAAATGCACAAATCATCTGGTTGAACTACTGCACAGAAAGATTTGTTCATTTCTTAACTTAAGTTGCAGTCTCCCCTCTCCCATCTTCTCTCTCTCTCTAGACCGTAAGAGTCTCCCAAGACCGCCTGCCCTATCCCTTTCATGTCATTGATAAGCACTGACTGAAACAATAGAGCTGAGTCAGTCAGGAGCCCTGTGACACTCAAGCCTGCCCCTACAGCTCCCTCTCATGTCTCTAAAATTGAGAAAGTAGAAAATATTTTATTTAAAATTTAAGTGTTGCAAAAATGTATTTACTTTTTTATAGCTATTCATGAGCTGTCAGCTCAAAGACAGCTTATATATTCAAGTTATATATTCAAGTTAATTTTACTCAGCACTCGATAGTGTTTCAGTCAGTACAATGTGTGTGTGTGTGTCTGAGGCTGAGTCACTTGCTGACTGTCGTTAACTGAACATACTGAATGGCTCCGCCTCAGAGTCAGACAGTCAGTGAATTATTTGTGTACTGAACGTAATAAACAGAACGGTAGGAGGAAATACATGGGCCTCAAATCAGTTTAATTAGGTGGGGGTCCCGTCCCCCTCACTTTAAAAAAGAAGTCATCAGGACCCCCCGACATTTGCAATTGAAAGTATTAGAGCATGACTGGTCTACTCCAGCATTCTTTCCATTGTTTCACAGGCAAATCTGTTCCAGTTTTTCTTCATGAGGAATACCCATATCATTCGGAATCCACGTTTTCCAGGTTTCCTATGCACACAGCCGCTTCACAATTAAATCCATTTCACTTTATCAGGAGGGGAATACAGATAGACCAGTCAAGGGTGTACCCCCCCTCTCACCCTAAGACATCTGGGATAGGCTCCAGACACCCACCACCCTGAACAGGATAAGAGGGATAGAAGATGGATGAATGGAATACAGAAATCCACTCCATGTTTTCCTGCCCCCCCCCCCCCCCCACACACACACACACAAACAGTGACCAAACAACTGAGTTGTGTTCTTTCATTGCCAAACACAGCCAGCTTTATTGAAAGGACTGTTAGCAGGCTGCCGCATTGGTCACTGACTTTTATTGGCGTTACTGGAGACTTTAAGAATATATATATATATATATATATATATATATATATATATATATATATATATATATATATATATATATATATATATATATATATATATATAAAGTGAGGTCACCACAAAAACTGCTCCCCCTGGTGGCTGGCTGCAGTATAGGTAAAAAAATAAATAAAAAAAAAACTCCGCCTCTCTATTCATTCCAGATGGGCTGTGGTCAAACTTTAAAAAGTTAATACACCTTGTTGAAATTTTTCTCACATCTTTATCAATTAGCAGCAAGAAAAAATGCTCAATGCATCTCCATGTCTCCTGGTAAAGGTGGTTGAGACTGAGAGAGAGTCAGAGGCATGGGGAGCATGCAGGGGCACTGGAGACAGCTCTGTTGCTGAGGTGAGTGCTGAAAGGTGACAGGAAGTTAAGGAAAATGTCACATAGTTTATTGGGACGTTTAGTATTTTCAAAATCTTCTATAATAATAATAATAATAATAATAATAATAATAATAATAATAATAATAATAATAAAAATAATAATAATAATAATAATAATAATAATAATAATTGTAGACCATGCCGACTCCAAGGAAAAACGATGAAAGAGGGAGATCATTTTCAATCTAAAAATGTGATAAAGTGCACCAGAACTTTTTTTTCAAACTTTCCTGGGGGAGGACCCCCAGAACCCCCTCAAGAATATATCCCCCACACACTCAAAATGCTGCTGACACCCTACAGAAAATATATGTGATCATTTTAACAACTTAGCAAGTTAGCAAAATGTAGCTTTTTTTAAGTTAAAGCCCAAATGTCCTCCAATTCTGGAATGACCCAAAAGTTATAAACCGAACCGAGATTCAAGAATGTCACAATATAACTGTTGCTTTACATCCTGGAAAAATTGTTCAATGAGTGGGCTGCAAGCAGGGAAACACAAATGTGTCCTGTCAAGCATAATGCAAGAAGAAATGGGCTATCTGGTGGAAAAGTAAAGACAAACAATATTCTAACTGAGTATCTGCCAACATGGTGAATAATGCTTTTGATGGGATTTAAGTTGGCCAGATAACAGGGCACAGCTGGCCAAGCAATTCAAGTGTGTGCCCTGTCAAGAATATACTGAGAATAGAGTCCATGAGTAGTTTGAGCTTCTGTTATAATTTCCTGGAAGGTTTCAAAAGCAGAGAGCAAGACCAGAATCCCCTGTGGGTTAGACACTTACTATTGACAAGTATCTCATATAGCCACTAAGAAAAATAATAGCTGTCCCTTTAAACCAGAGTTTATGGGGAGTGCAAATCTCACAAATGAACTGGGAAGACAAGAAGAGTCTGCCTATCTGTGACCAGATTTGTGTTTGGTTGGAGCGAACTGCTGAGGTCATTGAAAGACAGTGAAAATCTTAACCCTTAAGGATCAATATCAATTGTTATTTGCCAGGGAACAGGAGTGTGCTGAGGCACACACACACACACACACACACACACACACACACACACACACACTTTGCCTGTTGGAACACACTTGTGGTAAAGGGGATTTTCATTCTCTTATAATTTGAGCTCTTAAATATCAAACACTAGCACATTTTTTTGTAATATAGTAGTTTAAAAGAATAACTGTCTCCCAGACATGGAAAAAAACTTAATTCATTTAAAAAAAATTGAGGAATAGTGACTTTTGTAGGAAGAATCCTGTATTTTATTTTGAAAATAACATAATAATATTCATATAAAAATAACTTTTTGCATTGTTTTTTGTTGTATAATTGCACAAATTTTGCCCTTATTTATTTACTTGGGGGGGGGGCATAAAGCCATTTTGTATCACTCAGATGATGGAGATGATGTTGGGAGGAACCATCCTGGGATTAAAAATAAATAATGTCAGATATTTAGAGAAGAATGATCACAGTGTTCCCCTGGTCCAAAAGTCACCTGAAGAATGCACAACCTGCTATGCTGTTGTTCAAGTATCTCGGACACATCTAATATGGTCTATTCAAAGAGTTTTGGGATGGGTTTATTGAAATGAAAACACATGTTTAATTCCCTTGTTTATGCTGAAGTTTTTGAACAATGCTATACATGAAGTTGCATTTACATTTACATTCAACATGTACTAAATAATTACAGATAGAAATTGTATTTAATTTGCACCCAAACAGCAAAATACTACCTTTTAGTTTATCGCTGTGCTCTAAATATCTCCTGGTTAGTGATGTTAGAGTCCTGTCAAAAAGACCCTGTAATATCTCAAATGGCTCTAAAAGCTCAAAGGTTCATTTCCAGATGATCCTTCATGGTGCCCTGACATGTGGAAGATATCCTCCTGAAATATGCATAGGGCTTTTTGCACACACATTCTAAAGGGATAATGGACTCATCCAAATGGTACAATCTGTCACAGTATATAGTTGTGTGTGTTATGTGTACAACAGTATTGTGGTTGATAATCCAACTGCAGACTGACTATTTCGTGGTCTTGCTTTGTCATACCACATGAAGCAAGACTGTGTCAAATTGTTTTTCACATTTATTTCAAAATGTGGTGGTTTACAGCTCATGGATGATCACAAAAAAAAATCTATGAATTTTGCAGTTATCTCTCCTGATTCATGCAAGGTTAACTTTGGAGCTCACTGCACAAATGTGTCTGTGTCTTACATTAAAGAGTAAAATTGCATGAATAGACAATGATAGCCTTTGTTCTACAGTGTATAGCTCTGCCACAGCAGTGTCAAATCATTCAGTCTTTGGGTGTATTTGATGCTAAAGGTAAAAAAAAAAGAAAAAGGTGTACAGCCTCTACTGTATAATCAAATTCTGATTTTTTTCCTTCCTCCTTTATCAAACCCAAATGTAGTTAAGAAAATAAAATTGTTGCTATTTCATCATCCTGTTCCTAACAGGCTTATGATTTACTGATGCCACTTTGGTTCTAGGTATAGACAATGCCAAAACCTCAGAACCCCAATCCCCAGTACTCTGTTAACTGACCACATTAGATGTTTGCCCGTGATGCTTGACCAACAGCACAGCAGGTTCTGCATTCTTCAGGGCCAGGTTCAGTGTGTGCCAAGGAGACTTCTGGACCAGGGGAACACTGTGCTCATTCTCCTCTAAATATCTGACATCATTTATTTATTCTTAATCCCAGGATGGTTCCTACCACCATCATTGCAGGACCCCATCATCGGAGTTTTCTGGGCCTCTCTTGATCATCCATACACAAGCAAACGCATGCTTACACATGCACTTTCGAAGCGATCCCAGAGGTCTTTTAATTTTTTGAGAGTCTATTTTTAGAAAGAGAAATAATCGAGGTGGAAAGTTCCATCTGTCGAACACTCTTGTTCCAGCTGCTCCTTTTTAGCAGCAGGCATAAAAGGGGGATGGGGGCAAAACCTTTCATATACTACTGAAAAAGACAGGATTTTTTTTCAGTTGTGAGCATTCACCATTTACCATTCTGCATCAGTTGGAATCAAGACTGAAGGGTATTCTCAACCTCACACTGGGGCTAAAATGGGATTTAATTAAAAAAAAAAAACAACAAAAAAAAACTTTTGTTGCCCCTGTCCCAGCTTTTGTTGAACGTGTTGCAGACATTAAATTAAAAATGAGTGAATATTTGCAAAAAAAAAAGAGTTAATTAGTTTGAACAATAAATATCTTGTCTTTGTAGTGTATTCAATTGAATATAGGTTAAATAGGGTTTACAAATCATTTTATTCTTTTTATTTACGTTTTACAAAACAACCCAACTTCAATGGAATTTAAGGTTGTTGTTATTATTGATCCCGAATTCCAATACCATTATTTTTGGAGGGTAGGATAAAAAAAGAATATTATAAAGTAAAAGTTAGCCTGGCGCTGCATGGTGGTGCACTGGTTAGCACTGCTGCCTCACAGCAAGAGGGTCAACAGTTCAAATCTTGGTTCGGACAAGATGTGCCTTTCAGTGCAGGTTCTCTCCAGGTACTCCAGCTTCCTCCCACGGTCCAAACACATGCTCATCAGGTCAATTGGAGATTATTAAGTGTCTGCAGTTGTGAATTTGAGCATGAAAGGTTGTTGTCTGTTTATGTGTGTCAGCCTTGCGATTGACTGGCGATCAGCCCAGGGTGTACCCCACCCCACCTCTCAGGATAAGCTGTAGAAAATAAATGAATGAATGACTGAAAGTTAGCTGTATTGTTGCAGTTAGGCTCTCAGAATAACCGTTAACAGTGAGAATTTATTTTCTTTTTTCTTCATCAGAAATTATTCTATCATTTTACGATATTTCAAAAAGACCAAAGTTATTTAAACAGGACAAAGAAGAATATAACAACTTTCACATTCTCCTTGCCCTTCATCTCTACAGTAAACGGTCTCCCTGGAGTGGAGAAAAACTCTCTGAGCTTGTATCTTTAAAATATATCTTAGAATTATTTGTAAATTTGATTTGTTTATCTGTATACAAATGCAAACAATGCTGTGTGTTTTGTACCTGTGTGACTTGACATTACTACAGCTGTTCAGGGTTCTTATAAACAAGAGACCTGACTACGTTGTAGTCTGTGTCATAATGTGCTTCCTTTCTTCCCATGTTACCATCATTTTTAGTTAACTTTCGCAATTCTAAACCACTTCTTGCGGTCTGCCATGACCCTTTTCTTGCAACTTTGTTAATATGCTGCATCATATGTGACATAATGTTTCGCCAACACAGCCAGTCCTGGCACATAACACAAAAACTTTCTGTGGACTGTAAAATCCTCAAAGAGGTCCAATCCTGAAGGATTTATAGAAATGTTTGTAACCAATAAGAAGAACTGAAATGCATGGGCCTTATCAAATCCACAAATCTTGGAAACTTGGACCTGGTTACTGGTCCCCAAGCCTACGCTTGCTCTGTTCATGTATTACTTGGTGCAGAGCAACAAGCCCCCAGGGAAAGTTGAGATGTAGAACAGGGGCCTGAACTACAAAGCGGAACTAACACATCCGGGATCTCTCTCCATTACTTGGGTTGACTTAACCAGACATTCGCAATCCTGATAAGCAGTACTATGAATATTAAGTCTGTAAGTGAACCCAGGGTTTCCTAGTCTTGATCAGTGCATGCTCACATTAAAGGGGTGGTGTTTGTAGCGTCTGACCAATCACAAACATGGATAATGGAAGAAACCCTGCAGAGCAGCCTACTTTACCACAGAGGAGCAGACAATTACTCTTCAAAAATAATAATTCATGTGACGATTACACACAGCACTCTGATCTCTCAATTTCACTTTAATATGGCACAGACGTTTCAGGCAGAGCACTTCCTCAGTGCCCTTCCTTTCAGTTACATTTTCCATCGAGTTATTTCAGGGCTCAGCACCCCCTGTGTGCACAGGTTTTATGTTGGAATATTAATTCCTCTCCGTGACGGTGCGAGTAATTGTGCGTTCCTTAAAATCACGTTTCTGCAATAATGCCATGCGTGACCATTATTATTAACCTCATTATTTCAGATGCGCCTGACTGCAATGCGTCACATTTGCAGCATATGGCTTCATCAGTTGACAAATGTAGCTCAGTCCATCCGATGAAAATCTGTATCTTTCATACAGGATGTCTACTGGGACATCAAAAGGATTCCATCTGTCCCTTAAAAACTCTCTCTCTCCTAAGTGCTCCACTCACAATCCACGCACCAACGTCAACAAGATCCTCCAAGACTGAGCAGGCTATTTTCCACGAGAGCTGATTGGTCAGGAGGTGCTGCTTTTATACTTGTTGTCCAAAACACAACCTGCTCCACAGCAGGTTAGCTGTTCAGCATAAGTTACCACAGTGATTCATCCCAATAAGAAATGAACCAGCTTCGTAGGATGGAAAATCCAGGGTTAAGCCAGAAGTTAGTTTGATAAGCTTTGTAAGCTTTTAGTACAGGCTTCTGGTCTAAACACAGCTATGATGCAAACATCAACCCCTTACGTCAACAAAAGTACACTCCTTTTTGTTTGTTTGATTTTCAATGCTTCAAAGTCCAAACTTTACCCCAGACTTCTTGGACAAATGCAGCCTTGAGTCAGACCCAAGCGTTTAAGTTTGTTTAAATTATAATAATCTAATGGCAGTAAAGCAATTAAACCATGCGTATCAGATAAGTTTCAGTCACTACCTTTACTTAAACTTAATTTGTTGTAATACTTGACATTAAAGATCAGTCTCTGCAGCGCCCCTTGTGGGTTGTTTAGGTGAATCACTGAGTTGGAGGATCATGGACAGAATGTTTCTGTGTTGGTGTTGCCAGGGTATTGCATTGACTGCCATTTATTCATCCAACTTTGACAAAATTTTTCTTCCAGTTTTTGGAACTGAAGATTAAAACAAACCAGCTTCTTCACTATGTTGCCATGAGAAGTTTTTTTTTTTTTTTTTAATCCTATCCACCGGTTTCTTCAGAAGCCTATAGGTGTTGACTTCCGCCGGCAGGTATCAACTTCAGGTTGCCTTGCAAAATATGGCTGACTTCCCCCAGCAAGCTAGCTCAAAAAAACTTGCATGAAATCATTAATGCTAGACAGGACTCAGTGTAAACTTTTTAAAACATCCACTCTATGACTCCACCTCTGATTTCTGTTCATTTTCTCACTTTCTTTCTTTTAAAAAATGCTTATGAGAGCGAGTGTGTCAGCTAGGCTAACATCGTCAGCTTTGTGGTCTCCATAGCGATAAACGTAATGTTCAACTGGAAGAGAAAAACCAACAACCACTGTGAACTATGGGTAGTCGGGAAAAAGGTGGATAAGGACAGTTGCAATAGAGCTCATCTCAAATGTATTTCCTTCTCTTTGCTGTTTGATTTTTGTTTTACAGATTCACAAAACTCTACTCCTTTCTCTTTCCAGAAAATGTGTCCAAGCCATAAACACGGTCTGACAAGTTTATTATTTCCACACCATGAAACACTCCTTTGTTCTGAATTTTTTTCTGTGGCAAGTATGTGTATGATTAATAAAAACTATTTAAGCCTCAGCAATACCCAAATATAACCTGTGTTTAATGTCATTAACAGATAATTCGTACAAATCTGTCAAAAAAAAAGTTGCAGTCAGTTCATACTGACAACACAAGCAACCACGACAGATACTGACTTTGCTACATTCAAATGTATTTATAGAAACACCGGCAGCTCTTAACCAAGACCCAAACGGAGAGGGAGGAAAAACTGTCCGACAAATGCAGTTGTCCCTGAGGAAGGCCAATTAATAGAGCTGTTGAGTTAACTCAGCTGAGTGATATGTTCTTAGAGTTCAGTCAGAAGCAGATTTGTATTTAACTGTTATGAAGACTGGGGGGTTTTCCCAGAGGGGGGTTATACCAACCATACTTGGAAGGGACATGTAGACTCTAATGTGTATATTTTTTGTGTTTATACTACTTAAAAAACCATAATGCTGGTTAATGGCTGTAGAAAAAGTCAATGATTGATTTTATATGTTATAAACACAAAAGGCACAAATTTAGATGAAGTGTCTGTTTTAAGTAGAGCTGTTTAAAAAGCTCCTTATATGTTGAAAAATAATATATATAACTTCCATGCACTCTTAATACAGATGGCTGTTGTTAACAGCAACTTACTCACACATTCACACATGCAATTTCAAGCAAGACGGATGGGTATATGTTGTGCTTTTTTGTTGTAGTAGAGTGTTTCACTGCCTGATCATGCTAAAAGTTGATCAAGCTGATACAGAAGTAATCTTTCCTCCTCCATATTTGTTTTAACACACACTTCAACTGTGATCTGTGTTTTGATAGTGGTTCCATTTTTGCAAGAAGCCACAGAAAGCCTTGTGTTAAAATCTTAAAAACACATAACAGCCATGTAAGAGAACACCAGGCTGTGCACAATCAAATGTGCCTCTGGAGTAATCTGCCGTGGTGATTTATAGGGAAAAGTCATTCCGAATCAGCGCTTTGGTTTTGTGGTAATATCAGGGATTTGTCAGCTTGATCCAAACATACGGTATTGGGAGGGGAGGGGAAGGGAGGGGGGGTTCTTTGACAGGAAAGAGACTGAACCTGAGGCACAATTTAATTCCAGATACATCTGTTTTTGCAGAATTGATACAGATGGCATGTGAATGATAAGTACACGTGACAGAAAGTACTTATGCCATTTGATTTGTTGCCACTGTAGCCTACTTTATTTTTTATAATTATTTATAATAATAA
Organism: Labroides dimidiatus; assembly: GCA_030710495.1. Taxonomy (NCBI): domain Eukaryota; kingdom Metazoa; phylum Chordata; class Actinopteri; order Labriformes; family Labridae; genus Labroides; species Labroides dimidiatus. The sequence goes on along the minus strand of CM061154.1, from coordinate 3,959,453 downwards.
TAATAATAATAATAATAATAATAATAATAATAATAATAATAATAATAATAATAAGCATGTTTTAAAATCAGAAGTAGTGGTGGAAGTTCTATTGGTCGATGAGGTGTCATTGAAATAGAAAAACAAGTTTTCAGTCGTCCCCATTACTTACCCTCCATGAAGAAAATGACCACCCAGGCTATCCAGAGATCTGAGTTGTGGAACTTCACCATCGTTCGTAGCTGTTCATGCATTGAGTTTCATCCAACTATCCTTTGTTAAATCTCAGCTCTGCTCAGTTCCCTTGAAGAAAAGTAACTGATCCCTCTAGAGGCACGGGACATGAACGCAGTCCGGGTGTCCCGCAGCGTGCGTCAATGACATTTCTCCAATAAAGCAAAAGATGTGTGGGAAATAGTGTGGGGAAAACCGCCGACAGCATATGTCTCAAACCGAGATTCGTTTGCACAAAACTCCGCCTTATCCCTCTTCCTCTGGTAGCCACCCGTCAGTATTGCTCCGCTCAATTTGTGCAAGCTTGCAAAGATTAAGTCCAACCACAGTCAAACGCAAAACACACTCGTATCTGACAGTGACTTAAAGACTACGCAAAAAGCTGGCATCTCTCGCGTGTTCGCTTCGAGTTTGCTTGATGTGTCGTTTCTGTCCTATTCCAATTGCAGAAAAGCTGAACGGAGAGCAAATTAAGTGGTGTTGGCTAAGGCATTTCCGGTTGTTGATTTTCAGAGTAAAATGTCAGAAGCGGGTCAGCTGTACCGTTTACTCCGAAGATTTTGAAAAACTAACCACACAAAAAGAACGAGTTAAGAATTTGTGTGTGTGTGTGTGTGTGTGTGTGTGTGTGTGTGTGTGTGTGTGTGTGTGTGTGTAAAAGACAGACATACAGACAGAGAGAGAGAGAGAGAGAGAGAGAGAGAGAGAGAGAGAGAGAGTCTATTTGTGTATGCAGACTGTTTGGGGGGAATGTGGGGGCGGGGACGAGACCCCCAATAAAATCTTAAAATTAACAAATATTTGGAAAATGTATGAGCTGAAATTGGGAATCCCCTTACAAAACCTCCTGACAGGAGACCTGATACAGCACACATCAGAACGGATTAGCCTCGTGTGAGGCCTTCGCTGGAGCGCCAAAAAATCGCTTTCACTCAGTGCGCTTTTATTTGCCAGGTAATTCACACCAGTTCCTTTTGTGGTCTTTCCGTATTTCTGTACTTTGATAGCGTCCCGATTTGGCTGATTGAGATGAGCTCAAGCTCGGCAGTTGCTGGGAGACCGCTGACGCCAGTGGATGGACGGACGGACACAGACAGAAAGACAGACAGACGGACTAAAAAGGGATGACGCTTTTCAGAGTGAGAAAAGACAGAGAGGGAGAAAGGTCTCACTTCCAGCTTGTAGCAGAGGGGTGGACACCTTACCTATGGGTGGATGGATCCCGTACCTGTTGAAGTCATACAGAACCACACGAGAAGTGGGGAAAATGAACTGGAAGTAGGAAAATTCTACCATTTTTGTTTTTTTAAACCGCCTAGGACACTCGCACAGCCTACTTATTTGGCCAAAATCTAGTAGCCTATACATTTTGTAGGATGTAAAAAAGGGAAAATCTGCAGGATGCCAAAAATGGACTGATTTCCAATCGTTTCGGGAAAACCTCTTAACATGCAACAGGCCGGTCTGACTCCGCTCACTGTTTCTCATAAGGCACGGCGCTCATGTTATTTACCCTTTTTTCTGTTTATGTCGGATGGGACTCAGTACATGGTGCGTTACCGCCACCGACTGGGGTTAGTTAGAATTACAATGTCAATACTAAAAAACTTTATAGTAGTACATGTCATATGTACTCACTCCTAGCTTTTAAGACGATTTTTGCAAAGGTATCTAACACATCACGCTCTAAAAAGTAATTCAAGGCCTTATTATATAACATAATATAAAAAAGTTTATAATCTTAAAAAAAACTCTGAAAATTACAAAACTGATGATTTGGTTACATATATATCACAACAAATGCTATAAAAAAAATCAAACAGTTGGTTTTGTCTCATATACATCTATTGTTTACATTTATTAGACAAAATTATATATATATATATATATATATATATATATATATATATCATCCCCCCTCCTTGTTATATGCAAAAATCTTACATTTTGTTTGATTCTTATATCACTACACTCCAACTCCAGTTAAATTTTGTAGTGTAAAGTCTATTGAAAGGTTTACGGAAAAGGATTAGGGCTACTGGGGAAAAAAAATCCAATTATTATCATGGGAAAAAAGTCAGAATTCTTTTTTTTTTTTCTTTTTTCTCAGAATTCTGACTTTGGGAGGTTGTCATCAGATTTCTCATTGACCTGGGAGATGATATCAGTGCCTTGTTCGAGGACTTTGAGGTAAATATAATACTGTAGTATTCATTATTTTTAACAATGAATGAGCTTTTTATGTAGTAAAAAGCAATCATTGACATCAGTTAGATCTGTCATTCCCTAAGAACCTCAAATACAGTTTTGAGGTATACCAGACAGTACTGCTGGATTCTGGAAACTTTTCAAACAAGGTTCAAATACTGAAGAATTACCTATGAATTAGGGCTGCTTCATTGTGATGTGATATGCGCAATAGTCACATTGCAAGTTATGCATTGTTTAAGTCCGTGTAAATCAGCAATAAATTTGTGTTCTGAGTTTGTCACACCATGGAAACATGTGTCAGTGACCACTGAGCCAAATTTGAAAGATTAAAAAAATTGCCAAGTACATAAAATAAGGTCTGAAAATCATGGACAAATATATAATATATATATGTCCATATATATATACAAACAAGCTCTTCTCTCTGCTGTGGAACACTGGGGGGGCGTCAGTCAGATGTGCTTGGCCACACCCACATGCGGGAGGGGGATCCGCCTCCATGTACTGTATGATGACGTTACCTACATTAATTATGGAAGCAAGCTCTAGCAGCGTGATGGGACACAGCCAGCCCTACCTGTTTGAGCCATCAGAGCCAGAAACTAACTCTGAGTCAGACACTGATAGAGCTCAACCTCGTCTCCATCAGAATGATCATTTATTTCTCCATTTATCATATTTAACAACATAGATTACTGACGAGTAACGTTACAACCTAGACAAATACAGTTAGGCTATCAATCCACCCGTTTCTTCAGAGGACTATGGGTGCTGCTGTGACAGGCAACTACTTCTGCTGGCAGGTATTGGTTTCTGGTTGCATAGCAACTATATGGCTGACCACTGTCAGCGACAAAGAGGCGGGGTTATGCTAGTGATGGCTCAGTGATATAACACGACTATGATTTCTGACCCGCCCATTAAATCCTGAACAGAGAAATTTGAAACAGTTTGTGAAGCCGAGCTCCACAATTAAATCCTGAAATGTTGAATGACTTTTACATGGGTTCAAGAAATACATCAGTTACCGATTTAATGTGTTGAGAAGAAAATGACTGATTTTTATTTACATAGACTTTAAGAAAACAAATGAGTCCATCTGGACCTGAAAACTATATTTGAGCCTTTCAAGTTAGGTTTATGTAACCTGTCTATGTCCAGGCACATTGCTAATAGATGTAATCTCACCTGTTGTTATGAGGGTTTTGGCAGAGCGACGTGGACAAGTGACTGAGAGAGAGGGAGCAGTGAATGATAGAGGAGCATACAGAGCTTGCATTTGCCAGAACTGCAAGGGGACCCCAAAGGCTGACAGTAGACACACAGATCCCCTAAAGGGGCCCCATGTCACTGCACTCACTTGGTATGCTTGCTGCTATGGAGTAGTGAGAGTGCCAAATTACAAAAAATACAAGAATATGCAAATAAAGTGGAAATATAAAGATGATAAAATAAAATGAAATAAATAATTAATGTTGCTATAAAAAGCAATTTTAATCAAAAAATTAATCCATAAAGGAAAAAGCTAATACAAGTAGAAATATAAAGAAAAAAAGGGAGAAATGTGCTTATAAATAGAGTAAAATAATGTGGCTATATAAAGTGATATTAATAAAATTAAATAAATAAATAAATAAATAAATAAATTAAAGAAAAGGCTAATAAAAGTATAAAATTAAAGAAATACATTTATTTAAAAGGCACATTAATTTGATGTTGTGATCAGTGAATTGCCATTGCTTTTTAGATGCACTTTATTGTTGCTTTTTCTGCGCACATTAAACGTCACATTGTCGTTGCTTTAACTGCTTACGTTTTTTATTTTTATTTTTATACGGGTTATATTTTGTTACACTTACAGTGCACATCATAGTATCACTTTAAAAGTGAAAAATATGCGCAGAAAAATGTGTGCAGGAGGAATGTTGTTGTGTGCCGGCGCAGAAGGAATCCACATTGAGAAGAAACATGGCGATGGGAAATTTGACAAAAGAAATTTGAAGACCTGCTGAAGTTAAAAATTGTGTATCATTTGTTCAATTGATTGTTTGATCATCGTAACCCTGAAGCCAGGCTTGATGGTAGCTGCACGTGCAAGATGAAGATTTGTGTATGTGTGTGTGTGCACTTACCTCAAATATGTGCCAGTGTGTGTGTGCCTATCTCAAATATACTGACAGCTGCTGCTCAAGATCAATTGCTTTATCACTGCTCAATGATTCCATTTTTATTGTACTGCAAATTTTCACAATTAAGTGTGTAAAATTGTCAGTGATGCAAGTTAAAGTATGTTACAAAATTACAGATGAGTAAAAAAAATACAAGGCAGTGAAATAAAATGATAAAATTCACAGTATTTTCATGGTGAGTATTCATTACAAGTGTTTTTAGAGTAATTTTTCAGTAAATGCTGTTGTAGAGGGATGGAATCACTTGGCATCTCCAGCAGCCAAGATGAGGAAAAATTTAGATGACAATGAAGCTCAACAAAACTTTGACAGGTCAGTCATGTACAGCAGTGGATGATATGAGGTGCAGTTACCATAGAGACAGGACTTCCTGCAGGTAAATGATTGATAAGGAGCTCCCAATTATTCTGAGAATGCTCAGAAAAGATCTGAAGGGCTTGAGAGGAAATTAAAGGCTGATGTGACACTGTTTAAACAATAAAGTAGAGATGAACTTGTGAGATCCTGTGCAGTGCGCACATAAGACAGGACATACTAATGGGACCAGTTCAATGCCTGTATCCTTAAGAGATTTAATTTCACGACAGGGTTCATGGGTGGGTGGATGTTGTATCTTTAATTCAGTAATAGTCTAGCCTGGACACTGAAGATGAAATTAGTTTTTGGATTACACTTGTGGTCACATGCTGCCACCTTGTGGCCAGACGGTCACAGTCTGGGTTTGTTTGTGTTTCAGTTTCAAGGGCCTTAAAGAGTACAACTACTAGCAAACATAGAAGTTGCGATCGTTGATATACTGATTTACAATTTCTCAAGAAAATCAATAAAGTCCAGTCAAGTTTTTAGAATCAGCTGAGTTTCTACAACAGCAGGTCTTCATTATAGCATTTAACAGATTATCAGAAAAAGAGCCATAAAATAACAGTCCATTCAAAATGATTCTTTGCTCCATTGGAGACATACATGTCTGTTGTTTCTTTCAGAATTTGAAGGTAAATAATGTGTTGGGTGTTAAATTTGACTGCTTCTGCAGAAATGCTACTATTACGCAGTACCTCGCAGGTGTCTTTGGAACTGTGAAACCTAAACAGCGTTAACTAGAAACTTTATATAATTGAAGGCTGTGGATAAGAAACAGCATGGGACAACTTCTTCTGTACGACGTGATGTGTTTCAATGACTGCTAAGGACAAAAGCACATTGAACCAACCTTCACCATCTCTGTAAAAATAACATCACCAGGAACAGCTCCAGACAAACCAGACAAGAATAAATCTCATCTTACAGACTTTCCTCTCTTTAGATGACATGTCCTCATGTCAAAGTTATGGAAAAATAAATCTCATCCAACTGTTTTTTTCCCCGTTTTTCTATCTTTTTGTCTTAGTTTCAATCAGTAGACTGTGTCCCATATCTCACATCAAAAAACACTGTGGCCTTCTAACAGTCCATCTGGCACGAGTGGTTGGTAGGTCACCAACGTGTCCTACAAGGCAGTACAGGAGGATCGGTCTGCCTTGGGTAAACAAGGGAAACCCGACCAGAGGGGGAAGCAGGGGCAGATGACTGTCCTGTGTCAGTCATTTCGTTTACATGAAGTTTCAGAAATTGGACTATGATCTTAGTCAGTGCAAGATCGGGCTATTAAAATGCATGTAAACAGTTCAGCTGGGCTGAATATGGACTCTGTGTAGCTTGTTTGACACACCTAGATAGTGCAGTTGCAAACGAGCTGTGGTTGATTCGGTAGGACTCGACGGGTCTCACTAGTCCTCGTCGTTCAGCAGGATGAGGAAGTAGATGACCATGATAAATGGGGCCACTGTGCTCATACAGTCTGTGGCTCCAACACAACACACACCCTGAAACATACATAAATAAAAACATGAAGAGCTACAGTTGTATCCATCTCAGCCATCGTAGTTAGAATGTTGTTATCTCTTTGGGTGAACCGAAAATAATTCAATACGCATACAGCTTCACTGATCAATAAAGGACACAGCGCCGCCTATTGAAGCAGAGTGAGACGTTCTCAGCCAGAAGTTCAATTCTCTTTAATGCATGTATACAAAGACCAAACCAGACAAAGATGTATATCTGGGGTATGTGTCCATAGCCAAGGGGGGAACTGTCCAATTCACTGGTGCTGAAGTCGTGTCCCAAGCAGACTTAAAATGTTTAAATCTGTCATAGTGAACAACTTTGATTCCAGTTTAGGGGTGTCTCGAGTCCAAAAAGGTGAAGATAAGTCCCTTGTTTTCTGATGAGACAACCTTGTAGGGTCCAATCCAGTTTGGCTCAAGTTTCTGTCTCTGTGTAATATGATCATCCAACCATACTAAATCTCCAACTTGATATGGGTTGTACTTGAGCTGTCTGTTGAAGTAGTGTTCGCGTTTGATGCTCTGTTCTTCACGATTAGAACAAACAGACTGAAAAACGGTGACCAGCAGTTTTACAAGTTCTGAGCCATAGTCCTGTATAGTCTCAACAGGCTTAGCGAGATCCACATTTGCTTGAATATGAGGTTCTCTGCCATGTGCAGGAAAACAGGGTGAATATCTAGTGCTAGAATGTGGAGATGAGTTAAAAGAAAGAACCACAGCTGGAAAACAGTGGTCCCATTCACCACCATTTCCATGAACAAGTTTTGCCAACTGTTCTTTCAGAGTCCTGTTAAATCTTTCCACCATCCCATTTCCACCGGCATGGTATGGTGAGGTTCTTTTCCTTTGATGTTTAGTCTCTGACAGATCATTTGAACTATGACTGATTCGTACTGTCTGTCTTGATCTGAAAATAGTTATTTAGGAACTCCATGCTCAGAAATGTATTACAACAGTGGTTGCTTTTTGATCAGCCACACGTAGGATAAGCATTAACATACTTTGTAAAATGGTCTTGTACCATAAGTGCATATCTATGTCCTTGGGAAGTAAGTGGGAGCTCAGTAATGTCTGTGCACACAAACTGAAAAGGCTTCTCTGCTTGTATGGATTGAAGTAGAGCTCTGTGCTTTGGCACTGGCTTCCTAAAAGCTTCACATATATGAAACATCTCACAAAACTTTTCAATATCAAATCTCATGCTTGGTCAATAGCACACAGTTAAGGCTTTCTTAAGTGTGCAATCAGCACTTTGACCAGAGCAGGGATTGCCATGGAGAATGTTCAAAGTGGCTGTGATAAGCAAAGTGTGAATGAGCACTTGATAAACAACTGGTTGACCTGGTGCAATATGTGCTTGTCTACATAATATTTCACTGCACAGTGCAAGTTCAGGAAACAGCCACCAGAGTTTTCTTTGCTTTTTTAGGCCTATGGTTTTGTTGTACCCACTTGTTTACTTCTGAGAGAACAGGATCTCAAAGTTGTTCAGCTCGAATCTCATCATTTTGATTAGAAACTGAGTTTTGCAACAACACCATACCCATGTCATTAGCTGGTATAACAGCAGTGTCTTTTTCAGAAGAACAAACCTGAGCTGTCATGTCTGAACCTGAAGAAGAAATGGGCTGCACTGGGATACTGATCAACTTGGAAGCAGGAGAAAGAGTTTCCAGTTTGGCAGGTAAAGGGTGGTTCTCAGGCACAGAAACGGCATCCTAAGACTCTTGTTTAGAGAGGGGAATCCTTGACACAGCATCTGCATTTGCGTGTTACTGCCATCTTTATGTACAAGTGTCCACTGATAGGGATCCAACTCAAGAGCCCAATGACCTCGTCGTCCTGTAGGGTCATGTGTGACATCCATCTTTCTCAAGCTTATCAGTGATGATGGTGAAGGGATTACAACTTAAGTAGTGTTTGAAATCTCTGACAGACCAAACAATGGCCCACAGTGCTTTGTCATATGAAGACCACTTTTTCTCTGTGCGGGTCAAAACTGTAAGGGGGATTCAGTTTGGTTTCTCTGAGTCTGGTAGACTATCACCTCAGAGTAGATTCAGGTGTGTGTGTGTGTGTTTGTGTTTCAGTTCGTGTGTGTCACTCCTGTTGTCTGTTCTTGTGTAGCTGCTTAGTTGGCTTCCTCGTTTTGAGTTCAGTGTTTCTTGTGCTTTAAGTTCGCCCTTTTGGATTTTTGTAAGTCTGAGGTTTAGTTTGATAAATCTTTTTGTTTGAATTCTGCGCCTGGGTCCTCCCTTTATGTTTCTGGCCACACACACATGACAGAATCTACTCTGAGGTGATAGTCTACCAGACTCAGAGAAACCAAACTGAATCCCCCTTACAAAAACATGGCTGGCATGTGCTATATATAACCCATTCTTCACATCTGAAATGCAGTTAAGCACTCTGTTGTCCACTCAAATGTCACATGTTTTTGTGTTAGTCTGTGAAGAAGAAGAGCAATGAAAGCAGATCTATGCAAAAAAACGTCTGTAATAGGAGCAAAGGCCAAAAATGCTTGAATTTCAGTGGGTGATGTTGGCTGAGGCCACTCACGCGTCTTGTTGCTGTTCAGAGTGTCCAATGCCAGACCATCCCTTGAAACAGTGCACCATATAGTTAAAGGCAGGGTTGGTAGTCATGGAAAACTAGCATTAATTTGAATGTAGCATCTCCTCAGGATCCCGTTTAGCCACTGCTTTCCCACACGCAGAGCTCCTCCAAAATGACACCCCCACTCACATGCACGATCATATGACTGATTCAAAACCACAGACTCAAACTGGTCCTCAGCACATCGTTTTTGTTTGCTCTACGTTAGCAGTAATCAGGGTATAGGTAGTTTTTCTGCCATTCTCTAGCGTACTTGGATCCCTCTTGGTTATGTAAAAGTACCCACAGGAGGCGGTCAGAACGGCAGGATGGGATTTGATTGGTTTAATAAATTGGACCCTAAACACTAGGATTGGTTGATGTTTTCCCAGGTTTACTCCTGCTGTAGACAGCAGATATTTTTCATACTATTTTAAGAACACATCATGCATTGATTGACATCAGGACATAAAGACATCTAAATCTGATCAACAACACTGACTTTAACAGCTAATTTGCAAAACTCACATTTCTTCGGGTAGAGACCATGTCCTGATGTAAATGCTGTTTCCGTTCTGTCCAAAGGATCCATTTCAACTTGCCAGCATCCATTTGACATGTCCATGGTTGAGAAAAACTGAGATCCAGACAGTGCATCCAAACTGTCATCAACTCTGGGGAGAGGATGAGCATCGGTGATGGTGACAGAGTTTAATTTCCTGAAGTCCACACAGATCCTGTATGTGCCATCCTTTTTTCTTACCATGACAGCTGGGCTGGCCCAGGGGCTTTTGCTGTCCTCACTCAAATCTTGAACTTTAAGGTCCTCAGCTAGCCAGCAGATTTCTGCTTTCATGGAAGGAGAAGTGTGTTAGGCCCTTTGCGAGATGGGACTGACACATTTTGTTGTAATTTTGTGTCTAACCAATTGAGTCCTTCCAAAGTCATGTGGGTGCTGACTGAAGACATCTGAAGATGACTGTAACGTGTCTTTCAGCCTTGTTTGTTGTGGACTTGTAAGGTCAGGGTTTGACACATCTGGTAGTTCAGCCTGTTTAGGAACACCTGGCATCTGAATGTTAACTTTACAAACAGAATGCTCTCACAGTGCACTCATCATCATCACTGCTGTTAGGTGGAGCATAAAAAGTCCTGATTAGAGTACCACAATGCAACATGACATCATCACTAGAAGGGTTAGCTACTTTTACATGGATGAAACCATTGTTTACTTCTGACACAGTCTATGCAGCCTGAAGACATCAAGTTTAGCATTAAAGACCATCTCTGAGATGGCTGGAACTGTAACTGTAGTAACAGCGTGTTTTCTAAATGCTGTGCTTGTTTTTTTGGGCCACCATAGAGGAATGTAAACGAATTACTAATTAATTATGCAGTGTCGAAGGGGTAGGATTATAAAAGCTAATGCTGTGGCTCAGTGGTAGAGTTGTCGCCCCACAATCAGACGGTTGTGGGTTCAATTCCAGCTCCTGCATGCCGAACCTTGAGCAAGACACTGAACCCCAAGTTGCTCCCACTGTTGTTCAATGGTGTATAAATGTCGTGTGAATGTTAAATATAGCTGATGGTTTGATTAGCATAAAAATTGCTATCAGTGTGTGAATGTGGTGTGATTGGGTGAATGAGGCTAGCAGTGTAAAGCGCCTAGCGACTAGAAAAGTGCTATATAAGTACTGGTCCATTTACCATTCTTCCCACACCTTTTCCAACATGTTAATATTGTTTCTCTCCTGTTGGAAATAAAGCCCTCAGGTTGATAAAGCCTGCGGACGCTGTTGGAGGAAGACTTGGAGCCCTGATTCCATTCACTGAGGGGAAAAAACAAACAAAAAAACAAAAACACGTCTCATAAAAACACCTACATCTTACTAAAGAATTTAATGGATCACTTCGTTCAGCCTCCTTACAGGTGCAGGTAAAGGCCCTGAACCCCACCCAACTCTGCAACAACAAAATCTAAATCAAAAGGTACTAAAGACTTTTATTTAAACTTTTCAACAGAAATTAAAACCCTGAAATGGTGTGAACAGGGTTCCCACATGTCCTGGAAAAGCTGTTAAACCTGGAAAATGGTTGGCCAATTTTCCAGTCCTCGAAAACATGAAAATAGGGAAATAAGAGGTCAAATGTTCTTAAAACAGTGAATTTATTCTAGAAAGTTATTTATCCTCCCCCTGATTTGAGAGAAAATGCAAGCAATAGATAGATTCAGTAACTTTGCAGACCCTGTTAGGATTTAGTGCCTAGAGACAAAACTAGAGACTGTAAGCTGAAAAGTGCCGCTAGTATTGGTCTGTGAGTGTGAGGTTTTTCTCTCACTTTAGCAGCTGAAATGTCCTTGAAAATAATAAATAATTTCAGGGTAAGAGTGGGAACCCTGTGTAAACAGAACGATCAGAACTCAAATTGTGCAAAAAGACAAGAATAGCTCATAAATCTCCACTAGAGGACAGCATTTCTCCACATCTTTCGAAGCTCTCTGACCCACAACTCACAGGACACGATTTGTTCTGACAGCACAGTTGGGAGACTCTAGCTTTAAAAGCTAAGAAAACATCTTATACATGTTACTTTTCACTCTTCTTCATGTGACTGCTTGCCATTGTACACACTGTGAGCCTGTGCTGATGGCTGGTGACGTCTGCCTGTGCACGCACAACAGCATTTATCTATTTTGGGGTGCTCAGGAGAACACAAACATATACTCAGAAACAGATTTTTTAGGGAGCGAAAATCAACCCTGATGACGACTCATCATGTTTTCATCAGGTGTGTGTGTGTGTGTGTGTGTGTGTGTGTGTGTGTAGGATTGTAGCAAAGCAAATAACTGTAACCAGGAGAAGTGGGCTGTCCAGCTGTCAGAGGAGTCCTGCTGTCTTCCTCAGTGTGTCATAGCAGGTATTCATCCTCTTAATCTGCCGTGCGGGAATTGAGGTGGTGGTGAGCACCGTCCTCATCAGCACAGTCATTGTTCATTTCTCTGTGTGTGCTGCCTGATCTGGGGGCTTAATTACCAGAAGTGCAGTGGTTGGCAAAGTGGGAGGACTGAAGTGGACACTTTGAACTCTAATCCTCCACGTGAGTCGCACACAAATCAAATGTGCAGTGCTTGTTCAAATGGAAAAATCTCAAAGTCAGGCTGCAGCGCTCTCCTGGGGAGGAGCAGCTCCAGTTTGTTCCAGCATTTCACACTCTGCTCTGATTCTGTGAAATGTGAATCATCCTTCTCACAGAAACGCTGGATCACACTTCCCCCACCACTGAAGTTGACAGGATTTTTGTTTTCCTCTCTCAGTCTTTCCTCTATTTTGACTCCAGAGTCAGCACTGGTAGATTTCCTTTAAGTCATTAGGTTTCTTCTTTGATGAAACTTCCCTCATGAAGTGAGATAATTACAGCGATCAAGCGGTTGCAATCCACAGAAATTGGATTTTTGTAATTGGCCTCTGATGAATAATGTATGTGCCTCTCTCTTGACTTCTCTCCATCACTGCTCTTCATGGATCATTAATTTTCTCTTTTAGCTCCTCAGACAGTGCAACAAGGTTTCAACAATTACTTTGGGAAGAAGGCCTCCTCTGCTATTCCCAATACTCCAGGGGGCGGTTCCAAAGTTGTGACCATCGCCAGTCTCTACCATAGGCTGTATAATTAATGGATGTAGTCTTCATGACGTCACGTCTGTTTCTGAAACAGAGTTTTGAATTGGCCGGCGCGGCCATATTGGAAATGAGGCTGGCTTTAAGTCTCCACATTAACAGTCATGTGATTGGACAAACTGACTATCCTAATATGTTCTAAACTGCCGAGTTATGAAAAAAATCAACCCATACAGTGCGTGCCGTTAGCGAAATTAGTGATTCAGACGGGAGACATTTTTTGTCCCAGGCTGTAAACATGTTTATTTCTGCTGTGAAAACAGCTTTTTTTTTTGGCTTGGTGTGTTTGTGACTCCCAGTACTTCTGGAGCCAGCCTCAAGTGGACACTTAACGAACTGCAGATTTTGAAGTACTTCAAAGAACTTGAAGAACTTCAGCATTGACTCATTTTCAGACCGGAAGTTGCCACCATACCAGTCCAAGTGAGAGCTTCTAGCCAGTGGAGAATAATAGGTGGTATAAAACATGAAGGACACTGTCCTGTAAAGAATTCATAAATGATATCGAAATAGCCTCACTTTTATATATTTGCCTGACCATAATCCACACCTCAAAACTGAGATTATCAGCACCAAAATTGGTTATTTCTAGAGTAGAGTAGAGTAACCTCCTTACAACAGTGGATGATGGTGCTCATGGGAAATGGTGTCTTATCCCTGAAAAACACTATAGATTTAAACTAAGGTGTCTCTAAGCCTGTGATGATTACAAATTTAGCAAGACGATATATTGTCCCACAAATTATTGCTGATGTGCAATTATGTTATTGTCAAGATTATTTTGGGACCAAATTAACCACTAATGTAACGATAATTTAATCATTACAATCCAAGTGCACCCTTTCAAAAGTAATGAACTTTTATTTGTAATTACGAGCTCTTATTAATTATTTCTAATCTTTATTTCTCATTAACTTTTTATTTCACTCTGTTGTAAAGTTCTGGAATTGCTGTTTGCAGCATGTATTTTCTCACAGGCAACTTGTCTGTCAGTCAAACCTTTGCAGTGTTCCTCGGAATACTGCCTTTTTAAACTGTATTAAAGGCAACAGTTGCAAACTACACTTTCTGAAAGCTCAAGTCATTTTCTGCTGTACCATTTGTGTTTACTTTGTCATTCAAACTAGAGCTGCACCATGTGGCAAATATTGTGATGGTGATTATCTTGGATAATGTTGCAATTGTGATTATAATGAATGACAAGTCTATATGCTTTGTTATAGAAGACTATGCAGATGTTATATAGTTGTGAAATATGCACTTCACAAATAATAACAACAACAATTTTTTTTCCCTACATTTTGAATTTCAAAATACAGCTAAAGAAAGATTGTACAGTACCATTCAGTGAAATTTTTGTTTTAACTTATACCCTACCCCCCCCCCCCCAAAAAAAAAAAAAAAAGAACAAAACAAAAAAAAGACACTTTTTTTTGTTAAATCTGTAGCCTATTGATCCTATAAATCCCTTCAATTCTGATTCTGAAAGTTTTCTTGGAAGAACTTTGTATAACTTCTGATTTGCTCTTATCCCGAAGGTGGACTATTTGCACCTGTGTGACCAGCAAGGGCATCATCTGGACCTGGAGCAACTCTCGTGGTGAAGGCAGACTTTTCTCCATGGAGGTGGTGTATGAGAGTGTAAGTGTCATATGTGTCCCTTTGTTATTCCTGAAAAGATAAAAGAGGTTTAAAATCCTGAACTGTCCCTCACCTGCTTCCACATCCATCTTTTCTTACAGGGGGAGATTTGTCTGAGGGGCTTTAACCAGGAAGTGAACAAGTTCTTCAGGTGAGATGTCCCCACAGATAACGGTTCAACTACATCCTGTTATGTGGTTCTCACTGTGCTGTCAAAGACGGATTAGGGTGTGGACTGGTCCTCCAGCAGCTGCCACTACTTAGTGAGTCAAAACCATAGAGACTATGAATGAGTCATCTGGCTACACTCTGCCCAAACAATAAGCAGCTTCTGATCATCTGCCAGCTGTGGACTGTCTGAAGGCGTATCTCGTTTGCAGTGTTCAGTCAGGTGATCTGTGATTAACACATGGGTTCATCCATCTGTACGACCCAGGTCTACGACATCTCCAAGTCCTTGATGATCGCCAACAAGCACGTCCGTGAAAAACGACTACGATATGACGCTGATTGAGGAGCGCACCATCATCCCCTGTGAAGACGGTTTGATATCCCTGTGGTGCAGGACGACTTTGTGTCCATTGCCAACCTGGGAAGCAGAGAGAAAGACTCCATTGTCGGTCAGGGAAGAAAGAAATGTCAGTCAATCTGTAGACGACCCTCCTTTTTGTCTTTGTGACCCCATACTGGATTCCACATTGTGCTGGAGTTTCTTTATATAAAACATATTACACAGGACTTTAAAACTGATATCTGGCCCACAGATTCTTCATGTTGCTCTTCTCAAAGCTTGGCTTTATGAGAAAGTTGGTCACCTGCTGGTATGAAAGTTGATTTGCTTGAGCTGCAGACTTTTAACATGCTTGTTATTAACTGAAACTTTCAGCCTTAAATAATTCAAATACAGTTTTCAGGGAGTAACATAAAGCTAGATTCACTTTTTTCAAGATCACTGGTCGAGGAAAATCACGTTTGATCCGGAAAATAACAGTCATGAGTTAAATACCTCACTGTGATTGGCAGAGAGGTGAAATGCTCAGAGAAATACTATTATACCTTTACTGCCTGCCTGTTACTGTCAGTAGGTTTATGTAATGGTCAGGCAACTGGTTAGACAACATCTAAGTTGAAAAAGTGTGGAACAACTCAACTCCACTTTATTTATAGAGCACAGCTGAAACAAAGTGCTGTACATAAAAAAACCCGAAAGGCATAGTACCAATAAAACAATAATAAAAGCACTTAAATAAATGTTTTATTGTTTTAAAAGCAATTAAAGAATAATAAAAGAATGACTAAAAACAAAGCATAAGACACTGAAACAGGAGCAGAGTCTCAAGTGGGGTTAAAAGCCAAGGAAGTAAAACGAACAAATAAAAAAAAAGAAAAAGAAATGAAAATACAGAAAAGCAAAATAAGTAAGAAACATCCAGTTGTATGCAGCTACATTCATGTTAGCCAATGGGGCTACAGAACAGTCGGGTTGAGCGTGTAGACATGTTTTAACCTTTTTGTCTAATCTCTGTACTCCTTAGAGGTAGGTGAAGTTGCTTCGTTTGCCATACACACTATTGATTCTGCAGCTAGTTATGCTGAAAATAATAAGTATTTCCTACAGAATCCAAAGAGAATGACCTTATCTCTTTTACATTCAACTCACGTCATTATACGCTGGCACTGATGGGCAGATTCAACAGAACACAAACTTTTTGAGCTGCGTCATAAATCCAGTTAACTTCAGAGGTCTCATCAGTGAAGCTGGAACTTCTGCTCATTAATTTTTCTTTACTTGATGACTTTTGGATGAAAACAGTCAGTGTCTGAGTGTAAACCCCTCGTATAGTAAGGGTTAGGGTTAAGGAGCTCTTGTAGGGTTATGGTGGTGAAGTGGTCCGCGTTGGATCCTTACTCTGAGGAAATGCTGAAGCTGTAGCAGTTAAGAATGAGAAGACAACAATACTGAAAAAAGCTGAGTATCACAGGAAAACAACATGAAAGTCAAGAGGCAAGCCCTGGCTGTGAAAAATGAAGTCACACAGGAATGTAAAAAAAAAACAAACAAAACAAAACAAAACAAAAAACCTGCAGTTCTTTGAGATTCTGCTTGAGGATGGCTATAGAAAGACCGTAAACCACACACACACAATGAGCAAAAATGACTTAACCTTTACAACATTAAAAAACACGTTTACAGCCTGGTACAAAAAATGTCATCAGTCTGAACAGCTGATTTCTCTATTGCACACACTTTACGAGGGGTGACATTTTTTCTACCTCATCAGTTAGGAGAAATTAAAGGTCAGGAGTTCACCCAATCAGAGGCACAGCTCAGCTGATTGACAGGAAGGCATCCTTTAGATATTAGCATGGAGACTCAAAGCCCGCCTCATTTCCATTATGGCCCCCTGCTGAAAGAAAGGCTTCAAAACGCTGTCACAGAAACAGATCACAATGACCAGTGTTTCTCAAGTTGTGGTCCGTGGACCACTAGTGGTCCACCAGTGCCTTATAGTGGTCTGCCTTAACAGTGAGAACATTTTGTTTTTTTATGGAACATTAAAAAAAAAAAAAAGAAAAGTTCATTGGGACTCACAACCCCCCCCCCCCCCCCCCCCTGAGAAAACTGTCAAGCTAACGTTAGCGCCGCTAAGCGCTTAGCGCCAGTACACGTATGATGCAAGTTTATGTTACATCAGTTGGCTACCTGGGCTATTGTTCCGGGGCTATTTGGCTTGGTGGTCCGTGAGCTGACATAAACTCCATCCATATTTCATACGGTTTATGGTGAAATAATGTGACGGGATCTCAAAGGCAGCATGGTCGCTGAAGACGGTGTTTCATCTGTGCAGATCAAGCCCTGAGTCACCAAAACATACACCTGGGGCTGAATACACCTGAACAGGAAGTACGTGTAAGGTGTAGTACATGTCTCTGCTCTATAAAGTGAACAGGTGGAACCTCTGTGGAGGTTTGAAGCCTTGGTTTTGTTCATCTTTCTTTTTTTGTTGCAGAAAGTGCTCAAAGTATAATTTTAATAAACCATAGTAAAGATTTCTCCTTTTTATGTAAAGCCCTTTTATTCCTCCACTTCCCAAACAAAGTCTTGTCCCTCACTATAAAAGGTGGGGTGAGGTCATAACACCACTTGAGTCCGCTTTAGACTTTTTATTGAAGAAACCTGTCGTGTCCAACAGCACCCCTCCTCATGTCTCAGAAACAGGCTGTTCACCCTCCAGGCTCAGTTTGTTTCCATGTGGTGGGATGATCCATCGACCAGGAGCTCTTTTTTCTCTTTGAATCCTGGCAACATTTGGCCCACATATTTTATGAGACATTAGGTTTGATGCTGTCTCTTCGTATTTGTTGCCCTTAGACAAATGCACAGAGAGCTGTACAGTTGTGTAACACGGCACATAGAAGAGCAATAAAGCCAGATTTTGTAAGTGAACGTACCATGAGAAAAACCCCTGGTACTGGTGTCTTCTTTAATTCCTCATGTGTAACTGCACATTTGTGAAGACTAAACAAATCATAATTCTCTGAAGCACTGCCAACAACAAAACCCAACCAACCGATACTCAGAGTCCTGCTCCGACTGCACCCCATCATGAGTTATCATACACAGAGGATGGAGTTTGTGGCGCAGCATATAGCTGGATGTGCTGAGGTAATTACTGTGTATGAGCAGAGAGGAAAAGTGGCTTTAATAAGAGCGATGACAGTAATTGCTCGGAGTACAGATTGACTTTGGGCCTTATGGAAGAGCTGATGAGGAAATGAGAACCTCCTGTCACAGGTGAGATGAAGTCATAATGAGGAAGCTGCGCTTATTCTTTTAATGAAGACCGCAGCTCGGACCGCTCTTTCACTCATTTGTCTCTTGGCATCAAACGTTAACTTCATCATGGTTAAAACTTTCTGCACAGTGGGGGTCTGTGTTTATAGGTGAGTAATGGTGACCCAACCTTTGCACCTTTGCAGATAATTGGTGGCATCACTTCACTGCATTAGTCAACAAAGAGAGCTTGATGAGGTGCATTCCTGAAAATAAATTAAAGCCTATTTCTGAGTTTTCTTCTGAATTATGGATGTAGGTGCTGGGTACACAGACACGAGAACTCACTCCTGATTTGAAATGAATGAATTACTTATATCCCAAGAGCCAATTTGTCCCAGAAACTAAGGGACCTGGAGTGACCTGTGGGCATTAACATCTCAATCAATATTTATGATATGTATATGTGGAAGTGATCTGTTTGCCTTGAATATTACACCATGAATGGCTATGGCTCTCACAGAAACATCGCATACATTATTTAAGGAAATTTCAAATGGGAAATACCACTTAATGCCAAAAAAATAAAAAAACTAAAAACGAACAACAACAAAACCTCAGGGCTCAAATGTAATGTAACTTTTTTTAGTTAGAAACCAAAACCAAAAGCTGAGGAGCGCTTAAAATGTTGGGATTCTGTGGCTTTAGGATGAATTTTGTCATTTTTCATGGAGTTGTTGGTGGAACTGCTGACATTGCGCTCTTCTTTGCGCGTGCATATTATATTTTCATTGTGGGAACTTATACTGTGAACTGGACAACAACAACAGTTCAGTGGTGGACTACCATGTTGTGCTTGTGCTGCTGAATCTGCTGACTGCCTTTAACTAAATGTGCATCTGTTGCTCCACTTCTGCACTCAGATAACACACATTTAATATATACACCAGAGGACTACTAAAAGACGCTACAGTTATATCGCCACCTATAGGCCTGGCAAGCATACATCCCTCAGTATTTCAGTGTTAACACAGATTTTTTTTTTTTAACTGTTTTTTTTTTTGTTTGTTTGTTTTTGAGTGATAGTTGTTGTGTAAACCGCCCCTCAAAATCTTTTAGCCTCTCCCTTTGAAAACTGAAACTTTTCACTGCTGGTGCTACAAACTGAAGACATTATTTGGCCATTTCATTAGGAACATTCATTCCCACTATCGTATAGCTTCTAATGTAGATATTAGCATGATCTCCTTATCCATGATCAATACATCTATAGTATCTATTTTTAATCAGCACATAGGCATGAGGTCCCTCTGAAAATGGGATGTCACATCTCAAGAGGCCTTTAACACACCTTTACTTAACGGAGACAAATATGGTAGGGATGCACTTGTGGTCTGGGCATCCATGAGTTCATCACTACCATAAATTCTCTTTTCAGTATGAACATCATTGATTATGTCATTGATTATTACTATTCAGACATGAGGTCCCTCCTGAAAACGAGATGTAGCATCTCAAGAGGCTAACGTCTAACAAATCAGACGACAGGTCTATGGTTCATGGATCTGTCACTAACTTTAGTTCTTACTTTAGTCCACTTGTCTCCTCTTACCTCCCTTCCTTCGCCCACACACCCAACACAGCATGGTGTGGATTTGCTGTTCATCATGAGACTGAGGTCCACATTCAAGATTTCCTGCTGCTTAACAGAAGGTTTTTTCTTGCCGCCATGATGGAGGGATTCATGATTGGCTATATGGATTCATGTTGGGTGTTGGATGTATATATTTGTATATATATGTATAATTGTATCTTTATATGTATATATGTATCTATGCATATATGTATATCCTCAAAATGAAGAGCTTTATGCTCTATTGTAAAGTGTCTTGAGATAACACTTGTTATGAATTGGCGCTATACAAATAAAGATTGATTGATTGATTGATCACCAGCTTCAAGGACTGGGGTCTCAAACACAGACACAGCCCACAATTGATATCAGTTTATAGTGAAATTCAACAAACCACGCTTATGGCCCAGTTGGCTGTTTGGACCATGGAAGAAACGAAACACGATTTCCGTGTTGATCCTGCACCTAAAACAAACATTTGGTTGCTGCTAACATCCTCAAAACGTTGTTTAATCATTCATGTCGAGCACAGAGTGTTTGAGGAGAAGTGGGAGGAAGATTATTTCTGTGGAGTTTAAGGTGGAATTACACCTGTCTCATATGCAAAGAGGAAGTTTCTGTTCTTGAGGAGGATAACCTCACGCTGCATTATTCAAATAAACGTGGAGCAGTATGCAGAGTAGCAGAGAGATGAATAGACACAACGAGCAACACAGCGACAGAAAGAGCTGTCAGCACAACAATATATAACAATGTATTCAGAGAGAAAGAAAGGAGACAAATCAAAGAACAGGTCCAGACTGAGAGATGACCATCTTCAAGATGAACTGAGGGTTTGACCTGAACCACCTCCCTCAGAGCAAATGTGAAAATGTTAAATCATTCATGTAGAGAAGAACAGGTGTTCAAAAGCTGAACTTTTTGTGTGTGAAACACCTGAAGTGGCCCCTTGTGTTGTGTTCGAAAGATGCCTTCGTCTTTAGTGTTAGTGGGTCAAATTTGACCCATGATTAAACTCAGTCTGAAAATATTCAAAGAAAAATATTTTTCCTCTAATACTGTTTTTCACCCCATAGCTGATTCAGTATGTATTCATATCCATGTAAACAGTGTTTCAAATGTTACTTTTTTGGTTCCATAGACCTTTTATCTTACTTTTATGACAGAGGCTTGGGTTCAGGGTAGCCGCTGCTGTCATTTGATGATTCTTTACTCTCTGTCTTCAGTATTGCTCTCATTAGCTAACGTTAGTTCAACTAGAGCCCTTTGAACAACAGCTAACATTGATGGACGATCACCAAAGAACAAAAACTAGAACAGAACAGGCCAATGAACTCCAACAAACAAAGAGACATGACGAACAACACAGCTAGGAGCTAACGTTAGGCTAACATTAGAGAAAATCCCAAACAGTCCGTCAGACTGCTGTGGCGGTTTTAGTGTTAAAGATAACTATAATTATTTCCAACAAGTGACAACATGTTGCCTCACATATGATGTTGACTTACCTTAGAACAGACGTAAACATCCTTATTGATTTTATTCACATTGAGTTGATGTTGCATCTACTGCACAACTTTATCCAAAGAAGACACTTTACTGGGTTGAGATGTGGCCTAAGGAAAGGGTTAAAAATACACTCCATCACCCATCCTCTTAGGATACCTTGTGTCAGAGTTTCATGTACCCCATGAACACCATGTGACCATTTTCAAGTTTAAAAACTCAGAATAACCTCAAGAAAAACAAACGAAAACTGACTCTCTGCCTTTCAATGGATGTCCGAGTAGAGAATGTCTGAGTGTATCGAATTGCTGTATGCACTGTGATTGGCTCATCACATTTTGGGTGGGACTTAGCAATAGGTCAATTGGTGTGTGTAAGAGTGTGGATGAAGTGACCCACCTTACCACCAAGTCCAACAGAGAAGTTTCCTGGAGGGGGATGGATCTGATGGACACGTCCAGGAAGGTGGTGACGGTCACGCTGTGGGGAGAGACTGTAAGTATGAACATTAGATAGAAGCTGTACAAAATCATTCATTCAGGAAGGTGTGTGTTAGGTCTGAAGTGTTTTAAAGGTGCTGCAAAAACCAATACCAGCTTTATAGCTGTTCTTATTCTAACACTGCTCTTTTAAATCTTAATCATCATTCGGAAATAACTGTGATAAAAAAGTAGGGGAATTGTTCTCACTCTAAGATTTTTGACTTTGTCGTAGGATGTAGATGATTTACTCTTCATGAAAAAAATCAATGCTCCATCACACGCTCAATAGAGGGGCACAATGACCTGCAAAAAAAAAGCTCCTGTTGTGAAGCTTTGGTGCATTTTAAGTTAGACTGACATGAAGGTGTTTAATTACAAAGCTTTGTAAAAAAACATCAGCTGATGCATCACGTTCACTGAAGAAAGCATGCAGTGTGTAATTGAAGCTGATGTGAAACCTCAGACTGAATTCCCTGTCACAGGGTGATAAAGTGACTGTCCTCTTGCAGTTGATTTTTACCTGTGGCGCGGAGGGACTGTGCTGAGTTTGCCACCATTTTTTTTCCTTCTGACAAGCGGCACAGTGTACCGTGTTTGTTTGTTCGACAGATACCCTTACTCTGGGGGGACTACCGAGGCACACAAGATGTGGAGTTTAGGAAGAACAGCGGGAATGCCAAAAAGCAAGTGTTGGAGATATTCCCCCTCATATCTAACAGCCGTACAGTTGGCATCTCTTTTCTGTTACCGTTTTCTGTCAGGTTTCCACAGCACAAAGGACGAAGAAACTACAGAACTGAAAAGCAACAAAACATGAGCCACATCTTTAAAACAGTAAAAAAAAAAAAATCTGGGTTTTGATGCTGAAAACGTGATCCTAGTTGAGAACACTAAGGGTCAGTACCTTGATGCACCACTTTTGATTGGGACCTAAACATCTGGAGTCATATTTGGTGTGTTTACATTACATTTTTGCACAGTTTATGGTGAAACTTGGAACAGAAAGCAGTGAAAATAGATATATACTGTAATAATTGGTGAAGTCATCCAGTGTTCATTATGCTGATGAAAATGACGATGAAAAATGTTCATTAATGTACCTTTTTTCCATGATGAAGGTGGGCAATGACTTGGGATGGGGATCGAAACCCGAGTCTAATTGATCTATTTCTATTTCCATGTTGAAATCTGTGCTTTAAAAAGTGAAAAAAATATTTAAGTAATGCATTGTAGCGTATCATGATGATATGTTTAATGTTAAATTTTTAGATCTTTCGACTTGTTAAGCTTCCGAGCTCCAAGCTTCTTACCACATCTTTGCCAAAGATTTTTGTAGCCAAACATTAAAATATTAAAATTGAATAGAAAAAACATCAAACCATTAAAACTTCACTAAAGTGAAAGATTACTAACAGAAAAGTATCCATAAGGACTTGAATCGATGAGGAGTATGAATAAGGAGAATCAGAATCATCTTATCTTTAAGAATAATCAATACTTTATTGATCCCCAAGTGGATGTTGCTTTTTGGTTTACAGCTACTCCCATTCAAAAATTTTAAAATATAGGAAAATACAAAATATAAGCATAAGTGTCATTAAAAAATGAAATAATAAAATAGAATTAAAAAATGACATAAAAGAAATACAATATAAAAAGTAATATAAAAATATAATATAAAAAACAATATAAAAAATATAACATAAAAATAATATAAAATATGTACATTCTACTGAGAAATATATGGTATATAAATAATGACATAAGTTATGGATTATTGCACAGAGTATCATCAAGAAAACAATGATCCCCATCCTTAACAATGATGAGCTAAAATACTTCACTGATGATTAAAAAAAAAAAAAAAAAAAACTCAGGCAAACATTTATTTTTGTTTTTGTGAGCAAGGTGTTGATGAAAATGTTCTTAGCTTTTCACTCTCTTGCAGTTTAAGACCTTGATGACCACTGTTCCTCTTTTTGCAACAGTTTGAAGAGATTCTTTAACCTTTGTGATTGATTTTTTATTTATTATTAATGTGGTTCAAATTATATGTCTGTGACCTCAACAACATTGAAAATGAGGGAAACCTCAATGTCTTTTTCCAGAATAAATAAAGGTTTGAATGAATGGTTGATCATTGGAACAGGATTCAATATCGGCAGATATTGATTACTAAAAAATTAGATCCCTATCAGGGGGCAAGAAATGCTGATCATGACATCCTAAGTTTTGTTAAAAGTTAAAATAAAATTTGTGTTGACTAAAACTAGACTGAAATGTTTTGAATTTTCGTCTCTTACCAAATACCTATAAACTAAAGCGCTAACCAGTCAGTGGTTATTTTGACACAGTGCTAAGTGCTGATTAGCGGTTCAATGCGCTGTGTAATCATACAGTCCTTTACTTGTGAGTATTGTAACTGTAAGTGTTTCAGAATGTAGCAGCTCTTGATTCTTCACTTTTTCCTCATTGTGCCCAATGCATAAACTGATCCACAAAAACAAATACCAAACAAACTTCTGATACCTCTGTCCTGTCATCATCTTGTTTAGTGTAGGCAGAAACGTTCGATGGCTCTGGTCAGCCCATTTTAGCCATGAAGGGGGTGAAGCTCTGAGACTATGGAGGCCGCTCCCTCTCTGCATCCTTCAGCAGCACCCTGATGATCAACCCAGACATCCCCGAGGCGTACAAGCTGTGAGGTTGGTGAGTGAGCATAAGGGTTGTAGATCAGTGATTCCCAACCTTTTTTCCCCTGGAGCCCCCTCCCCCCCATGTGAGATATGAATATTTATGTCTTTCTTTGGTCCTTTCTATATTTAATTTTCTATATAGCTCCAGATCAAAGCAGCAGTGATGTAAGGTTTCCTCTCTTATAGATCAGGTCTATACCTTCTTCTTCTATCAAACAGACTTAATAGTCTCATGTTATTTCTTTAGTTTACATGATGGGATGGTCTCTGTATCACACGCAGAAGAGTTCCGCTTCAACACACACAGACACACAAACACATCCAAGCGCACTCCGTGTAGCAGACTGAGAGTCGATCGGGAAAAATAATGTGAAACCAACACAAGAAACACAGAAACAATCTCCGGGTGAAACAACAGTGTCCCACGAGTCTGTCTTCATAGTTTACGAGCTTGCACATGCTGCCACAGTCACAGAGGTTTCAGAGTTGCGGTTACTAAATAATGCTTTATTTTTAAATGTGGACATGAATATATATTCTAAATGGCTTTTCACAGACTTTTGAGTACCCCATTAATCAAGTCATTATTATTTTCTATTTAACCCTCAGGATTCCAATCCCACTTTTTTTTTAATGACTGGCATTTACTGAATGTACCACAAGTGATGTTAGCAACATGTCTAAACAGAGCAGAGAAGACGGGAGAATTTCATCAACATCACTTTGATTCTCATGCCTTCTTTAAAAATTTGCAGAAAATGAATCGTTTGCTGTAGATAAATTCTGTAAAAAACCAGAAAATTCAGAGCTCTTTAATGCTTTCAGTGAGCTCTGAATGATCCACATACTTTGGATTCGCGCCTCAGAAATTCTTTGAATTGTTCTTCCCTTGTCGTTGTCTTGCAGGTATAAAGTTTGTGCTCAGAGCCGCTCAGCTCTCTGTCTCATTACTGACAGAAACTTCTCTGCAGATGGACATGATGCCTCTGCAGTGTAGACTGTAAACTGTGTAAACAGCAGTGACAGCACTGACTGTAAATAGTTTATAAAGAGTAAATATCTTGTAATAATGTTGTAATAATTGTTTAATTCTGATGATGTTCTACTGCTCAGGAGACATTGTTGAGTTATCCTGAACCCATAGAGGAGCAGGACTTCATACTGCAGTGAAAAATGAGACCACAGTCAGGAAAAACATTTACAAACATCAACATCTGTAGATTCTTTGAATGTAGAGACACCACCAAGATTTTTCCTCTGTTCCTTAGAGGCTACCTGAAAATGAGTTGATACACTGATTCATTAGTTTTTTCAGTTTTTAAAAGGGTAAAATCAGAGGACTTCATTCTTTTTCTCTCATGATTTGTAGCTTTTAAATTTTGTCACACTGCATGAAGACATAATTGAGTTCCATCAGCCTTTAGCAGGGGTGGGCAATTCATTTTTATGAGGGGCCAAATGAGAAACCTGTATTGCATCAGAGGGCCGCACCGACAATAACATGAACTTAATCCTATGCAATATTAACTTTTTTCATTCTAAAATGCACTTAACTTACTTATATTTTGATTAGCTGCTACTAATAACCAGAAGAATCAGGATATTCTTTATATGTGTGAAATTGTGTTGCAGGTCAAATTGGGAAACACTATAATAGGAGTAATAAACAATAAAAACAGAAACAATCATTGTATTATTGTTTCATTTTATGTTTAACTTGTTAGTCTACACAAATACTGAAAACCTTTATAACAACTTTATAAAAAAAAAAAAAAAAAAGAATTTTTTTTTTGCCTCATTTTAACTCTTCAGTGAGAAAAATCTAGTCTGCCTTGAGCTTGAACAAGTGCATTGAAAATCTGGCTGAATTCTGAGATGGCTGCGTGAAGGACAGCTGAGAGCTGATCATCAGTGATGGAGGAGCTGGATTTGGATATGCTGAACTTCAGGACATCACACGTGAACATCGCTGTTCACATTGCAGGGCTCATGCTTGCAAGTCCGCCTGTACGGAAATGATGCAAACGTCACCTTTTTAAAAATAAAAGCAACACAGCTGTATTTCATCCACAGCATACATTTTTTTCATTTATGTTCTAATTTATGATTGACCTTGCACGGGCCACACAGGGATGCTCAAAGGGCCGGATGTGGCCTGCGGGCCGTAATTTGCCCAGCTCTGGTCTGTAGCCATGGTTGTCCTGAATCTATAGAGGAGCAGGACTTCACTTTGCTGAGAAAAAATGAGACCACAGAGAGTAAAAATGGGACAGAAGCAAAAAAACAACCAGGAACTGTTTGGAGTCCTGAGGGTTAACGTGCCAATATAACCTCATAGCTTCAGATCAGTCATAGTGTTTTCCCCCCCTCCGCCTTAACTCTCTGGCGCCCCCCCATGGGGGGCATGGACCCCATGTTAGGAGCCACTGTTGTAGCTGATGCGGTGCGGGAAACTTGTTTATATGTTGGAGCAGTTGTACACCTGTGGTAAAATGATGCATGGGATACATTTAAAGCCTGCTGGCCTCCTCATATGTATTCCTCAACTCAAAGGGTTTAACAGTGATTTTCCATTCCCCAAGTTGTGAGAGAGCATGCTCTGATTCTCATTATCAAGATTAGTTTTCCCCTATTAGCTACAATGTTGGGGGTTCTTCAGTGAAGCATTACATATAAATGGAAATCATACTTAATCTGTGGAACTGCGTTTTTTTTACTCCTCTAAGCGCCTTTCCAGATAAAATGAAATCCATACTAATTTCTGTGTGATTATGCTGATTGTGGCATCTCTTTTGTGTGTGTGTGTGTGTGTGTGTGTGTGTGTGTGTGTGTGTGTGTGTGTGTGTGTGTGTGTGTCCTTATCCTTTAACGTTTGTTTTCACTTTATTACACTGGGTTGTTGGAAACTGTACTTCCCTTATAATCAAGATTTCTATCTACTTGCATGAAGTCCCTTATTGAATATGAGTCACTCTAACTAAATACGGAGCTGTTCACACGCCGACACGCTTGATCTGCTTTCCTGGAATGTCTCTTTGTTTTTTTGCTGGAAAACAGAATATTTAAGACGAGCGCTTTCATCTTAGGTCTCACGTGTCTGTTCCTGGATTTCCTTTTGAAGTTAAACCTCGTCCTCTGTGTAAAAGTATGACCAGAAATAGGTGTTTATTTTTCCACAAGTGGGATAAAAGACATGTTGGTTATTTTATTTTTCTTTTCTTACCCTAAACTGGTCATCTTTTCTTTTCAACCCTAGACATGTTCCTGGTCACTGATTGGAGGAGCACGTTTCTACACCACCACACAGGTGGTCATGTGATTGATAGATGAAGCAGCACTCACTTTTGTTGAGGCAGGAGTTTATACTTAACCTCACTCCACCGCCGCAGCGCCCCGATTGATCCATCCTCCTTATAGATCCTGCTTAAACAGGCGTGCTCTGCCCTTCCTCTCTGACATGAAAGCCAATGTCTCTATTTTGTGCGTGGAGATCAAATCGATTCCATCCAAAGGGTTTTCATTTGTTTACCACCAAACAACAGCGCCCACTCTGCACCCAGGGAGAGTGAACAATTCAGATTTATTCTGTGACAGGTCCAGCGCAGGCTGGTATTCTATCCTGACAGATGTAACTGTGAGCATTTCTGTGTGATCACAGGAAGCTTATCTGCATAATCAGAGCAGTGAAATGTGACTCTGCTTTCAGGTGAGAGAAAGAAAATCACCAAATATGCTCAAAGTCCACCTCTTTAATCAGAGGCCTTGCCTTGTTATAATTTACTGATGATAGTTTAATATTAGCCTCAGGCTTTTCTGAGCATATATTTTTGTTTTTATTTCATTTTTTAGACACCAAACTACTAAGAGCTTTCACCTTTAGTTATCATGGGATTCAGGGTTCCTCCAGCTTTAGGCAAGTTAAATTCAAAACTTTTTAAGACTTTCTCAATGCCATCTGAAATTAAATTTAAGACCAACTTCACAATAAATACAAATGGAGAAAAACACCACATCAGTTACATGGGGTTAAGGCATGGGGTTGAATGCCAGCTTGTTGCAGCAGCTCTCTTGTTGTTGTTCTTTTTTCTCCTTTGTTTCTTCTTTTTTTAGTTCTCTTCATATTTGGAGCCTGTCGTTACTTTTTATGGCTCTTTTGTTGATCAGTGACACCAAACCGGTTGCGTTTGCAGTGTTGTTTTTACCTTTTCTCTTCCTGTTTGTCAGAGGATCCGTGTAACTATGGTTACAGTGTTTACACATGAGACTCAGCTGTTAGCAGCCCGTAGCATTTTGATGCTAACCGGTCCAAAGTTGCCTGTGAGCTGAGGAGAAGGCAAGGTCAACATCAAACCGTCCTCTCATCCATCTTTATCGGGAATGTAAGATCTATCTACAGATAGATGGACAAGCTAACCGGGCTAACACAGCACCAGAAGGAATAGCATCATGCTATTGACAGAGACATGGCTAATAGAGCTAACACCAGACACAAACACCACACTGCAGGATTTCACCTGCTGTGAGCAGACAGGATACAGGAGAGAGAGACTGAACAGACTGATGAAGAAGGCCAGATCAGTCCTGGACCCTGTGGACCCTGTGAACCCTCTGGACCTTCTGGAGGTGAAGGCTGACATGAGAACTATGGCCTAGCCGTCGTCACTGATGGACATTTTTCTAGCTGACACTTGTCATATTATACTTTTTATATAATCTTAGAATGTTTGCAGTATGTCCTTGTTAGCATCCCAACAAGCTGCTCTGAAATGTATGGGGCTAAAGGGCTGATTAAGGCTTCCAGACGAATCCGCACGAGAGAACACATGTGGACTTTGTGCTTTTTCACACTCCACCTGGTGTCTGTTCCCAAACTGCAAGGGGCAGTATTTTATAAACTTATGTATACCATGGTACTAAACTAGAGTACTAGTAGTTTTGTTTTTCCTTTTTTTCTCAAATTCCTTTTCTCTGCCAAGTTTGACCACAGTTTCACGCCAAGAATTGTTCATCATAAGGTTATCATGGTGATCTCTGTGTGGTGAATTATAGAGATGACAGAATCTTTTGTACTTTAGACATGAGGAGCACCTAAAATGACGTCATCCTTACACACAAAGCCTTGCGGACCTCGTGTGCTCTTCAAGCACAAACACGGCTTGAAACAAACTTTGCTGATGTAGGCCGTCTTTTCTGAACCGCATGCAAACAGGTGTGCAGTGTCAAAGTCTTGGAATAAGTTAATTCCCTTGTTTGAGTTGTTTGATTGTTTTGTTATGGCGTTCAGAGACCACAGGACTCGATTTTGAGGCTTTGTGTTTCACACTGTGAATGTGTGACTCCACTGCCTTCGCTCCCATCGTGCCAAGTTTGAAACATCTCTTGCACAAAACACACCGTGTCTCATTCACATTACCTTGTATCACTTTCAGCCATGAAGAAGAATTTTGGTCGGACAGCCAGTTTTCAATGAATTTTCACGTTTCCATGTTGTTCAAAGTTGCTACATGCATCAACTGCATGATGCTGATCACTCTTTGTTGGTTCCGCTATCGTGATTGCACAAAGTTAACACGAGAGTCACTTTGTAAATTATTTAAAAAAAATAAATGTTACCATTTAGTTTGAGATTTGAGACTATTTACAATCGTAAAATTCTACTTCTCATGTGTTAACATTTTGTTTCCATTTTTTAAGACTTTTGAAAGATTTATCTAAGACATTTTAAAACCAGTTAAGGTTTTTGTAGATTCATGAATTCAGTGCCTTTAAAGACTTTTTAAGGATCCGTGGGAACCCTGGGATTATTTGAATTAGCTCCATGATTGGAAGTCTTCTATTATGAGGACCACTACTGGGTCTTTACTTTCGTTTGCCTGAATCACTCTCCTCCCTGCTGTGGCTAAATCCACTTAATATTCTTGAGCTCTTCTCTGTATTATAACACTTTTACTTGGGCAGCCAGAGATAATGATCCTTTAAATCCTCCTCTTGGTTTGTGCGCTGCAGGAAAGGGGTTGGTTCATGTGGGTCATCTTTAGACAGGGGCTCCTGCGGGTTTGCAGGCATCCGCAAATCACCAGTTTAAAAGTCACAGATGGAAGAAGGCGAGACCTCACTGCATACCGAGTCCATCCAAGGGAACAGCAGAGTGAAGACCAGGCTGTTATGATTGGCTGGTCAGCCTCCTGCAGCAGCAAGGATGAACGAAGAAGCCCCCTTTATTTATCTTTGTTACAGGCCTTTTCACAGAGATGAGAAGAAAGTGAGCGTGCATTTTCAGTGGAAGGCGTCCAGCTGTTAAATACTTAATGTGTGTTTTGGTTATAATGCTTTGGTCTCAGGGTGGCAGTCATCCAGAAAAGTGTGTCCCTTAAAGGTAATCCTAAAAGCCAAGACGTAAATTAATGAAAACACAACAAGGAAGCAAATCATTGACACTCTGAGTCAATTATTTGATTTTTTTTTTTTTTTTTAACCTGGCAGTAAAGATGCCAGAGAGAAGAAGCCTTGCAAAGATTTACCTGAACAGCACAGCCAAGGCTGCTGAAACATCACAGTTTTACTCTTGTGGAGGCGTCTTAATTTGATTGTGTTTTGGCGCAGACCTTTGGGACTCCCTCAAATGAATAGTCTATCCTTGGTGGGAAGCTAATGCAGCATCATGCAGTGTTTTAGTCGTGCAGTTTAGCACTTCCCATTGTGCTTGTAAACAAGACTGCTGCCCTGTGCACTAAAGATCTTGATCTTAGGTTAATCTGGGGTCTTGTATATTGTCAGCAGCTGAGGGCTCTCAGACTGTTTTTAATATCACTTGACACGCGCTGTCAGCTAACCGCTCTGCAATAACCCCACGTTGTAAAAATGAGCAGCATCAAAAACTGATTTCACATTTGCTCCCATCTGGCTGTGTGAACGCAGTTGTCCATTAGGTGGCAACAGCACATTTGGAGACGCTCGTGCTGCCGTCTCCCTCACTGTCAGCCACAGCTGCCTCTGTTCTCTTAACTTCAATTTGTCATATTTAGACGTTGGTGCTTGATGCTGTCATCCTCAGACATTCACCAAAGATTCATTTAGTCACACAAATCCATCCTGACATATTCTCTGTCTGCTTTATCAGGAGTGAAGTCCGCATGAACAGGCTGCAGCGTCTAGTTAGGACGGTAATTATGGCAGCAAAAGCAAAAGAGCTCCAAAACATAACATCCCTCCTCGTTCTTTAATTGACTGTTATGTTATCTCAACTTTTGATGGTGCTGAATTTATGAGGAATAAAGTATTAGAGGCTGATTTACTGGAGCTGAGCTATAAGCTGAAATTAATTAAAAACAGACTTACTGAATTTTCAAACCAAAATTCAGTCAAAGGCGTCGGACAATCAGGAACTCCTCCCTCAGGAGCCTCTCCCTCGTTTCGGTCTCTGCTGGCAACCAAACGTTTCAACCAAAGCACAAAACCAGATGCTCCACTGGGTTCGCTTGGTTTCATACAAAGCTGTTTTTAATCAGTGCCAAGTCATTTTTTAACTTTTTGTCCGATTTTGACAAGACCTCAGTCATTGTACATTATCACAAAGAAGAAATCATGTGGGTGAGGAGATTAGAAAAAATGTGATTCACATAACTTTTTTTTTTTTTTTAATAAACCAAGCAAAAATTCCTATAAAACATCTGGGTACAGCTTTTAAAATCTGAGGATCAATTAGTTTTTCTTACCAATGTGTGAAAACAAATGAAACATTCTGTAGTTCAGAAAGTTGGTTGAACTAAACCAGAAAATTAAGCTACTTCAGGGTGACCTCTTGGAAGTTAAGACATTAAGTTTTCTATTTAATTTATTTTGCACATATTTACAAAAAAATAGGAGGAAGAAAGTCACATTATGTACATATAAAATTAAATGGAAAACAAACAGATAAAAGCAAAATATTAAATGTACAAGATGAAAAGTTCATTTGTATATATAAAAAGGGCAGTGGCAGAAATGATTTGGCAAATTATTAATGGGTGCAACCTTCAAAGTCATCCCTGCTGTTCATCTCACAAACACATGTGGCTCCATCTGAAAGTCAAATCAACAGGTTTTCCAACAGTATAGGTTTTTCTAGAGAGAAGCAAGGAAATAATCTACCAAACTATTTTTTACTTACGTTTCTTTGTGTGCAAAGTTTACTTCATGAAGAGAATTTTATTTGTATAGTTTCTCAAATGACCTAAATCAGTGATTCTCAAAGTTTTTACAACAAGTATCACCTCAGAAAATACTTGGCTCTCCAAGTACCGCCATGATGACTGATGTATTAGGCTACGTCTTCGCACAGGTTAATAATGAGGTGGGGGTTATATTATATCATTTCAAACAACATACACAGTTTGAACATTAACACTGTGCTTAAATGTAAAACCGTTAAAATGATTCTATTCAAATGTATCACACCTAAAAGTTAAAAATTGGACCTAAATAGAAGAAAAAAAAACACTGTACATTAATCCAATTTTTTTGTAGTTGGAGTCATATTTACTCACTGATTTATACCGTTTGCTGCTGCAAGCAGATGCTCTGGTGACCTGACTGATGCTAATGGCGCTACTGTTAGCACCTATGCTTGGCTCTCTCTTCCCTCTTCGGTACTTGTGCTTGAATCATCCACCACCCTATCAGCA
Organism: Labroides dimidiatus; assembly: GCA_030710495.1. NCBI lineage: Eukaryota > Metazoa > Chordata > Actinopteri > Labriformes > Labridae > Labroides > Labroides dimidiatus. The sequence continues at coordinate 3,926,283 of CM061154.1, read as the reverse complement.
CTTTTCTTGCCAGATTGAGGCCAAGATACAAGTTTAATAATTTGGCCACCTCTACATCCACCTGTTGCCAATACAGCCTACCACTCACTGCACTGAAGCTCACTTTTTTAAATTCCTCCACGTACCACTACTGGGAGCCCAAGTAACACTAGCACTACACGAACTACACTTTGAAAAAGACTGATCTAAATGATTTGGCAGACTTTGGCCTGTTTGTGGAGAACTTTCACTTAGTACAGAAGCTAGTTTAGCTAAGCATTTGTTATGTTTCTCATTAAAGGGGCTGAGCTCACTGGCTCACTGGTGAAAACAACTAAAGGGGGAGCTGTCAAAGTTCAGGATGAAATATTTCATCTTTAGTACTTCCTTTGCTGACTAAAATGAATTCTGATCGTAAGAAGTACCTCTCTCAAGACAAGACTCTGTGGAGCTTCACTGACTCCAACAGAGAGAAGTTTGTAAACACCGGGGCTTTGGATCACAAGAAGGGCTCCGGGGGGAAAGAGTAAATCTTAAAAGACTGATGATGAACAATAAATAGAGAAGTGTCCAGACAGTTGGAAATTTGTTGTTTCATGTAAATTTATTATGAATGAAACCATAAAATATTTCATCCTGAATTTTATAGGTACTTGCAATGTCAGGAACACAACAGATGCGACTCTGTGCATCAACTCACACCGGCTGCGTGTTAAATTCGGCACGTATAAGGACCTCCAGACAGCTGGAGTCACAGACCGAGGAGTTTCCGTGCTTTCCGCTCCATTAATGTCCTCTCCTGGTTCATGTTGGGCTGTAAAACCTCCAACCTGCTGACTCCTGGTCTGGTTCTGCTCATTATGTCCATTTGTTGCTGTAGTCAAGATAAAAACCATCTGGTTTGGACACGCTTTGTTTTACTTTGAGAGTCACTGGATAGTTTTAGGTGGTTTCCACCTGGTTACCACTTCCTGTCCAGGTCCATCTGCTTTTTGTAAATTGGCAGCATCTATCAACCGGTAAAATTATGACACTAGCGTAAAATATATGAAAAGTATAATATAATAAAAATAAAATGTCTATCAGAGATGACAGTTTGGCCATAATTCTCATGTCAGCCACCATCTCAACAGGGTCCAGAGGGTCCAGGACTGATCTGGTCTTCTTCACCAGTCTGTTCAGTCTCGTTCTCCTGTTTCCTGTCTGCTCACAGCAGGTGAAATCCTCCAAAGAGGTGTTTGTTTCCAGTGTTAGCTTTGTTAGCCATGTCTCTGTGAATAGCATGATGCTACTCTGACGGTATCCCCTCTGGTGCTGGGTTAGCATGGCTAGCTCGTCCGTCTTATTGGAGATAGATCTTCCTCCGTTCCCCATAATGTTGCATGGAAGGACAGGTCAATGTTGTCTCTTCTTGAAGAGCTCACATGAGCCATCACACCGCAACACCAGCACATTATTACCACTGCCTCCTTCTCCTCAGCTTGCAGGGAACTTTGGACCGGTTAAATGCTAAAAATGCTATGGGCTACTAACAGCTGAAGTCTCGTGTGTGAACAATGTAATCATGGTTACATTATTTATACTATACAGTACTTGTATAGCGCTTGTCATGGTGTCATTCACCCATCCACACCACATTCACACACTGATGGGAGGCTAGAAACCATCAGTTTTAGCTAATCATTCATACCCATTCACACACCACTGAACAACAGTGGGAGCAATTTGGGGTTCAGTGTCTCGCTCAAGGACACTTCGACATGTGACTGCAGGAGCTGGGAATCGAACCCTCGACCTTCCGATTAAGAGACGACAACTCTACCACTGAACCACAGTCGCCCCATGATCCCCAGACAAACAGGAACAAAAAAGGTAAAAACACCACTGCAAATGCAACCAGTCTGGTGTCACTGGTCAACAAATGAGCCATAAAAAGTAATGACAGGCTCCAAATATGAAAAGAACTAAAAAGATTTTTTTAAAAAAGGAGAAAAAGGAACAACTAAGAAAGAGCTGCTGCAACAAGCTGCCACTTGAGAGGCACTTAACAACTGGCTGGAATGGAACCCTATCTGATCTAGTGCCATGACGCGGCAGAGATGGACCGGAGATTACACACAAATTTAAAGAAGGAAAATATTTAAACTCTGTATTCAGAGTCAAATCTGACTGAAACTCATTGGCTTTGATGCTGTTGGGTTTAATACAGACACACATGGGACTGTGCTTTATATGAAGGATGATAATGATGGTGGTGTTCCTGCGCTTCAGGCAGCCTGTGTGATCGGATCTTTGTGAGGGGAATAGGGAGTCTATGTTCAGATTCGTTTTTTTAAGCCCCTGGTAGCTCCTTGTCAGACAGCGTCATTCACCCCAACCACACTCACTAACGCCGTGTAGCACATAAGATGAAGTAATCATGTTTGTGGTGTTTGCTGCCCTCAGCACAGACTTTAGAGTCTAAGCTCAAAGCTCGGAGCAGTGCTTACTGAGACTTTCCCATCATCCCCTCGTGCCTCTTCCTCTAACACGTCTCTGCTCCTGTCCTGTCCGTGCTCATTGATGCGCTGACACTTGACATGTCTGTGTCATGCACATGCATGTCTGCCAGCCCCTCAGTCGTTTGTTTCCGTCTTCCTGCAGATAGTTTGTCTCACTGAAGCTCTCAGACGATTGCTGCACATTTTCTGACACAACTAATTTGCCCTCCTTTTTTTTTTTTTGTCTCCTTCATCACGATCACTGTCTGCTGTGTCGTTTCTGTTTCCTCTGCTCCTCCTCCTCCTCCTCCTCCTGCTCCTCATGTCATGTGTGTGATAAAAACAGCAGCAGCTCTGAAACTCATAGACCGTCATGGCGGGATCTTGTTGAGCGTTTTACAATCCTTTTGGGTGTCTGTCAGATCAGATGTCCAGAGCAGCCACTGTGAAGCTTCACTACTCTGCAGTCTTATCTCTTAAAAAGTGTGATGCATTTTTAATCATCTCAGCCATGTTGTCCCCAGAATTTTCTTCTTCTCTGTAGAAAATCTGAGCGATGTTGAGCTGTGGCTACAAGCCGATCCGCCAGAGTGTCTTTTAGCGAGCTCCTAACGAGGCGGAGGCTCAATTACAGCGCGGCAGAGCAGGTACTCTATTGAGGGATCTGTTGCCGCCGTAAAGAATGGCTCACATTTGTCAGAAGGAGCAGGATGCTGGCAGCCGGGTGTTACCACAGCTACAGTCTGAGCTGTTAATGGGGATATTTTCAATTAGTCATGCCTCCAGGAGCAATGTGGGCTCTCGCTGTATTTACAATCTGACCCCCCATTGTGCACCCCTCTACCTTGTGGCCAACAGATTAGGATGCTCTGTTGATCCCAGGAACCATCTCCACACACACACATACACACACCTGCATCTTACCTCCACCTGTCTTTCCTCTCCCCCCAATTGTCTTTCCTGAATTACCGGGAACATTGGGTGAAAATGGGTTTCTTGTATCACTGTAACAGCCCTGACCCCGGCCAGCTCATCTGTCCCTCTGCTGTTGATTCATTTCACAGGCCTCTCAGCTTGCCTTGCTCTCAGCTGAACCATCCCTGCTTTGTCAAACACAAATGGATGCTGTGGGTTGAATGGGAAGTTTTTTTTTTTTGTTGTTTTTTTTTTAAAGCTTACTGTTAAATGGACAGCCTGCCGCTTGTGGACAACATAGCGTGTCACTTGGAGTTGTCACAGTAACAGAAATTTAAACTAGGAAACGGCTCAGGTGAAACTCAATGTTTAAGCAAGTTTGAATACCACAGCAACAAAAGAGGACGTACTGATGTACTGGGTCTCAATGCTGCTGCAGGAATACAAAAATACTGTTCAGAAGGCTGCACGATGTATCGTTTCAGCATCGTCATCTTGATGTGCACATGAGCAATATTCACAATCTCCATGCAATATCAGGGTTCCCACACGTCCTGGAAAAGCTGGAATATGTCCTAGAAACGTGTAAGTTATCCTGGAAAATGTTTTATCTTCTCTCTGCTTTGTGGGTGAAAGTAAACGGGTTAAAAATTTTGCTCATGATTGTCTGTTGTCACCTCATCTCATGGACAACATTAAGGCACAGCGCTTCTCTGCTTCGAGCTGGTGCAGCACCCCATGTGATGCTACCAGCCAATCAAATTTACATTCCCACTTAGAGCAGTTCTGCAACACAGTGCTTCCAGTTGACTTTGTCACTATTTAGTAGGGATGAGCGAGTACACCATTATCTGTATCTGTATCTGTATCTGTTTACCCATCCATATTATCCGTATCCGTACTCGTATGGGCGGGGCCTAAACCAGAAGTAGGCGTGTTTTGCCCGGCAATGGGCGGGCTTAAACCCGAACTTTATTTTAAGTCTGAAACTTTTTTTTTTTTTTTTTTTTTTTAAAGGCTTTTGTGTGATCAGCTATGTATTATGTACAACTGGTAAAATGTGTATGTAGTGGTGTGACAGACTGTCTCTTTATTTATGATCTGTGTAAATTTAATAGGTGATTTGTGCAAACATTCAGTGGCAAAAAACTAAAAAATATGTCTTGTTGTTCACTTTATTTTCAAAAACACTGTGCTCATTCTGAGCACAGTGTTTCTGTTTCTTTCTCACCAGCCAAACTAAAATCACGCAGCCAGTTAAAAAAACAAAACAAAACAAAAAAAAAAAAACGCGACACCAGGAGTTTACAGCTTTAAGCCTTCAAGTGCGTTGCGTGGACGTTGCAAAACAGTTAATCAAGTAACTTTAAATATATATAAAAAAAGAACTAAAGAGATGCGAGACAACGAAAACCATAAAAAAAAACGGTCCTGAATTGAAGCAAGAGGCACTGACCAGCGCGACACGAGCCGTTTTCAGCCCCGTCTTGTCACATGCATCGCGTATGACACGAAATAAGTTCAAGAAGTAATTTTAAATACCAAACAAACCTCAATAGAGACGAGCAGAAGAAAACTGAGTGAGTAGTACAGAGATTAGAGCAACGTAAACTACAGTCAACTCAAGCAAGCAAGAGAAGCAGTCGCTGTCACTCACTGCCTGTATGTGTGTGTTTGTGTGTGTGTGTGTGTGTGTGTGTGTGTGTGTGTGTGTGTGTGTGTGTGTGTGTGTGTGACAGAGGAGAGCCCGCACCTCCTCGCTGCAGCATGTGTGTGCAGGGAGGGGTGTGTGGTGTGTGTTACTGGCCGATCACAGAGCATGAAGAGTGAAGACAGTAGTTTTTAGCTACCCAATGAGGATTCTTTTAGTACGGATACGAATAATCCTAAAAAAAACTCGTGTTGTATTCGTATTCGGCAAAAATGCATTATCCGTAACGAATACTCGTTTGAAACGAATATCCGGCTCATCCCTACTATTTAGTGACTAATTTAGTGACTTTTCAGACCAGTTTTAGGACTTAGACAAAGCTAGCGACTGTAAGTTGGAAAGTGTTGCTAGTTGTAGTCTGTGTCCTCACTGCCGCTATCTGACTTTAGCAGAGCAGGAGCTTTGAGGTAATTACAGTTAACAGATAATCTTAGACCCTGTTTACATGACAACGATTTTAAGATGAAACGCAACGGTATTTCAGCCTTTTGTTCACACGGAAATGGCGTTTTAGCCAACCTAAAACAGAGACTTTTGAAAACGCCCTCCAGAGTAGAAGTTTGTCGTGTAAACAGCAGGCTGGAGTTTTCAGTAGAAATGCTGATGTCATGCTCCACTTTGCACTTGTTCATTATGCTCTTATTGTGGGACATTTAAATGCATGAACTGGACAACAACCACAGTAACAATGGAGGACTACCATATTATGCAGAATCTATTGACTGCCATCTGTTGCTCCACTTCTGCACTCAGCGAAGACGAATTCAGAATATACACCAGACGATCAGCCCACCTCTTCTTCAGTGGAGGGCTACCAAAAGACTCTATGGTTATATTGCCACCTACAGACCTGGCATATATACTACAGCGTTTCCGTGTTTTACTCAGTTTCACTCACACACGTTTCATTGTCTGATAATAGAAACAGAAAGTAAATGAAGAAAAACAACTTCAGGGATTCTGTTGTATTGAAATACTGTGTATGTGCACAGATAGTGACTGTCGTAATTATTTTTCATGGATGAATTATATCTCTGCACATCAAATGTCTGAGTAATAAACAGAAACAATCTGAGTCAATGAAAGTTACAGCTGTGGAACAGAGCACTTCAAAGACTGTTGGGACAGAGGGGAATGTATGAGTGCATGACCTGATGACTTGTCTCTGTATTAGTGGAAAATATTTTGGAAAATAATTTCAGGGAAAGAGTGGCAACCCTGAATGTGAAGAAAAAAAAAATCCATGTGGAGCCGAAAAATATGTAGTCTGTCTTCACCCTGTCACATTACTAATAGATCTAAATGAGCATCTGTGTGTATATTTTACATTACATGCAAAAACTGGCACAGTTACAACACCTTCTCAGCGCTCTGTCACCTCACCTGCTGTTGTCAGCGTTGCGCAGAGCGACGCTCCAGAGTGCGACCAGAATTTTTTCTAGGTCACACTGGTGCACCTGAAGCTGCCCAGGTGAAAACAGGTATCTTTTGCAAGCACATCATTTCTCTCTGTGTTCTCCTGGGACTGAACTCACACTCTTGGTAGGATCGTATCATAGCCTTCATGAAGGCGTGTTGTTCTGTGTCTACATGGTAGCATGTTTACAACTCTCAGCTCTCTGCATCGCACACGGCGGAGTTTGGCCCCAATGCGCAAACATAGGACAGTTACTGGAGAAAGTTTTCTTCGTCTTCTTTTCCTTTAAGATGTAATAAAAGAAGTGAAGCCCAAAAGTTAGTCTTAGATGCCAAAATTATAAATGTTTGAAAATAGGAAATGGCTTTTTTAAGCGGGGTCCACGCGTAAGGATTTTCTAAATCTGAAGAGATATTTTTATCTGTCAGAGAGCCCACACATGAAGATCAAAAATCAGGCACTGAACAGTTTTGATTGTACTCTGTGTGGTGTGCTCTGATAATCTCAACACAGCTCACCACACACATAAAGATTCTATCCCACCACCTTAGACTGTATAATTAATGGACGTAGTCTCCGTGACGTCACCCGTCTGTTTCTGAAACGGACTTTTGAAGCAAAACGGCCGGCGCAGCCATATTGGAAATAAGGCGTGCTGTGAGTCTCCACAGTAACAACCATAGGACGCTCCACAGTCACGTGATCTGAGCTGTGCCTCTGATTGGACAAACTGTCGAGCTTAATATTGTGGAAACTGCCGAATTAGAAAAAAATCCCCCCCGTACAGTGCGTGCCGTTAGTGAAATTAACGATTCAGACAGGTCACATTCTTTGTACCAGGCTGTAAATGTGCTTATTTTGGCCGTGAAAATGTTTTTTTTTTGTGGCTTGGTGTGTTTGTGACTTCCTGTACTTCTGGAGCCAGCCTCAAGCGGACACTCGAGGAACAGCAGACTTTAGCACTTCCGCATTGCCTCATATTTTCAGACTGGAGGTTGCCACTTGCCCACCACTGATCTCCTGAACCCCACCTATATAACTATAAATCCAAGAAAAACGCAATATGTACTACTTTACAGGTCAATAAAAGCAGTGGCGGATTGTTGAAACACCGCTTTAGGGTGAAAGTTATAGTTGACGCCAGTTCACGCCATTACTGGTGACTGATTCAACACCAGCTGGGGCAATATCAGCAGCAAGCTACATATTAGCTTACCCGATATCCACATGGCACTGTTAGTTTCTTGTCAACTCTTGCCTTTGTTGTTTCGGTTGTGGTACAACTTGGCAGAGACATTAAAAAGACATTCTCGGGCTTCCCACAGCCCAACGAGTTGGTCCTCCATTTCTGTCCACTAATCTTTCTGTGTCAGTTCAGCCATGAATGTTTTTGTTTACTCTGCTTCCTCCTTCCTCAGTCAGCTCGCCTCCTGATTGGCTAAATTTCATTCCACATCACAACTCACGGAGTCATGACTCGGGAGTCGTCAGCTCTCCCCACACACATGAAGATTTTTGGTCATAAATATTGAACAAGTTTAATATTTACAATTGTCAACCGAAGCCGATTATCGGAAGAAATTCAATCTTAAAACACCTTAGACCACAGGATAATCTGATAGGATAATCTGATAAAACCTCAGATAATGAGGCGTTGTCCATCCTTGGTCGAGAAGAAGGAAAGTCGGGACAAAAGTAGCCTGAAAATCGTTATGTGTGTACCCCCCTTAAAGTGAGTTTGTCTTCTGAGGTGAAAAAGGTGACGATCACTGATTCATGCATGTCATCTTTGACTGGGATCTCTGTTCACTGTCTTGTATTCTCTCTCTCTCTCTTTCACACATGTATGACAAAGAGGATCACGCCATAGAGGGGCAGTCTGTGACAGAGGCCAGAGGTGATGAGGACTGGAGGACTCTGTCTGACGTCAAGAACGAGCACCTGGGCCATGGAGACAAGGTAAACGTGTGATCCGGTCCGCTTTGATGCACTCACACATTGGAAATATGGCAACCTGTGATGTATTCTTATTATTCAAGAAGGATTCTTTGAAGACTTTCAAGGACGAACTGAAAGGCTGGTGCTGAGTCTCAAACAACAAATATAAAAGTGCTCACAGTGAAGCTGGATTGCTGCACAGTGCACATTGCAGGTCTATATTTTCTTGGTACGGGGTAACCTTGTCACTCCTTGCTTTGCACTGCAAAGGTGCTTTTAGCAGAGAGACAGCGTGATGAATCTTCATAATCACTGACTCATAAAATCTCTGCCCCGCTAAGTATCAGTGCTAAGGTCCCAGATCGGCTTCAGCTCATTATCTCATGTGTTGTAGGTGTCCTCACAGTCCTGGTGTGTCTTAGTAAGGAAAATCACGTTTATCCCTGGTATTGATTACTAGAATTACATAGACTCCATCCACTGCCCTCTGTGATTAAATACCTACCCTTGGATGGGTAAAATAATGTGTGTGCTTTTTTTATTTTGTGCCTGGAGAAAACATTCTACAGTAGGTAAAAGGACCTGTGTAGATCATAGCCCTTTAACACCTATAATACTAACAGTCAGCCCGATCCTTCTTTCATTTTTTATCAGTAATGGGTCAAAAAATGTCTTTTGTATGAATTCTTTTGCCCCTTTTTTCAGGATGAGTTGAACTTTTACAATCTCTTACAAATAAGAATAGAATAGATGCTTTAAACTGTGTGAAACAAAAACAAAAATATAAAACAGATCTGAATTTTCAGCAAGTTTTCTTTTTATAAAAACTGTAGGTGTACAGGTTGAAAGTTTTTAAGATGACAAACGTTTAATTTCAACTATAATACAACAACATAAGTAGTTTTGTCTGGACTTTTTAATTTCTCTGTTATGGTTTGATGAAGTCCAGTAATAATGAGCAGCATTTATCTCATGAATGATGTTCCTGAAGCCGTTTCTGTCCTGCTGGGGGCAGAGTCCAGAGTGTCTTTGGAGACAAATCCAGGGGGGCATTTCTAGAAACAAATATACAGCAATATAACGAGCAATTTAAGACAAAACCAATGAGAAAAAAATGTAGTAGACATTGAAAATAATTAGTTTGATAAATCTGTGAATAAAAAGTATAAACTGTGTTTGGGATGGAGACCCACCCGTCTCCTCCTGTATCTCCATCTACTCTCCTCTCCTCAACACATCTAGCAGAAACTCTTCTCTTCCTTTGAAGATTGCCTTGACATTTTTTTTCCTTCATTAAGTACAGAACACCTGATACTATTTAGAAAAACATCTGGTTATATAAGAAGATGAACTTTGCAAAAAGAGAAATAATGGCAAAGCTGTGGTTCTCAGCTTTCAGAATACGCTGGAGTTACGCCAAAAGCGTAAATGGTCAAAGAGTTACGGTGTTTCGAAGAATGTAGGTCACTTTCTGTTGCCAGTGACTGCATCCGTCGTTAAAGGGTTAACAAATCAATCTAACACAAAATAACCCACTAGATTGACTATGACACAACAAGATTCTAGCTCTGACTGAAACCGAGGGCCCTTAATTCCCCAGAAAAAAAACCCTGAAATGTAAAAGGAAAAATCTATTAAACAGGAGCAGCAGTTACTGCTAAGTCAAAATGAAGTGAAAAATATGTTTTGGAGAGTAAATTCAGGATGTTTTTCTTCAGTATGAGTTCTCCTCTGCAGCACAAAGCTGAGAGCAGCCCTGTCCTACTTCCACTTCCCTCATAACTCTCTCTCCTCTCTGGTCTGAGCTGCAGGATTCCCGGTCACAGATACTAAATGGCTTATTGCTCCTCCTTATGCCTCTTTTAGTGAAGCCATTTCAGCGCTTCTATCATCTGGAGCTTTACAATACGGCTCAAGTAGCCCCATCTATTTCTTCTCCATGAAATTCCACACCCACAAATCCTGTCTGGGACCATTAGTCCCCCGTCAGGTGGAGGTGCTTCTTCTGGCATTAGCTCCCCCCGCTGTTCAGGGAGGAAAGGTTTGACCCTGGGCTATACACAGACTGCTGCTTTACTTCAGCATGCAGTGTGATGAGGCCGCAGTACTGACAAAGGAGCCGCGTCAAACCTGTCCTCAATCCCTCCAAGACTTCCTATAGACAGGGGCACGAGGGGTCGAGCCTCTCAGGACCCCCCTTAAGCAAAGTGTGGTGCAATTAATTATAACTGTCACAAAGTCTTTGTGTCACAATCTCCCGTTTCCACATTGCTCCTGTGCCCTTTCTGACAGTAAGTGGTCACCCTCCTCTTGTTGGTTTGACACTGCATTTGTAAAAGCCGACGACAGAGGCGAGAAACACGTTTTCTGTCGGCTTCCTGCTGCTGCATCTTTCTCCGTCAAGTGCCATTTGAAGAGGTGTTTACTTGATTTATTGGACCTCTTTTGGAAAAGCAGCAGAGGTTGATGTCAGGGTTGTGTTTGGTGAATCAAAATGGTAATTAAAGAGCACAGCATGCAGCTCTTTCAGTTCTCTTGTATTGTTGCTGTCTCTCACCGCTCTTTCAAAGACTTTTTAGCCATCCAGTGACAGAAAATCATCTGTCCTGTTATAGCCTTAATTAGGGCCCCTTGCATACTGACTCAGTGGTCAATGCTTCAAGAAATCAGAATCAGAAATGTTTTATTTACCCCCAAGGGGAAATTCACTTATTACAGTTTTCCTTTTACACAATTAAGTTATAATATTTTTAGAAAGTAAAAATAGATTTAAAACACAGTCTGGTTACAGATCTGTTGATTAAACAATGTGATCAAGATCATTAACCGCTCTCAGTGCAATCCCAGTGAGCTGTTGATGGGGACAGTATAGTCAGGGATACCCTGATGTACCCTGTATTCCTGAAACTCCATCTGGCTAGTCCTGTCAGCTTATCCGTCCTATTTAGCCGAGAGCTCACATTGCCTATGCTAAGAAAGCGAAGACACAGATTGCACACTCTGATCAAGATGTTGTAAAAAATTACGAGAATTTTCATGTCATATCATTGGAACATAAGCAGGTTGTAAGTAGAGCTTCCATCCATCCATCCACCGTCTACTGCTTATTTGGGTCCGGGTCGTACGGCAGCAGTGTCATCAGCAAAGACCAGTAGCCTCTGTCCCCGGTCAGTTCCTCCAGCTCCTCTGGGAGGTTCCCAGGCCAGCCTAGAGATTTAATCTCACCATCATGTCCTGGGTCTACCCTGGGGTCTCCTCACAGCTGGGCATGCCCGAAACACCTCCCAGGGAGGCATCTGGGAGGCATCCTCACCAGATGCCCAAACCACCTCATCTGGCTCCACTCGATGTGGTGGAGCAGCGGCTCTACTCCGAGCCTCTCCTGGATGTCTGAGTTCTGAACCCTATCTCTAAGGCTGAGCCCAGACACCCTACAGAGGAAGATTATTTCAGCCACTTGTATTCCCCATCTTGTCCTTTCGGTAACTACCCACATCTCAAAACCATAGGTAAGGGTTGGAACATAGATTGACCAGTAAATTGAGAGTCTTACCTTACTCCCTCTTCACCACAACAGACCGGTATAGTGTTCACATCACTGCAGATGCCGCCCCTATCTGTCTGTCAATCTCTCACTCGGGCATTGAGAGCAGTCCACTGGCATAGAACCATGGCCTTAGATTTGGAGGTGCTGATCTTCATCCCGGCTGCAAACCGTCCCAGTGTGAGTTGGAGGTCAGAGTTGGATGAGGCCAATAGGACCACATCATCTGCAAAAAGCAGAGACAGGATCCTAAGACCCCTAAACCCGACTCCCTCTGCCACTTGGCTGTGCCTCAAAATATTTTCCATTAAATTAACGAACAGGATCAGGGACAAAAGAGCTAAAAGTAGAGTTTCAAAGTACAAAAAGAAGATGCAGGAGCAAGTGAAAAAACAGAGAGTTGGTCATTTATTGAAAACTGCGTAAAAACTCAACCAGTCTGGTCATCAGCTGATCAGAAGTTAAACCAGAGCCAAAACCCCCCAAAACATAGAGGTACAACAGACCAAAAAACTCACGGTTTGGATCACGTCATGATTTTGAGTCATAATATAACTTGGTCCTCCATTTAAAACAACATTCAACTCAAAATGTCTAATATGGCCATTTAAATCATATGTCGAATAACTTAAAGTGCAAATTAAGGCAAATCTTCTTCCCTTGAACATAGAGAGTGAACTGAAAACTATCTCATGTCCACATTATTTTCACTCAGCCACTGCCTCTGTCAGTACATGCATCAGATTTGTGACTCTCATAGGACTCAGTCATGAGGAGCTCCACTGTTGGTGTTGATCACTTTAAAAATTGGTTTGTTCATGCTTGATGCGAGTGTCTCCAGGAGGCTCATGGGAATGTTGTTCCAGGTGGTGAAGATGGATTCATGGAGGGCGTCCACTGTCTGGATCTGACGTCCACTTTTGTAAACTTCCCTCTCCATCCATCCCCAAATGTTCTCAGAGTGATTTAGATCAGGGGAAGACGCAGGATGGTCCCAAAGAGTGAGCTCATTGTTCTGGAAGAAGTCCTTTGTCAGGCGGTCCATTGTGAACTGCAGCATCGTTGTTTCGCACAAACGAGGGCCCTCAGTCATGAAGGATGTCTGCTTGTTTGAGTTTAAATGCAGTTTTTAATAGATGACCTCCTCTCTATTTTTTGTCTCTTGCTCCTGTTTTTTCTTTCATATTCTGAAGCTCTTCTTACAACCCGCTTATGACCCACCAGTGGGAAATGTAAAGTCTTGACATTTTTTCCTGGTCTTAAGATTTTAAGTGTATCTCCTCCCTGAAAGCCTCTGTCTTCTTGCAACAGCTCTCTTAAATATACAGGTTTACTGGAATCTCTAGCGGTTTTGTTAGTTAGACGGCCAGCCTAAGAGCTGCTGGCTGAGCATCAACGGGAACAATAGAGAGCTAGCTAAAGCCTGCAATTCAACCGAGAAAACCAGTAAAAAAAAAACAGTCCACAGTGCTGACGACAAGCATGGCCAGAGAAAGTTAAATACCCCAAAGAAAACAGCAGAAAAAACCTGACATGTTGTTCTTATTGTTCAATAAATTAGTTTATTTTGTATTCAACAGCCTAAGAAGCTTTCTTTTAAATCCCAGTGTCCCCCTGGCGAGCCGTCTCTTAATGTGTTTTTATTAAAAATGACTCTGAATGGTGGGATCACTAATCTGTTTTAAAGATGCTTTAACCTTTTCATAAAGAACAGCTCTGTGAATCTTCTCCAGCCTTGGTTTAAGGTTAACATTTACATAGCTGCTCTGCTCCCGAACTCTAAACAAGCACGTTTAGGCCTTATCAAAGCGTGCAGGGCCCCTGTGTCCTCTGTTGTCAGAGCCAATACTGAAGTTAGTAAGAGGAGGGAGACTCTGTCAAAAACAATCAGCCGTTACTCTGAGACGACTTTCTGTCCTGTGCATCAGGGTCCAGGCTTCAAGAGGGAACCTTTCTGGAGGAGGAGACACGACACGTCTCATCTGCAAATATTAAAACTTCCCTATCCGATGAGAGATTTATGTCCCTCACTGAGGTGCTCTCAACGCTGAGTTGGAAAGCTCCCCTGAAGCCTGTTTATGTCTAGCAGCCCTCCAAAGTTTACTTCCCCTGTAGCAAAGCAGAAGCTGCAGTGCTGGTTTGCATCTGTGGCAGAGTCATTAGAATTCAGGCCGGGTACCAAGCTCGCACAGAGTCGCTTTATGACAGTTCGTACAGTGTTTTATGCTCCAGGAAATGTCATGTTCATGTTAATTCCTGCAGTCCTATTCCAAGAATTCCACAGTCAACATGCTTAACATACAAACACAAAGCTGGGAGAGAAAAGACATCCACTTAGTTGTTTGTTTATGTCCTCTTTTTAGGCCGACTACCACACCTGTATCGCTACCGTCGTCTACCTGCGCAATGAGAACTGCCTGTACCAGGCCTGTCCCAGCCAAGACTGCAACAAAAAAGTGGTGGATCAACAGAATGGCATGTTCCGCTGTGAGAAGTGCGACAAAGAGTTCCCCAACTTCAAATACCGCCTCATCCTTTCTGTGAGCAACTCCGCTTTTACTTCCTTGAAACGTCAAAGTCTTCTCAGATGTGACACACACACACGCACACGCTGATGCACATCTATGCTAATGCACATACCTGCTTCTGCTGAGGCTATGAGTATCATCATTTCCTTTCCCATTTCTGTCTTTTCTCTGACTTTGCTTCCTAATCCATCTTTTCGCCTCCCAACACTCGAGCAGCTCTCTGGACTGATGGCTCGCTCCCTGTGATTCCACGCTGGCCCCAAATCTGCTCTTTGCAGCTAAACTTTAAGACTTTCTTTTTTTTCTTAAAGTAAGAGCTATGGCCAGTTAATTTCTGCTTTCCATTCTGCACAGGTGAAGATATGGCAGCTCAGCTTTTCTTTTAGACAAGAGTTGTTGAAAAGACAAACAACATGGACATCAAAAACTCTCTCAGTCAGCAACAAAGAAATTGCCAGCCACCTGATATAAGCAGCTTTTATATTTCCCCTCCCACCAGTCGACATATTGTTTTTCTTTACACTCTGAAGCATAGGCTGTGAGTTTTCTCTGGTGCTCTGTATGTAACGGTGTAACTCTGCACGCTTTGCCAGGTTAACCAGCAGGATACGGGCTAATTACAAGGTGTGATGATGCCTTTAAAACAGAACTCTATTAGGTGAAAAGGAAAATCCAGACCCAAAGAGAAATAATCCCATTATAAAAGAATCACTGAGGATATGCTATGAGTTGGTGAAAAAACATAAGATGGAAGGAGAATGTAGGCTCCTTGTTTGACCCGCCTTGTTCCCTAAGTTCTGAGGCCTGTACTACGAAGTTCGATTAACTCATCCAGGATCTCTCTCCGTTTTCTGGGTTGACTTAACGAGACATCCGCACTCCTGATAAGCGGTACTACGAAGCTGGATATCAACTCGCTGAATCAATCCAGAGTCTTCCAGCCTTGATCCATGCGCGCTCATATTAAAGGGGTGGAGTCTGCAGCGTCTGACCAATCACAGACATGAAGAGACAGGCGAAACCCTGCAGAGCAGCCTACTTTACCGTGGAGGAGCAGACAGTTATTCTTTAGAAATACAAATAATTTAAACACTTCATCAAGGCTTCAAAAGCGACACTGTTACTGCAGCAAAATCCAGGAAGGAATGATGGCAGAAAACTGCCGATTCTGTTAATGCGTAATTCGTGAGATTATCCAAAATTAATTCATAGGACAATATAAACGAACAGCACTCTGATCACTGAGATTGATATATTACAGCACAGACGTTTGGAGCAGAGCTCTTCCTCAGTGTACAAACTTTGGTTTATATTTTCCATTGAGTTTTGAGGCTCAGCAACCCCGTCTGATCGTGTTTTGTGTTGGAATATAAATAAATAATATTAATATTAATTCTTAACTCCCACGTAGTTGCGTGTTCGATAAATTCCTGTTTCTACAGTTCTGCCATGTGTGACCATTATTATTAACATCATTATTTCAGATGCAAACAGTGGAATACAGCCATGTGTAAGTTTGTAGAGGAGAGATCTTTTAAGACCTTTGAAAAACTGAAAGAAGAGTTTGGTCTGGAAAACAAGGACAGGTTCAGATATTTCCAGTTGAGAGATTTGTATGAGAAAGTGGGATTATACAGTGGGATAATGTTGTTTTGAAAGTGTTTACAGATGCATACAAACATACCCCCACTAAAATCGTATCCAAACTATATAATGGCTTACAGAACCACATGGGGGATAATACATTTTATGTTAAATCAAAATGGGAAAAGGAAATGAATGTTGTCCTGTCAAAGGATGACTGGCAGGCAATCTGCATAACCCAACAGACTACTACAGGTTCAAAGGGATGGAGGAAATTTGGCTGGAAAAATGTCATCAGATTTTTTTTATCACACCACACATTAAATCTAAACATTGTGACATACAACAGCAATGTTCATCCTTCAATCTTGCATCCTTGCATGCAAGAAGGCCATTGCGAGAAATTCGGTTGAGAACCGACCCTTCAGGAACAGGCCAGTGGCTCACAATGCTAGAGGAAATATACTCTATGGAAGAACTGACTTACCATTTGAGAATTAAAAACAAAAACTCTGGACAATCGCTGGGACAGATGGTTTCAATACAAGAGAAAGATGGAATCATTACAGCCTGACAGAGATTCTTGTGAGGACAAATGAGATGTTCAGTACCCCCCATACTTTATTTATTTATTTATTTATTTATTTATTTATTTATACATAAAAAGTAAAAAAAAAACAAAAAAACAAAACAAAACTGAAATCTGAGACCAGAACTACATTCATCTTGAATTGTGTATACAGAACCAATGAGTCTATTGTCTCTCACCTTATTCTGTCTCTATTATCTCACAGGCCAACATTGCAGATTATGGCGACAACCAGTGGGTGAGTTGCTTCCAGGAGAGTGCGGAGGCCATCCTCGGCCAAAACGCAGCTTACCTGGGGCAGCTCAAGGACTCGGTGAGATCTCCTTCCAGAAACTAATACCTGCCTCAGGAAATGGCCAGGGCAAGAGCTAAGACTCAGACTTTGTTTCTGCCAAACAAGCTCACACACACTCACACTTACACACACACACACACACTTAATGCTCCAGACACCCACTGTGCTTTGTTTCCTGCAGGCATAATATCTTAGAAAATCACAGGAGGCTCTTTTCAGTGTTCATTTATCAGACACTTGATTTGTTTTTCACTTGAGACCACGATGAAACCGGCGCATGATTAAAAGAATACG
Source organism: Labroides dimidiatus (assembly GCA_030710495.1). NCBI lineage: Eukaryota > Metazoa > Chordata > Actinopteri > Labriformes > Labridae > Labroides > Labroides dimidiatus. The sequence continues at coordinate 3,909,009 of CM061154.1, read as the reverse complement.
TGTTCCTCTTGAAATTGAGCCAATCAGATGTTGTCATTTCCAGAACGAAGCCGCCTTTGACGAAGTCTTCCAGCAAGCCAACTTCAACACCTTTGTTTTCCGCAGCAGAGTGAAGCTGGAAACGTACAATGTAAGTAAAGTGGGGATGTTAATTAGTCGGACGAAACGCCTGCGGCTTTGTTGTCATCGCTCCGTGCTTTGTAGGCGAACCATATTGCTGCATAAAAAAAAAAAAAAAAAATGTTTGTTTAAAGCCGTGAAGTAGAAAAAGATGCAGCTTCAATCCACAAACGCTCCGTCATGGCTTTGTAAAGTGAAAATGTGCAGCACGTAAGCAGTTACTTTCTGCTGTTACCTGTCTGCCTTTCCTCCTTTATGGTTTCCCATTTATGAACAAAAACCGGTCTGCTTTCCCTTTGACTGACAGAACCATCTGAGAGAGAGAGGGAAAAAACAAAACAAACAAATCTGTTTGTCCAAGACTGCCGCTCGTTTTCAGTAGCTTTGTGAGAGGGTGCACACGCAGATTAGTTGCGGTCACCATTTCCTGTAGGCCGAACAGATAGAGGTTTGTTTTCTAGGGAAGCACATAAAAGAATTGATTGGGCTGGGACTCTGAGCAGGAAGTCTGGAGCCCAGCCAGAATCTGCATCCGCCTTCAACACACAGAAGAGGCCACTGTGTCTGTCGCATTCAGCTCAGCGTCCCCACTGCCAATGGCACTGCTACAAGCATGTACTGGCTGCTGCCTCCAAGCCTCACACTCCTTCAACAGAGGCACCTGCAACCTCTCTTTCACGTTATTTTCTCCTGCTCTGTGCCACAGGCCAGCCATTGTGCCATGCTGTCACATGTTGTCGAGTGCACAATGTCGAACACGCTTGATGCGGGACTAAACGGGTCCTCAACGGTTAATGACACACATCCATCGTGTTGCATCAGAGCGGGATTTGAGCTTTGATAGAAGTCTCTGACAAGATTTATGAAAGCAGCTGAGGAAATGATCCTCATTTGTAATTCAAACAAGATGCTGCTGCAACAGTCACACGAGGAGAGTGATGAAATTATCCTCTTTAATTACATTAAAACACACATGTGGAGGTCACCCTGGGTATTCCTGATGTGGGGAAGGTATGCATATGATCATTAGCCATATGGATGCAATCTTAGCAGTGATATAATTACTCTATTAGTGATCAAAAGAAGTCAGTTAATCCAATTTTAGAAATATACATTTATGCAAAAATAATGTTCTTGGAGCTATTCAAGGACATCAAAGCATGTTAAGTACTCATTTTTCCAAGATATGACTGATCATAAGACATAGAATATTTATATCATTTGAGGAAACTGATGGAAAAATGTTTTGCTTGCGTTTAAATACATTTTGGCTGTCCACACATTTTCATACACGTATTACATAAACAAATAGTGCCATTATAGTTTTCACACACTTGTTGCAAGGTATATTTACATACATTAAATGTATATATTTTACTTATAAAGATCTAACAGTAGCAGGCAGAAACTCTTCAAGCCACTGTATTCTAAATATAAAAAGGACTCAGATAGTGGCCTATGTTTGACCCTGCTAAATAATGTGCAGCTGCCTCTGTCTCTGTCCTTGAGAAGACAGCAGAGACAGTCAGGGACCTTCCAGAGCTGTACTACTGTTTAGTGGTGAACAGCAGAAGACACCGGACATCTGAAGAAAACAAAACCATTAAAAATCAGCCAATCAGGGGTTTGTAAAAAGATAAGGGCTGTCTGAAAACTGATTTGCATGACAAAAGATGCCTACTTTAAAAAGTATATAATGTGATGTCCAGACTGTATTTTTCAGTTTTTGATGCTTCACTATGAAAGCTCATTAAATCTGTGGACTCTGCACGGCAAAAACTGACAACTAAGCAAAAGTGTTTTTGTCTTATTTAAAGTAAGAATTGCCTTATTATACTTGATATGAGCCACATCCAACAGACAAGTCCAGGAACGTGTCTTATTTCAAGATATTTAAAGACAAATATAAGCTCTGAATTGTTTGTAACAGGTAAAAAATTCTGCCATTTGGGTGAGAAACATTTTTTGTCAAGTTTAGAATAATGTCTAAATACAAGAAACTTTCACTTACTCCACTGGCAGATTTTTGTTCACTTGTTACAAACAGTTCAGAGCTGATTTTTGTCCTTAAATATCTTTAAATGAGACGTGTTTCTGGACTGGTCTGATGAATGAGGCTCATATTAAGTTTAAAAAGACTTTTTTTTTACTAAAAATAAGAAAAAGCACTTCCTAAGATTTTATTTATTTATTTATTTTTTTTTTTTGCAGTGTGCTTTCTGACTCCTGCTCATTTTTTGACTCGGCTCTGGACTTGAGCTAAAAAAGTTGAAATTTTGCAGTCAGATCCATCAGGTAATCTGCCCATGAAGACCCATCTGGCTTTATACCGCAGAATATACACAACAAAATCCTGATATGAAAACATGAAACACATAAAGCTACAGCTATCAACGCTTTACTCAGTGAATAAGACGTGACGGCGTCTTTAAAGAAGGATTTTTGTGATATTAGTAGTATGACTGAAGGTTTTTGGCTCAACGTTGTAAGAAAATAACACTCAGCTAAGCATAAACTTCCAAATTAGCAAAACCTCGTCCTTGCAAAGGAGACTAGTGTAGCATTAAGGATAGATTCAAAAGCACATTCAAATTTGCTCTGCTGTGATTAATCTCATTCTGGCAAACAGAAAACAAGCAGAACGTCTGTTGTTAAATCAAGACACACTCCATTAATTACAGTTTCATCAAAACAAGACGGATTGTTTCATGTCGACATGATGTGATTAATCCACACAAATCCTTATCACTGTTACAGCTGTGCATCAGAGCGCTGACATGGCTCTGATACTGAGTGCAGGTGTATTGTGCTCCTCTTAAGATGTCGATGATGAACGAGTTTCAGTGTGTTGAAACTGTCAAAACATCTTAACGGTTTTACAGACTTGAACTGGACTCTCTGACCGCCTGAAACTTTCTAAACGGTATCAATATTTCCTCCAGGCTGACAGAACTGATAGGGCTCAATTTCACACCTCTATTGAAAACAATAGACAATGACCTCCAACGCTGGATGAACCTACCAGTATCCATTTTAGGAAGAATAGCAACAATCAAAATGACGATACTTCCAAAAATAAACTACCTTTTCTCAATGATTCCAGTTCATCCAACGCTCACCTGGTTCAAGGCTTTAGATTCAATGTTCACTAAATTCTACTGGAAGAACAAAACACCAAGGATAAAACTTACAACTCTACAAAAACCCAAGACGCAAGGAGGCTTAGATGCTCCACACATCCACCACTACTCATTGGCTAATCAACTACAATATATATACAAGTGGACACACCCCATCAAATCAGATAACACCTGGTTAGATATAGAAAAAACATTTTGCAAAGACATAAATATTTCAGACCTCCCATTCCTCAGTCAATCCATCAAGCGCCACACTTGTTTCAAGGCAGCAACAATAGCTTCGACCCTGACAGCCTGGTGGAAATTCCACAAAACCACAAATTGTACTCTTGCACCATCAAATTTTACTCCTATCTGGAATAATCCTGATTTCTTAAGTAATAGGAAACCACTTAACCTGCACACATGGACTGAAAAAGGCATCACACATCTTAAACATATATTTCATAATAACACCTTGGTCTCATTCCACCATCTGGTCCAGAAATTTGGCATCGGGAAAAACAGCTTTTTACAGTATCTCCAAGTCAAATCATCTGTTCAATCCAAGATGAACAATAAAACCATAAATTTGTTTCTTCCCCCTTCATCTGAGGATCTCATTAATATCCTCTCTCCAAAAAAACTTCTTTCGAAGATATATAAAATAATAACACAGTCTGACCAAACTATTGCGTTACCTTCTAATAAATGGGAACAAGAGCTCTCCATTGCTCCGGATGCAGAATTCTGGGCTACAATCTTAAAAAATATCTATTTTATGACCAAAAATGCAAATCTACAGCTCATCCAATACAAAATCATTCACAGAACTCACTACACTGCACAAAAAATGTCTCAAATGGGTTTCGCATCAGAAATATGTTCCTATTGTACACAAAGTTGTCCTGACACCTATATTCACGCCACCTGGCACTGTACACCCATCAAACAGTTTTGGAAAGAAGTCACTCAGTCACTATCCCTCTTCATGGAGAGCCACATCCCACTGTCCCCCTCACTCTGCTTACTTGGTGACTTGTCTTCACTTGATCTTAATGCAAGTAACAGTAGACTACTTCTTGTGGCACTAACTATCGCCAAGAAAACTGTCCTCATGAACTGGAAATCAAGAAACACCATACATCTAGCCCAATGGAAGAACCTCTTCTCTGATTACATCTCCCTGGAAAACTTGGCTTCCCCTCTTATCAATACAGCAGAACATCATTGTTCATACTGGTCACTCTTAATTGGCTTCTTGCATGTCTGAATCCACTAGCACCTTTTCCTTGTCTGTCAGCCAATACTCCCCTCCCCCAAACACACACACAAACACACATACATAACCACTAAACTAACTGGCACTGCTTTCTCCAAAGAAACTAATACAGCTCCCCAGGACTACCAAAAGATGAGTATACTCCGGTGAAGGTAGTGGGGGGGTTTCTTTCCACCTACAACCCCAGACTTGACCCACTGCCCTGTGGAACCTGATGGCCTGGCGTCTTCCCTCCCTGAGGTGGGGGTGCTCAGCGATTTGCCGCCTGTGCCCCGGGGCTACCGGGTCCGTGCGCAGTTGTGGGATCTGGAGGGGGATGCTAGCCACTCCAACACTGGGGCACCTTGGCTGGCCCTGGGGGTTGTGGGGTGAGGGGCTTGTCCGCGGTGCGTCCATGCCCCTTCCTCCCTGCCGTCGGCCTTGTGGTCTCCCTCCCTCCTCCTTCCTCCTTGCCTACCCGCCCCCCCCCTTGCCCCTGCGGAGGGACTGTGGGTCCCTGGCTGGCCTTGGGGTCCAACCCTGGGGCCTGTCTCGCCCTCTGGGTGGGGTCACTGTCCCCGTGCCACGTAGGCCCACGTGGCAACGTGGGCCGGGACAGGGCGTCAGGGCAACCGTGGGGTATTGGCTCCCTCATGGCAGGGTTGCCCGATGGCATCTCTGCCTTCCTTACAGGTCGGGGCCCGGAGTGGGCTGGGGGGGACTTGCCGGCTGGGGCCCGGGTGGAGGTCCCGCGGTCCTCCTGTGGGGGGCGGTGCCCTATGGGTGGTTGTCCTGTGATGGGTCTGGGGCACCTGCTGGGTCGGGGGCTCTGGTGCTGTGGTTCGCCGGTGGGGGTGCCCCTGCTGTGCTTGCCTGCTCGTGGGGGGCCATCTTGGTCGTCTTCTGTGGATGCTGGGGCTTGGTGTGGGGGGGGCTTTTCGATGTCAACCCCCAGGCTCCTGCATGGTGTCTTGACAGACGGGGCTGGTCCTTGCTGGCTTTGCCTCTTACTCGCACTTCACCTTTTCACCTTACACTCTTGTACACTGCACCTTTGTTTTTTTTTTTTTTTTTTTTTTTTTTTTTGTGTGTGTGTGGGGATGGGGGGGGGCACACAACACTCAGGGCTCCTGGAGTTAGGGGAGGTAGGGAGGGGACTACCTCACCCTCCTGCCCTTTTTGTCCTCCAGTTTTTAATTACACCACATACACTAGATTGAGGGAGGGTGAGGATGGGAACAGGGGGCCGTAGGAATGGGCTCCAGTCTGTCACAGGCTGGGGCCCTGCCCTGCTCACCTCTCTCCTGCCTGACCTTCCCTCTGTTTTTAATGCAAAACAAACATTCACCTGTTTTGGATGGGCGGGGGAGTGGGGACCGGTGGGCTCCCACTCCGCCAACCTTCCCTCTCCTAATGCACAACTTCACAAGTAGGGACACACTTAGTCACGGTGAAGGGATAATGCATCTTTGTCTGGAAGCAAAGATGCATATTAACAGGGTGGGACAAGGGGTGGAACAATAGTTTAGGCTTGGTAGGGCCGGTGGGGTCTGGCCCTGTCTGGCCACGATTCTATGCTGGTGAGCATGTTTCCATCTGGTGGGTCGGCATCGGGGGCCTCTCAGTGCGGCTGGCCCCGAGTGTCCGTGGGGGGTGGCTGGGGTGGCCCCTTGGGGGCGGGTTGGCCCTGTGGGGTCGTACGCCCCTTGGTGTGCTGTGGTACCGGGTCCCCGAACTAGCTTGCTCTGGTCTCGTTATGGGTGGCTACCTGTGGGGTGCCGCTCTGTGTTGGTGGATCCGGGCGCTTCCCTGGGCCCGTGGGCGATGGTCTCCTGTACTCCTCCAGGACGGGTTCCTCAAGGGGGGGGCGGAGTGTGCTCCTGGCCTCAACACTGCACGCCCTTGTCCCGCCCACCCTTGTCCCGCCCACCCTAGGTCCCCAGAGGGCGCTCGGTCCTGGGACATCTGGCTCCTGGGCTGCTGGGGGGCCCCGGTCCAGCCGTGGGGGATGTGGGGGGGCGGCTGGGTATGGGGGTATGGGGGCTGTGGGGTGGGCCGGGTGGATGGGGGGTTGGTTGGGGGTGGATGCTGGGCGCGGACCTTCCTCCCCCCGCGGCCCCCTTAGTGTCACCCTCGGTGCTTTGGGTGATGGGGGTTGGCCCCCCTCTGGGTCCGGGGGCTGTTGCTGGATTGGGTGACGTCCGGGGCCCTGGTGGTGGGTCTTGGATGTCCTGGCCTCTCGGGGGTGTCTCTGGGCCCCTAGGTATTGCAGGGAATGGTCAACCTGGGACTTCGGTGATCACCCCACATACATGCCTGCATAAGTACGCATGCTCCTGTTGGGACTCACCGAAGACAGGTGGTGTGTCCCATCAGAACATGCTGAATCACTTCTGGCACTTCTTCACTCTATCGTGAAACGCATGCCCCCTCCGTCTCTCGTATCTGCTGGTTCATGCACTTCTTTTGGGATCCCACTTCTCTGACATTCCCGAGCTTTCTTACAGTTGTCACTCCTTGAATTTTACTTAGAACAACACAGCACTTGGACTGCTATTTAATATCATCAACATTACCTGTTTGCCCTTTTCCCTGTCTGTCCTTTCCCCCTCTTTGTATCCTCGTCTGTCCTCTTTCCTGTTTGTCTTGTCTCGTCTTATCTGTCACTAATTTCCCCTCCTTCACACTGTGGTATAGCACGGCCCTCCCCTCCAGCTCACATCGGGGAATAAATAAAGTTTAATTTGATGGAGTAGCCTACAGGGAGGGCTGGTGATGGTCACTGATGGCAATGAATCATAACTATCTATGCTTCACTGCAATAATAAAAAAATGCATTGGTCTTTAAACGTTGGCATTGGACACAGTGTTCAACTATAGGACATATGCAGACAAGGGGGAAAAAAAAAATAAAAAATAAATAAATAAATAAATAAATTAAAAAAAAAAAAAAAAAAAAAAAAAAAAAGATGTCGATGATGAACGAGTTTCAGTGTGTTGAAACTGTCAAAACATCTTAACGGTTTTACAGACCTGAACTGGACTCTCTGACCGCCTGAAACTTTCTAAACGATCTACTTTCTAATCTTTTATAGCATCTTAAACTGTCCTGACAGGAGCGGCTTACAGCTTGTGGCTGTAATATCCAAACTGCTGAGGCTCTGATGAGGTCCATGTGGGGCTAAACTAATGAACATTTTAATAATCGATTAATCTGCCGACTATTTGTTTGATTAACTGATGAATCAGACACACATCTACGTTATTCAAAACTAGACTTTTTCACAGTGACAGTTACAGCAGTGTAAAAAAGCTCCACTAACAGGTTATTTTCTGCTGGCTCTGATGTTCAGGATGCACTCCATTAAGACAGCTGCTTGGCTCCAGGACTGTGTGTCAGACATGGTGGTCTGCAGCACAGGAGCCCCACAGGGGACAGTTCTTTCCCCCCTTTCTCTTCACCCTGTACACCTTGGACTTCAGTTACAACTCCTGGAGCTGTCACCTCCATAAGTTCTCCGATGAGACAGCCATTGTTGGATGTGTATCAGAGGGGGACGAGCGGGAATACAGGACTGTTATCACTGACTTCATCGACTGGTGTGGCACAAACCACCTACAGCTCAACGCCAGGAAGACAAAGGAGATGGTCGTGGATTTCCACAGGAGGAAGACACCCCAGTCTGCACCAATGAACATCCAGGGTCTGGACTTGGAGATGGTGAAGACCTACAGATTCCTGGATGTTCACCTCAACAATAAACTGAGCTGGACTCACAACACAGATGTCCTGTACAAGAAGGGCCAAAGTCGTCTCCACCTGCTGAGGAGACTGAGGTCCTTTGGAGTGTGCAGGACTCTGCTCGGGACATTTTGTGACTCTGTGGTAGCTTCTGCACTTTTCTATGCAGTGGTCTGCTGGGGAGCAGGGAGCACAGAGAGGAGACGGAACAGACTGGTCAGGAGGACCAATTCTATCCTGGACTGCTCCTTAGACTCCCTGGAGGAGGTGAGTGAGAGGAGGATGCTGGCAAAGCTTGCATGCATCATGGACAATCCCTCTGACCCGCTGCATGAGACTGTGGGGGCCTTAAGCAGCTCCTTCAGCAGCAGACTGAGACTCCCACCCTGCAAGACGGAACGCTACCACAGGTCATTCCTCCCAACTGAATATTCTGCTGCTCAGTTTGACCTAACCTGTTTCCTGTCAAGTCGTCACTCCTGGTCTGTTGTTTCTTTCTCTTCTTCTGGAAAGAGAAAGAAAATAAGAAATAAAAAGTATGTCTGTGCATTATATCAGATTAAACAACATACCTTTTGCTGGAAATCATAGTTAGTATTTGTATTAAGGTCAGTAACACAAAGACCATCTACAGAAAAGACAAGTTCATCAAATATAACAGATAAACTCCATGTGAAGTGGTGGAAAGAGTCCTGAACCTGAATATCTGTCTGAGTATAACATCACTGAAATATTATTCCATAATAATTAAAAACACCAGTTTTTAAACAAAACTTAACGACTTTGATTAGATGAAATTACTATTTATCATCCTCCATGTCGAAATGCATCGGTTTGCCTCATTACATCCAGTGTCATCACTCAGCTCTTCTTTCAAAAGAATTTAATGTTTTAATTAAAGAAAGTTAAATGAAAACATCATTATTTTCAGTTATAGAGAGTTAAAGTTCAATAAAAAGACGTTGTTTTTGCAGTAACTGAGTTTTTCCTGATGACAATGATCTGTTCAAGAGAGCATGCGTATGATTGGTTGATGGGTAGAAGAGGCGGGTCTATGTGTGTGTGTCAGCCTCAGAGAGAGAGACGTATAAGAGATAATGCTAGTTTCATGAACTTCTTGTATTTGTCAAACGTGCTGCTCAGTTAACAGCAGGACAGGACGAGTTCTCAGACACAAACCAAACATTTCCAACATTAAAACTGAACATGTGGAGTTTTGTGGTGACTTAACTCACTATAACCCCCCCCCCCCCCCACCACCTCAGGTGTCGTTTCATCTCTGTGGTGCTCCCGTGCTGCAGCATGTAGTTGATGCTGATTGCTTTTAACACACTTTCTAGCTTTACCTGACGTAAAAAGTCCACACGCTGAAGAAGGTTGAAGCCTCTGTCGCCGCTATACTTCATGTGTATCATTATTATCTTTAAATATCGGCTTCACTTCACTTCACTTCCACCATGCTGTGCTCAGGTTTACATGTGATGTAAACAGCTTCACTAACTGAGGGATGCAATCATTCCGTCCTTTGATGTCGGTTCTTCCTATCATTGTGAAGCAGAATTCACCAAGCGTTGGATTGTTCACCCACTAATAGAGAACGTGAGCTGGGTTTAGACCATCATGAGACAGGTTAGTTTTACTCTTTTAATAATGTTTCGTTGTAATAGTAACTGAGCATCAAAGCACAGAAGCATTAAGACTCAAAGCAATGATTATAGGGAAATGTTGGCGCTTTTACTAACCCATTATTGATTGGTTGTTGCAACCTTAGGCCCTGTTTATACAACAATGATATCAGCATGAAACGCAAAAGTTTTGTTGCGTTTCGGCCTCTCGTTTATACGGAAATGCTGTTTTAGCCAACCAAAAACGCAACTTTTTTGAAATGTCCTCCAGAGTGGAATTTTTCTGAAACGCTGCAGCCTCCGTTGCCGTGTAAACGGCAAGCTGCATTTTGCACGTGCGCATTCCACTTTTGTTGCGGGAACTTTTGCGAACCAGAAAACAATAACAGTTTAATGGCAGACTTACCAGGTTGTGTTTGTGCTGCTGAATCTGCTGACTGCCTTTCAACAAAATGTTCATCTGTTGCTCCACTTCTGCTCTCAGATAAGACGTATTTAATATATACACCAGATGATCAGCCCGCCTCTTCTTCAGCAGCAGACTACCAAAAGAATCTAGAGTTCTATCAACACCTGCAGGCCTGTTATGCATACTACAGCATTTCCAGTCCCTCAGCGTTTCCATGTAAACGCAGATTTTTTTTCTCTGTTTTTTGCGTTTTTGAGTGAAACGCTGTGAAACGTTGTCGTATAAATGCCCATCTGTCATGAATTGAATCTTCTGCTTTCCTTGTAGCAGTCGCTGTGTGATATATGGCAACATGTGTCAACTTGATTTGCTGTGAGAAAGCATTTAGAAAACATAACAGGACCAGAAAGGGGCAATCATGCAGACCACACTGCCCTCATGTGTGTTGGAGGAGTATCGCAGAGCCATCTGAAAGTGTGTCGTGCTCATGATTGGTTCTGCCACTACTGTCATGTCTGTAAAGTTTTCATTATTTTGCATGTTCATGTTCCATGTTTTTTGTTTTCCTGTTTTATTGTGAAAATTCTAACCCTTGTCTCTGTCTTCTAGATGTGTTCCTGTCTGCCCTGCCCTGTCTGTCACACCTGATTCCTGATTGTCTTCCCCAGCTGTGTGTCATCACCCCTCATTACCTCTTGTATTTAACCTCATGTGTCTCACTGTCTCGTCACCAGTTCGTTGTACTTTTCTTCGTTCCAGTCTTTGTTTTCTAGTCAAGTCATTGTCATGTATGAACCTTGCCTGTTTATTGTTTAAGCCTTTTTGCCTCACGTTTGCTGGATTGCAAAAATTCCCAGTACAAGAAAAGTGGAATAGTGCAGCAGTGAATAGTCAAACAACCCTTGAAACAACCTGGACAGATTTGAAAAACGTCAGGAAATGGAACCTGTACTGAAAAAAATTATGATGGACAAAAGTTTCAGAGAGCAAAATGATTGATGTAACATGGGATCAAATGTCTTTGCCGTGCGTCAGTTTCAGACAAAACAGACTCATTGTTCAAAGACCTTTAACAGTTTGCTTGCATGGTAAAACTAGTGGACAACAGGAAGCACACGCGTGTCTAAATGACCCACTTTTAAATGTAATTTACTGAGCATGCTCAGTGAGGAGGTTGCGTATTTTGCCAGACATCGCTAAGAGATGGTTTTTTTTTTTTTGCACAAGCAGCACAGACTTTAAAAGCCACCGATGCATCACAGCATCAGACATCAGATCTCTGCAGGTTACACGGTGAAGAATTTAAAGTTAAGATGGAGTGGGTTTAAGCTATTCATCAGACGCAGGCGGTGGAGTTCCTGTGCCGACCCACAGTTGACCTCACATCACTGCTGCTCTCTTTGTAGCAGATGAAATGTTTTGCTATGCGTTTTCGTGTCCTTGCTGTGAGCGCTCGTAGCCAGTTAAAATCTGCAAGAAGAGGTCACTTTCGGACAAAATGTGTGCTGCTCCTCTGTGTGTTTGTATAAAATATAAATATACACACTTGATGGCTGGAGGGGAGCAGCACAGGTTTGTTCAAGTGTGGATCAACACCTCACACCTTATCTACCACTCACCTGTAACAAACCCATCATCACCGTCTGTGTTGACGGTTGATTGATCAGATCATGATTCTCTCCTTAACCCATTCATATTCTTTAAATCATGGACGCTAGTTCACTTAGTTTGTGACTTTTGTTGTCCCTGTGCACGCATTTGAATCTGGGCTTCCTCAACACAAACAGGGAAGGTTTGTGCGCATCAATTGAGTTGATAAATCTGACTAACATGCTCATTTTATTATCCTCTTCTTAATAATCAGGTAAATTAATATGAAAGGATCTGTCCACGCACTGGTATATAAATCTGAACTCTGGGGCTTTACTGTTTACAATAATTACATTTAGGAGCTCTGCATCCATAATTACATTCAAGTCACAGCTTTGCAACACTTTCCCTGAAAGTGAAGTGGCGACCTTTAAGAAACCCAGGTGTTTTCCTTCACAGCACTTAAAGGTGCCCTGTGGAGTTTCCTGTAAACAACCTCTCTGTTTATATTAAGTCCTACTTAACACAATGCATTGTTTACACTGCAGGCCTTGCCGAGCGCTTTGTGCAACACTTTCTAATCCTCAAACATCTGCAAAAGTAATGATTTTAAATTCATCAATCATGCAGTGTCCGGCTTCCTTAAATGTGAGACCAGTGGCATTGCTCTTGATCACTTTGTATTCATGTGCACAGTACAAACATTTAACGGGCACATGCAGTGAAAACAATTTCCCAATCCTACCAGATGGCTGTTTCCGTCTGATTCCCATGTTGCACCCATTTCCTGCCTCCTGCCAAAGCAGCAGATGAAAGAGAAAGATCCGTGTGTGCAACTGAGAGTTTTGGTATCAGGTCCGTTGATACTGATGTACAGCCGTATGATTCGCTTAGCTTGACGTCATCCTACTATAAGCCAAACCCTGGTGAGGAATTTGAAGACTGCTCAGTATTTTTGTTTGTAAAATCGTCCATTTCTCTTTTGCATTCTGCAAGTTGAGCAGAGAGATTCATATCCTTCTATTGTGAGAGTGTGTGGGCACCAATCCAAAGGAAGATAATTTACATTTCACCCGCTCAAGCTGCGGGCGATTAATGGAAACAAAATGAGTGTGACCTCTGTTTAAATGCAGAGAATAATGGCCCTGCTAAGAATGACCTTCCTCTGTCTAGACAGCTGTGGAGGTGGTTACAGCTTTAAAAGCTGCCTCCTATTTTTGAGAACATCTATTTGAATGCCAACACAATTCACTTACCAGGTCGAAGCAGCCCACGTTAAACCACTCCATCACTGAGGAGGGGGTAGAAGGAGACGGGGTTTGTGTCTGAGTGCAGCGAGATGACGAGTTTATCTTGTTTTTATTTCACAGGATGAATCCAGAATCAAGGTCTCAGTGATGGAGGTGAAGCCTGTTGATCATAAGGACTACAGCAAGAGGCTGATCATGAACAGCAGGAATCTGGCCTCTCAGGAGAAACCCTCACTCTGTTGGTTTTTTCTTCCTGTACAGTCAACAAACAGTTCTAAATGTGCCAGAAAGTTAGCTCACAAAGCTTTTGTGTTTTGATTTTTTTCTTCCTCAGGAAGAAATCCTCAAACTTTATGTGACTGTACACCTCCACTTTGTGAAATAATGTTTGGTGACCTGATTCTGAAAACACCTTGTCCCTTTTTTTTATTTTTTTTTTTTATTTTTGGTGAACATAACAGACGATGATTTTTTTCTCTCTCTCTCTCTTCCCCTTTTCCTCTTTGTTATTTGAGGGAAGCAGAGCAGAGAGTGGGTCAGTCAGCCACAAAAGAAATCATCAGCGTGTCTTAAGTCTGCCGCTTGTTCCTGCATGCACTGTGGGCATGAAGGGAGGGGGAGACCAGAACAGTAGCGAGCACTCTTTCCACTTTCTGACGCTCACAGTCAGAATAGCTCGGCTGGACCTGCACAGTCCTGATAAGACCGTTTTCTCTCTCTCTCTTCCCCTGTCTATTCCTTATACTTGCAAACATAAGCACATATACACATGCAGAGTGCAGACCTAATGGGGGAGTGTGCTGCAGTCTATTTGAGGTGTTTCCAGTGTGACGGAGTCTTTTCAGTTTGTTAAATGTATGTTCTGTAGTTCTTTTTTCTGTGATGATTAACTTCAGAATAAAATAAATATTTTTAATCAATGTGTCAGAAATCTATGTAAGTTAACAGACATACACAAAAAAGTGCATAAACCCCTTCAGCACCGTGAGCACCAAACATGTAGAGGATTTATCAAGGGCTGCTACACAATGCCCTCTATCTCCTCAGGTTTGGCTCAGGTGTGCAGCAGATTCCCCGCAAACTTGACTTTCATGTTGTATTAAAGCAGAACACGGGTGAGGCTTCACCTCCTCGTTCCTCCTGAGATAACGTCTCGTTTCTGCTGTGCTGCCGCTGTTGCCTGTAGTGTGCAGAGATGGATTAAACCTCTTTAAATGCTAAGGAAAGGTAAGTTTCACCTGTTTATGCTCCGAGATATTGATTTAAAGCTTTGCCTGTGAACGCCTCCCTACATCAAGCTGCTGACACTGTTTGGTTATTTAAACTGAGATATCAGTGTGCTTCCTCTGTCTGTGTTTGAAACAACTTTTATAACACATCAAGTTATCAAAGTAGATGTCAAATGTTGCTTTGATGCTTCAATCAAACTAAACTTGAAGCGAAATGTAAAGAAATGGGTTGCACCCATGTTAAATAACTATAAAAAATGAACTGTTTGGCATTGGCAGAGTTTTTCATGGAAGCAAATCACAAACTCTGCTCTGCTGCTCAACCAACAAATGTGGTTCCATTTACAACCCCAACTGCAATGAAGTTTGGACATTGTGTGAAACGTGAATAAAAACAGAAAACATTGATTTTAAAATCCTGTTTAACCTGTATTCAACTGAATACACCAAAAAAAAACAAAAAAAACAAGATATTTATTGTTCAAACTGATAAACTTTATTGTTTTTGTAAATTTTCCCTCATTTTGAATTTGATGTCTGCAACATGTTCCTAAAAAGCTGGGACAGGCTCATGTTTCCACTGTGTTCCATCACCTTTCCTTTTAACAACACTCAATAAGTGTTTGTGAACTGAGGACACTAATTGTTGAAGCTTTGGAGGTGGAATTCTTTACCATTCTTGATTGATGAACAACTTCAGTTGATCAACAGTCCGGGGTCTCTGTTGATGTATTTTGTGCTTCATAATGCTCCATACATTTTCAATGGGAGACAGGTCTGGACTGCAGGCAGGCCAGTCTAGTCCCTGCACTCTTTTACTACAAAGCCACGCTGTTGTAACAGGTGCAGAATGTGTCTTGTCATTGTCTTGCTGAAATAAGCAGGGACGTCCCTGAAAAAGACGTGGCTTGGATGGCAGCATATGTTGCTCCAAAACCTGTATGTACCTTTCAGCATTAATGGAGCCTTCACAGATGGTCAAGTTAGCCATGCCATGGGCACTAACACACCCCCATACCATCACAGATGCTGGCTTTGAGACTTTGACCTGAGAACAATCCAGATTGTCCTTTTCCTCTTTGGCCTGGAGGACACCACGTCCATGATTTCCAAAAACAATTTGAAATGTGGACTCATCAGACCACAGCAGACTTTTCCACTTTGCGTCAGTCCATCTCAGATGAGCTCGGGTCCAGAGAAGCCGGCGGTGTTTCTGGGTGTTGTTGATATATGTCTTTGTCTTTGCATGGTAGAGTTTGAACTTGCACTTGTAGATGTAGTGATGAACTGTGTTAACTGACAATGGTTTTCTGAAGTCTTCCTGAGCCCACGTGGTAATATCCTTTACACAATGATGTTGGTTTTTAATGCAGTGCTGCCTGAGGGGTCAAAGGTCACGGTCATTCAATGTTGGTTTTCAGCCTTGCTGCTTACATGCAGAGATTTCTCCAGATTCTCTGAATCTTTTGATGATATTATGGACTGTAGACGATCAAATCCATCAATTCTTTGTAATTGTACGTTGAGAAACATTGTTCTTAAACTGTTGGACTATTTGCTCACGCAGTTGTTCACAAAGTGGTGAACCTCACCCAATCCTGCTCCTTTTATAACAAATCATGACACTCATCTGTTTCCGATGAACCTGTTCAAGTGTGGAATGTTCCAAACAGGTGTTTTTGGAGCATTCCTCAAATTTCCCAGTCTTTTGTTGACCCTGTCCCACTTTTTTAGGAACGTGTTGCAGCCATCAAATACAAAATGAGTGTATATTTGAAAAAAAAAAAACACAAAACAATAAAGTTTATCAGTTTAAACAATAAGTATCTTGTATTTGTAGTGTATTCAGTTGAATATAAGTTAAACAGGATTTGCAAATCATTGTTTTCTGTTTTTATTTACTTTTTACACAATGTCCAAACTTCATTGGCATTGGGGTTATAAAAGGAAAAGAAACAGACTTTCAAGCAGTTTAATCTACCATTGAGGCAAATGTCAAACTTTCCATGCTGAGTTAATAAGTCAGTCATGGAGCAACAGTAGAAAAATTACAATAGTTTTTGGAGCCCCGTGAGTAGAAACATCCTCCTCAGCGGTGCACGGCACCACAGAGAGGGAAAGGCTGTAATCCTGCCAGGGTAAATCTAGCAGCTTCCCCTGGGTCTCAGGGCCAGAGAGTTATTTTCTGCCCTCATTTACATCTGGCAGCCCATCAGCTTCTATTTGAAGCAGGGAAACTGGAACTGTTGTTGAAGCCTCAAGTCCAAGCCTCCTGATAGTTCAATTCTCACACCCGTTTTGTAATTTCGATTAAGCTGATTACACAGCTCCGGTTAAGTCCAAAATTAGATTGTGAAGCATTTCTAATTGATCTTTTTGCACTTGTTAGAATAAGATCGGCCGGCCAACGGGACCTGATCATGTTTGGAGCTCGGGAATAGCTTGTTCATGCTGTATTTATTAGCAGCAGATGAGGTATGGCTAAGTGGGATTCTCACACAGACGATGAGGAGAATTTAAAATCTGACCACGATGTGTGGGATGTAAGGGCTTGATTTCATCCCATCCCCACTGACTGCATCCTGAAAGTAACAGAAGTGGTCTATCAAAGTCTTCCTGGTGAACTTGTTAGCCAGCCATTAGTTTGTGGTGTTACTGACACTGTCGACCCTGCTGAGGACGTCAAGAACTTACTGCAATCAAAGAGAAATTTTCCCTCATTGATTTGAAAAAACTTAAATATTTAACCTGAGAGAACTGTCTGATTTTTTTTATATCTACTGTACAAAATAAGTGGTGTAGTCGAGGGTATACGCAGGTTTATGGAGTATACCCACTTATTTTTCAGTCAGCATTGCGTATACCCCCCCCCCCCCCCCCCCCGATGCGCACCATCAGTAATATCTAACTTCCAGATTGCCCTTTTTTCCCTCAAGGATGGTGAAGCCATGACCCACCCTCCTCTGCCTCTAATTGGCTGGTACTCGCTGCCTTCACTGATTAAATTGGTTAACTTTAGGCATGGTGACTGATAACGTTACTAGGGTAACGTTACCCTAGTAACGTTAGCCTGAAGCTAGCTAGATCACCTGGGGTGATAGAGCTTTTTCCATCGCTGCCCCTTCCCTCTGGAACTCCCTACCCAAACACACCCGTGACTGCACCGACCTTACCACTTTCAAATCCCAACTCAAAACCCATCTTTTTAGAACTGCTTTTAATTGTTGATGCTTTGATCTCTGTTTTATTGTTTTGTTTTAATGTGTCTTTTATATGTTCTATAACCTGTTAAGCTTTCATCTTTGATCTTTGTTTTATTGTCTTGTTTTAATCTGTCTTTATATACTGTGAAGTGTCTTTGAGTACCCTGAAAAGCGCTATACAAATAAAATGTATTATTATTATTATTATTATAGATGCCGTGAGAGTAGCCGTAGCAGCCAAACTGCAGCTTCTCCCCCGCAGCCAAAGCGGAGCTGCAGTCGCTCTGCATCCAGGAGAACCGCTCCGTAAATATGAACAAGAATGCATTGTCAACTTCAGATTTAAAGTATTTTATTTAAATAAATGTTCAAAAAATAACCGAAACACCATGTTTGCCTCATGATAAATACATTTTACATTCATCCATTCTGCTTGTGTGGCCAGTAGTAACTACAAACTGCTCCTAATTAAGTCATGATAATTTTATAATAGTGAGCAAGAAGAAATGACAGATTTTGGGGTAAATAGAGTAGTCTTACATGTCACTGGTTCTAAAACTGTTTTTTTTTTCTATACTACTTAAAAAAGGTGAAAATTTAGAGTATACCCACTTCTCAAGGGACCACTTCACCACTGTGCAAAATCAACATCAGATGAATTCCAGATGTGAATAGAAAGTTGTAGAACAGGTGTGTTGTTTGTTTGAAATCATTTGGTTTCATCATAAACCATCTCCAGACGAGGTGAGTTAATAAAGGTTAAACATCTGGTTTCCTGATAACATCATTAACATGTAGAACATTACCAACCTTGGAGCTACTCAGTTCTTCTGTGCCATAGTAAAGCCTCAAAGGCCCCTCCTCCAGGGACGGTACTTCCTGCAAATACAGGGATCTGGAGGCAGGGCTTGTGGCACTGAAAGTTTGGTTGTGTACTCAGCAATTAAGGGAGCAGCTGAGCAAGAAAAATTCAGATTATCAGGATATGTTTCCACACCATAAAGGAAGTAGTGGCGATTGATTTTTAGCAGAACACATCAGGAAGCTAAAGCCATGGCCCGTATACACACCCAGCAATTAGCGAGGAAAACAGACTGTGTGTACTAATGGTGAAAAAGAAATCCATCAGTGGTTTACATCGGCCAGGTTAACACCCCAGCAGAGCATTAAATTTAATGGAGGTAGACTCCACGATTACAGGCACTGGAGACAGGATTACTGCACCTGTTAGGCTGTTTTAGAGATGGCACATTGTGCTCATGCATTACAGATAAAGACCAACTATACAAAAAACAATACAGATTTTAAGAGATTGATTGAATCCTTTGAAAAGTATGACGATGTTGAGCTATAGAGCAAATTTAGATGTAGGAGACAATTTTTCATTTTTATCGCTTTTTTTTTTTTTTTTTTTAATCAAAGTGTACACGTGTAATTTGAATTTGTTGGACGCGGGTTTTCCAGGAAGTGTCCCGTACATTTGATGTTCTGCACCTGCCTCGCTTTCATGGTGCAATTAGTTAATTAGCTAAATCATGATAGCTGTGCATCGGGCTGGATATCAATCAAAGATTTTGGATGCCTGCACCAATACTGATACCTTCACTCAATATTGGTTTGT
This sequence comes from Labroides dimidiatus, assembly GCA_030710495.1. Classification (NCBI taxonomy): domain Eukaryota; kingdom Metazoa; phylum Chordata; class Actinopteri; order Labriformes; family Labridae; genus Labroides; species Labroides dimidiatus. The sequence goes on along the minus strand of CM061154.1, from coordinate 3,889,840 downwards.
GAACAGTCTTTGCAGTAGAGACTATGAGGGACTCTGAGAAAATCTTAGTGGAGCCTGTTGACAAAAATAATTTATTTTCTTTCTTTTAACAGTGAAATCACTTCTTAACTCTCCCTCCTGATGTATTTTAATATGTCTGGAAAAAACTACTGAAGAACAGCAGCTGTCAATCATCGTTAAACAAGACATAAAACCCTGTTTTTAACGTCTAATAACTAATGAAAAAGAAACTTTTCAGAAAAAAAGAGGACTTGAACACAATGCAGCCCAATAATATCTAAATATCACCACAGCATACGGATGTGAGAAACATTTCTATGAGGTGTATTAATTTTTTAAAGTTTGACCACAGCCCATCTGGAATGAATAGAGAGACAGAGAGAGAGAGAGTTTTGACCTATACTGCAGCCAGCCACCAGATGTCCATTTTTTTACAGTCTATGTTTTTTCTACTCTGAGCAGTTTTCTTACATAAGAAAATAAATTATTTCCAGTGCAAAAGAAGAGATGCAAACAAGTGACAGGTCAGTATATACTAGGTACACCACAAATGTGTTTAGAACTATAAGTGAACTTTCTTCTGTCCATTCTCTTTTTTTATGTAAAATTATGTGCATGATTTTTTTTTTATTTTTTATTTTTTTTGTATGTAGTCCCCTGCTCTGGCTGCAGCTTGGAGCGACTGCTCTGAGTGAGGAGTCTGCCTGTAAGTGTTTTGGATAGGGGAGGGGCTCAGCAACCGCTGCTCACTGAGAAGCAGCGGGTGCTAAAGATCAATATACGCTTTTACGTCAAACTCCAAACTCCAGAAAATCAATAGATTTGTCGCTTGTTGCTTTTTGGAAAAAAAGTTGCTAGAGGGGTCTGAAAAGTCAAGTTAGCACACTGTTTTGAACGCTGCAACAATCACTGGTGGTATAATCAGATCTTGATCATGTGATTAAACCTTAGGGCCAAAACTCAGCTGAAAGACGAGGCATATTTTGATTCTTGCTACTATCAAAGCATTTTGGTCAGTACCATAAAAGAACTGAAGTTCAGTACCCAGCCCTACTCATGCATGCTAACGCTATGGCCGAATGGACTGTTCCATCACGTTACACTATGACTTACAAGCCCATTTCAATGACAGGGCATGCATGTGGGCTCTGGGTTTATACTTCTGTGGTGAATCGATGGCATACCCTTCACACTAAGTCTGCATAGCCCCTTTTCAACAAAGAAGTCTGGGTCTCGTCAAAACCACGTTGACTGCCAAGAGAGATTGTGTTTCAATTGCTGCGTATCAGCGTGTATGATGCATCAACATGTTTTGGCTTCAAAGTAACAAACTAAACTCAAATTCACCCCGAGAAGCAAGAAAATGGTACCAAACCAGAAAGAGGTGATTTGACACTCATTACAGCCAACACTGCCTCCGTGTGTTTTGGAGGAGTACTGCAGACACACTGACGCTGAGACGTCATTACAGAAGTATAAACCAGGCCTCTGTGTTAAAAGTGGTGAGGACAAATGGAAGCAAAGAAAGAAAAAAAACCTGCTGTTATTTTGCAGGTGATCTGTTAATGAGTTTAATTTGTATTATACAGCTAGTTGCTTTTTTATTTTGTTTTATTATATATTTTTTTGTTCCAGAATTAGAAACAAAGAAAAGTGGATTGTCAGAAATTAGGAAGAGAAAGTGAGATAGAAGCCACAATTTAGACTCTAACTTGGACCACCTGCTTTAAGGTCAACGTTAGCCTCAATACATGGGATCAGCAGATTCCTGATTTCTTGGGTTTCAGATCCTGATGAAAATGCTTGAAACAAGAGAAGAACCATTTAAAGAAGCTGAAACTTAACCTCAGGACAGACACTTCAAATTGTTCTCCAGCACCGTAATCTGTTGGAAATTGTCTGATTTATTTTCCTTAAAAAGAAAAAAAAAAAAAAAAAAAAAAAAAAAAAAAGCACCACTATTATCTCAAGTGTTGTCTGCAAGGTCCATAAAATTGTCCTGCCCTCGATGATTTTTCTCTTTATTACTTTAAGCACACACTCAGTCCTTTGGATAATAAAACTGTTAATCCTTTGCAGATTCAATTACATGCATTGTTAGAAACTTCAGTGGTGCCATTACAGAAATTGAAAGTGATTGGATCATCCATATAGTGACTACCTGCACAGTGGAGCAATCGCTGCTCTTAGTTTTATGGATGGCTGTAATATCGACAACGTCTGGATATAACGCTGAGACTCTAAAAAGGAACACATTTCTGAACCTTTGCTGTGCTGAAAGAGACTCCGTCTAATCTTCTTGTCTGCTGCTTGTTAAACTTTGGGTGCAGAGGATTCTCCAGGGTGTGTCTAAAGTATATCTAAAGATTCATTTATCTGTTAATGTGACTGTGAGGGAGAACTTTAAGACTTTAAGTCTCAGGACCTGACGGCCGCTCACGTCTCTGCACCACACAACCTCTTTGCTGTGGCTGAGCAGTTCTGCTGAGGAGGAAAATAGGAGCAGAAAATGCAGGATCTGTGCTCCACTTCAAATGGGTTGGAGAAAATTGCACCTGCAGTCAAAATGTCTGGCAGGTGGAAAACTGATCGTTACAATAATTGTTGCAATCAAATGAAGCAACAATCCACTGTTGCCTGAAAAGAAGTTCAGATTGAATCTGTAGATACTGCAGTGTGTCAGGCTCTGATCCTGTTTCCTCTTTAATTGGATTTGTGTTTAGATAAAGTTCTGTTTGTCTTCTCAAGCACTAGATTATAAGGCCGTGCAGTGAGTCTGCTGTTTTTCCTCTGAAGGTTTTCTTGTCATTGTCAGGGTGAGATGCTCTGAGTAGCACTTTTTTTTTTTTGCTTCATTCAATTTCAAAGCATTGTTTTCACTTCTTTGTTTTGCTTCTTTGTTGTAACTTCCCTCAGTATAATGTCAGGATAATGTCAGGCTAAGGACAGATTTTTGTCAGCATTCTTGTTTTGAAAATCTTCATCCTCTGCAATCTTCTCCTGAAAGATGAGCAGTGTCAGGCCACAGCAAGGGGAGTGGACACGGTGAAAGGATTTGATGTGTTTTTGGGTTTAGACTGAGGCAGGTTTGATCTCTGTCCCTGTCCAAGTGTTGGTGCTTTGGATAAAGAACAGATATTTTTGTTTGTCTGATTTGGTGCTTCCAAGTCGACCCCCCACTGACACACTCTCAGTTTTACATTAAGTCTTCCTGTTCAACATTCAGTAACCTTTATTTAAACCCTGTGCGTGAGTGCTTTCATGTTTCCATGTGGAATGAGTTTAGCTTCCAGTTTACTTCATGTCAGACACAATCAGTGTAAATAATGGGGCCAGATTAGATCAGCTGCCAAATATATGTCACGTCATATGAACAGAGACAAATTTAAATTTATTTCTTTGTTCACCATGAAAAGTAAAGAGAACAGGAGATGAAAAAAAAAAATACGACTGACCTGGTAAGTAGAGGAGAAAAATGTGGTAAATACAGTGTTTAGTTGAAAGATGTGTTGAAACAATGGGAATAATTTTTGATAGAAAATAAAACTCTTGATGAAGCTGCCAGGAAGCATTATTATGGTGGCCAAAAATGCAAATCATGACAGCAGAAGAAAATAATAATAATAATGAAAAAAGAAAAATTGACAAATATGACAACACAAAAGAGAGCCTACATAACTTTTTTTCTATTTTGTTTCTTTTTTTTTTGTTTTTGCATTTTCTTTTTTGTTGTTATGTTTCCTTTTTGTTAGTTTTTTTTTTTTTTTTCATTTTTTCCCTGTCATGATACTGTGTGCTGCACAGTCACATTTCTCTTCTGTTTTTGTGCTCCTTTGTTGAGCTTGAGTTTTAGTTTTTGTGCATTTTCCTTTAGTTTTAGTTTTCTTTTTGTCTTTGGGTTTTCTTTTTTCTTTTTTGTTTTCTTTTTTGTCGTTGGGTTTTCTTTTCTCCTGTTGCTTCCTCTTTTTGAGTTTTTTTCTTTTTGATTTTTCTTTTTTTTTTTGTTGTGTCTTTCTCTTCTTTGTGTGTTTTCTCTTTTGTATTTGCATTTTCTTTTTTTTCTTGGTGTATCATCTTTTTTTCTTCTTTTTGTGTGCATTTTGCACTTTTGGGCCACTACAGTAATTAATATTATAATATTTTCAATATATATTATCCAAACCGAATTACTTTAACTTTTAAAATCGCTAAAGATATTTAACAACATCCAACAAGCCAAAGAGGGAAATCTGTGTCAGTGTGTGCATTTCTTCACTGCATGTAAGAAAATCATCCTGTGAGTATGTTTGTAGAGCTGCTTGAGATTTATGTAATTCACACAGATTAGGTTGGATTTCTGTATGCATTCATAGAGATGATTGTTTGTCCTGTAGCTGTCAGGCCCAGATCCAGCACCACAGGGGGCGTTTTGAAAGGTGCTGGTGGAATATTTTTCAGGCACTCATTACATTCAAGGAGGGAAAAAAAGAGAAAGAAACATCAAAGGTTCTGCACGTCACTGAAATTACTATTCCTGGTACGGTTTCCAATATCGAAATAACTTTGAAGTTTCATGTTGCTCTTTTGTAAAACCCCACAAAGGAACTGACACCCCATGCTTTGAGATCGGCTGGTCCTTATTCTGTATGTGCAGGTGCACATGACCTTGTCTAGGTTCTCTTTAATTGGATGACCCGCTGCTTTGAATGAGCACTGCTCATCAGTGGATGTTGAAGAGGAAAATCATCTCCGAGTTCATTGAAGTGTCAAGACAACCAGTGATTAGGCTGAGTGAGAAGACGTGTTGGGAGACTGTCAGAGTCTATTGGCGTGTTGAAAACATCAAATGTCCGTTTTTACCCCCCTCCAGAAACATTTCTGTCTCCATAAATGAACTCAGGAAGCGTTACAAACAGTCCTTTATTATGATTCAGATACTGTACAGCTCAGCGGATACGTGTGCGTCATCACTACATCCACCCTCTCTCTACACTTCCTCTTTGCTTTCACACCACTCTGCTCTGCTCTCCTCTGGAGCATCCATAAAGAGACATTTTTAATAGTCCTCCCTGTGGTGTGGGATTTGGACGGCTGTTTTAGTTATGTAACTTGGCCTTGCTTCTGTGCCTCTCTTTCCCTCCCTTCTTGTTTTTTTCCTCTCTCGTCTTCATTTTTAATGCATCCGGGGCTTTAATTGTTTAGAAACGCTGGTGAAGCATATTTATTTGGATCCCCATTAGCTACAGCCGAGGTAACAGCTTCTCCTCCAAGGCTCCACACTTGTAATACAGCACGAAAAATTAAAGAAGTTAAATTTTAGAAGTCTGTAATGCTTTATGGTGAGGGTAGATGTCACACGCAGTGGTTTCATGATGACACTTTGACCTCAAGAATATAACATAGAGAGATACAGGCACAGATCACATGTAGGCCACACTCACACTCACACGTGAAGGTGATAAAACGTGCATAATGCAGTGTAATCTCATGCTCACAGGTGCTGCCAATCAGGATCAGGTCAGATGAGTTTGTGGGTTGAACCCACAAAAAATTTGCCAAATCTCTGCCAATGCCAAAGAAGTGTATTGTTGCGTTGCCTCTTGTTTGATGGATGAGATGACTGAAGTCTGAAGAAACAAGACATCTGGTTTGGTTTATTTCTGTCCCCATTAGCTTTAGCATAGCAGCAGCTATTCTTAATGGGGTCCAATCAGTTTAGATGTGACAATATAAACAAAAAGAAAAACATACAAACATATATAAACACAGAGACGTTTACCAGAACAATAATTAAATACAAACACCATACACATCACACGTACATGCAACAAACAAACAAACAAACAAAAATGACTACATAAATATACACACACGTACATATATACTTGTATGTATGTATGCATACATATACATAGAGACATAAATTAATCAATAAATACATTAGTATATACATGTGAAATGAATGAATAAATGAATTATTATAATTACTGAATCTGCTTATACCTCGTGAATTTTTCCAACAATGACACTGACGACCGTTGAAAAGTTATTTAATGAGATTCTTCTTTAGGTAGTACTCTACAAGATTCCTTTTAAAAGTTGTGATATTAGTTATTTGTGTTATAAAGACAACTTATAAGTTTGTTCATTTAACCAACAGGAGCCTCAGTTATGTTTGTTTGGCATTGGCAGAGAAGATTTGGCAAATTTATCACGAGTGCAACCCACAAACTCAGGTCTGTGTGTTCCTTATGCTCTATTTAAAAGGGAAATAAAAATAAGTTTAACAAAGAAATAACTAAACACTAATTTCCTTACCTTTGGTACTTGGTTCAAATCTAGTCTCTCTTTAAACTTATTTATTTAGCCTGTCAGAAATCATTATTCTCCTTAAACCTGTAGATCAGTGTTTAACTCTCTTCACACTTTCATATCTGTGTGGTATCTTCGCTCCAGTGCAGAGCGCAGCTAGACTTAACAAGGTCAGACAAACAGTCTCACATCAACCCTGCGCCTAAATCCCTTCACTGGCTCCCTGTTACGTTTAGATTCCAGTTTGATATTCCTACGCTTCCTTCCTGATCTCACACCCTCAGGCTCCAGGACTCATGAACCCCTACCAGGCAGTGACACACCTCAACTCTACAATGCTCGTCAGATTACTGTCCTCCACAGAATCCATGCATGTCTCTGAAACTTTCTTAAAACACACCTTTTCCAACAAACATGTTGCTTATGCTAATCCTTCTACGGCTTTTAATGCTCTATCAGTTTTCCAGATTGTGTTTTCAGACGGATCATGTGGAGTTTGTATGTTTTTATTGTGCGTTTGTGGTAAGAACGGTTACTCTGGCTTTCTGCAATCATCCAAAACATGCTCATCAGGTTGTATGTGACTCTAAATGTCTGGTAGGTCCAAGGTGTACGCCACCTTACACCGAATTTAGCTACTGTGCTAATCCCGGCATATTTACTTTGACATGTTTGCGAAAAATAGATAAATAAATGACAACTGAGGCAGACTCCAAGTCCCAGCAACCCCAAAAGGGAAAAGTGTTAAAGATGGATGGATAGATGGATGGAGGTATTCTCAGATTGTTCTCTGTGTACTTGTGGATAAGATAAGATAAGCACCAACACACTGTCCAACTTAAGGAAGTATCTCTAAACAGGCCTGGACATGTTTAATAGGAGGAGGCCTCACACCTGCAGCCACCTTCTCTTCATCTCATCCACATGTATCTGGGGAAGTCCAGGGAGCAGGACACTCTAGCCTAGGGAAAGGGTTCACCTCAAATAACCACAATAACACCCAACAAAACAACAGTTAATAAGAAAATATGAAGGTTGAGTTCAACATTAGGCCTTTTTGGAGCCAGCGTTTGAGGGGTGTGGATCATAGACTGTATATACAATGTATCACAGAAGTGAGTACACCCTCACATTTCTGCAAAAATTTAAGTATATCTTTTCATGGGACAACGCTGACAAGATGACACTTTGACACAGTGAAAAGTCGTCTGTGTGCAGCTTATATAACAGTGTAAATTTATTTTCCCCTCAAAATAACTCAAAATATAGCCATTAATAGCTCAACCCCTGGCAACAAAAGTGAGTACACCCCTTAATGAAAGTTCCTGAAGTGTCAATGTTTTGTGTGGCCACCATTATTTTCCAGAACTGCCTTTACCCAACCTGGTCATGAAGTTTACCAGAGCTTCACAGGTTGCCACTGGAATGCTCTTCCACTCCTCCATGACGACATCACGGAGCTGGCCGATATTCCAGACTTTGCGCACCTCCACCTTCTGCTTGAGGATGCCCCAAAGATGTTCTTTTGGGTTTAGGTCTGGAGACATGCTTGGCCAGTCCATCACCTTTACCCTCAGCCTCTTTAGTAAAGCAGTGGTCGTCTTAGAGGTGTGTTTGGGGTCATTATCATGCTGGAACACTGCCCTGTGACCCAGTGTCTGGAGGGAGGGGATCATGCTCTGCTGCAGTATTTCACAGTGCATGTTGGAGTTCATGTTTCCCTCAGTGAAATGTAACTCCCCAACACCTGCTGCACTCATGCAAATCTGAGTGGAGCTGATTGACAAAAATATATATGTATTTTTTCTTTCCACGGTCTAATTTCTACTTAACTCTCCTTCCTGGCGTATTTTATGATTCCTAAAAAGAACAGCAAAAGAACGGCAGCTGTCAATCATCGTTAAACGAGATGTAAAACCCTGTTTTTAACCTCAAATAAGTAATGAAAAAGAAACTTTTCAGAAAAAAGAGGACTTGAATGCAACCTATTAATATCTAAATATCACCACAGCTTACGGATGTGACAAATATTTCTATGAGGTGTATTCATTTTTTAAAGTAAGACCACAGCCCATCTGGAATGAATAGAGAGACAGAGTTTCTGACCTATACTGCAGCCAGCCACCAGGGGGAGCAGTTTTTGTAGCGACCTCAGTTCAAACCGAGCGAGATGGCGTCCATTTTTTTTTTTTTTATTAACAGTCTATGGTGTGGATCCAGTAAGCCTTCAGCTGTTGTAAAAGTTTATCAAGGTCACCCCCTCTAGTTGGAAGGGTAACTTGTTCAATCTCACAGAAACACAGTGATGTGATGTCATGAGGTGCATCATTAAAATGCACAGCTACAGGATACTCTCTGTCATTGCATCTTATTGTGCTTTTATGCTCACTGATCCTTTGCTGTAAATTTCTTGTTGTTTTACAAACATAGGCGAAGCTCAAGGGGAGCATATTATGTAGATCGTGTGTGTGGTTGCACAGGTGATCACACTTTTGATGGGAAATCTTCCTGTGTGCAGATGAGAGAAATGATCTCTTATGAGTGTTTCTGCACTGAGCACAGCTACCACATTAATAGTTTCCTTTAGGAAATGGCTGACGGCTTGTCCGTGGGTCTGACATGGATGAACTTTGATCGAAAGTAGCACTAACTAAGAGGTCCTTAATGTTCTCGCCTCTCGTTAACAAAACTGCAAATGGCGGATTATCTAACATCGACATGTTAACAAGGCAGGTGCAGAATTTCATTTGTTGGGGAACCTCTTGGAAAGCCTCTATCCAACAAATTCAGATTGCTCATGAGTACTACACATAAACAGAGACAGGGGTGGACTGGCCATTAGGAGTACCAGGAGTTTCCCCTGTGCTGCGATAAATAATGAGCCAATGGAGGGCCATTTTTTATTTATTTAATTATTTCTGCACCTTGCCTTGGTAACTACAGCTCTCCTGGGCTGGCCCGGGGACATGCAGCTGCAGACACCACTCACTCAGGGGGAGATGAGGAGGCAGATGAACTGAGTGGTGACAAAGACTTTCCAGCATGTGAAGGAGGAGGTGATACTGCAGGTGATACTGCAGGTGAGCCTTCAGCACGGTGTGGATAAACATTCAGTCTAATAAACGCTTCACAACAGGTGCTGAACTGTCTGTGAACTACAGTGTGTGGTGTTCTAACTGAATCTAGTTATCGGAAGTATTGGAAAACAATAACTGTTCTAAACTGAGTCACTGATTAGTGGCTCCTATGAACCACTTCAGCTCTATTTTATACTTTCATCACAAGACGACACATTGCAGAACTAAGCTAACATGTTGTGATGTGTTTGAACATGTAGATCTGCTGTTTTCACTGTTTTTCATCATTTATATTCTGCCTGTGATGACACCCCCCCCCCCCCCCCCATCATGTCACCAGAGTTAAAGTGTCTAAAACGTCAACATGAACTGTATCAGTGCCCACAGTCCAGTTTTCATGAAGGACAGTGATCCAACAACTTCAATATTTCATGCTTTATGTTTTATTTTCAGTCTGTGTTTGTGGCTTAATGTCCTTTGAACAGTTTCACATAATACAGTTAAAATTAATAAAACCCTGATTAACTTTTGTTACAGTAATCTGCATACATATGATGCAGGCGTATTGTCTATACATTATGACGAGCTGTACTTAATGTTCAAAAATAAAATTTGAAGTGTTCGTCCATGTTTACAGATCATTATACTCTTGTTAGCCAACTAGTCAGTCAAAGTTCTGATTGCATGCAAACTCTTTTTTTTGCATGTCATCTTGTAATCAAGCCTTTTCCACACTATTCATTGACTTTTCATGTCCAGATTTTCAAAAGGTGCCAGACCCAGTGCAGTCTCTCCTGTGGAGATGGGTCTCACCAGAGACCCCAGCAGCCCAGTGCGCCCACCCATAGATTATTTTAATGAGCAAGTAAACAACGCACTGTAGAGTTGTCTTTCATTTCTTCAAGGCTTCAGAATATAAAGGAATAGTGTTCAGCATAGTGATGTTATGAAGAGCTTGTGTGTCTGTATGTACATCAATGAGGAGAGCTGGCACAGTATCTGTGCGTGGACTGTAGTGGGCAAGTCTGGACCAAATAGTCCAGGGCCAATTTTTGTCCCAGAAAGAAGATCAAGAACAAAAAAAAATTCAGAGGGAAAAAAATGTAGATTTTATTAGAAGAATCTAGAATAAACAAACAGCTGTTATCAGCGAGTCAGTGGTCAAAGATAGCAAACACAGAAAGGGAACGTCTGGATAAAGATCTTGAACAGGGTAAAGACGTGTGGTGTTTCTGAGTGCACAGTTGAAGAGCTCAAAAATAAAATCAGCAATATGAAAGCTGCTTTGGTGGAACAAGCAGCGCAGCAATGCCCCAGAAACTCCATGAATAACTCTACAAGCAGCTGTTTGATGAACTTCAACATTTCACCACACACATCCTGGAAGGACCCAGACACAGAGAAGCAAAGAGCCAAGAAAACTGTCAAACTGACGGCAGCGAGCAGACGAACACTAGATGTTTTACTTGTCCGTCATTTCAACGGATACGGTTGTTAATAATTTTAATTGGGGATCATAATTAATAATGATCCCCAATTAAAAAGTTGATAATGACACCTATTAATTATTAATTATACATTATAGCATGTCATGGGAAAAGCAATTCAAATACAACTTTAACATTAACTATGCAGGGTGATTTTATCACTTATTGGGCAGAAAGGGAAAATAAATAATGGTTAAATAAGCGAAAAATAAAAGTTATAACACTGACACTGCTGTCAGTGGTTTTGTATTGAAAAAAAATCACTCTTACAGCAAACAGAACATGCTTTTAAAAAAAAAAAAAGGTTGTGAGGTCTATCTGTTTGAAGTGGATCACAGTGACACCTTTTTGCTGGAATTGTGCCCACACTGTGGTGATGATATGACTCTAACCAAGACGTGTTTGTTTTGGAAATAAATAGAGATCAGATCTTCTTTTATACACTACTTTTCTTTGTTCAAGACAACTTTTTATCAGATACATCCTGAAGAGGTAAGGTATTTATCAACAGTTACAGAGCGCTGTTCTTTGAAACATGACAACAAGTAAACTTTGTCAGTTTTTTTGTAGTTTAGTAGACGGATATTTTAGTGCCTCTCACAGCCTGGTGCTCTGAGACGTATCTGTAGGCTATTGTGTAACATTCACAAATCCTTATGTCCTGCTCATTTACCAATCAGAGCTAACGTAACCTCACTCTTCATTTTATTGACAGACTCAAGTTTGATCAGATCACTGCAGAATAACTGCTGCATGTGGGCTGGAATGAACATTATCACAAACAGCTTAGCCTGTGTTTTAGCCTTTAGCCTGTGTTTTAGCCTTTAGCTCGTGCTCTATAACCCTCCCATTTATCTTTCTTCTTCTCCTCTGTCCTTTATGTCTTTCAGTTCAGCTCCAGTCTCACCATCTCTACTAAATTAATCACAGAAATCATTTCCAGCAGAGAAAAACACAGATCTCTCTTCTCACTGCTAAACTTTGCCAGCCGGTGTGGTGTTGTCATAGAGACTTCAACGTGCCGTAAATCAATCCGATCCTTTCTGACCCGATCAGGAAACTAAGAAATAGTATTTAAAACTGGTGCTGATGAGCTCATTTTAAGTTGTGGATTAGGATCAGACAGATATTTAGAAGAGAGACTTTTTCAAGATCACTTCTCACAGGGACTTTAAACTGAAAAAAAAACAAAAAAAAACCAAACAAAAAAAACAAACAAACAAATGTTTTCAAGTTAAAACTGAACATGATTTTTTTTTTATGTCTTCCAGTTCTCCTGAAGTTAAACTTTTCTCCTGGGACTTAAAGTGGACGCTCATTATGTGTAGTCCAGGTCATCAAGCGAGAGAGCATCAGAGGAGATCAGCATCAGGTTTTGCGTCTTTGCCTCAGTCAGCTGACTTCTGATGGCTGTTTTGATTTTGTTCCGGAGGCTGAAGCCCTGTTCTGTTACACTAGATACTGGAATGACCAGCGCTGCTTCAGCTAGCGTTTTATAGTCTGGAAACATTTCATCCAGTGAAGCAGTCGGAACGACTCTTTGAAAGATTTGACTCTTTGAAATCTGATTCACCGGGAGGAAATCCTGAGGCATGTGGTCCTGATGTACGAGAGAGGTGGCCTCAGTGCCGTGTGAGTCGTTGCAGTGCCAACTGATGACAGCGTTTAAAATGATAAGACAAGCCAGCAGGTCAGAGAACATGAAATCATCAACAGGACAAAATAATACCTCATTAATTATACACGCTATCAACTAACTGGACAGCAGGTCTGCTGCAGGTAAGATATGTGATTAATGAACAACTGTGTGACAATTAAAGTGGACTGGATCACTGTTAGGGTTTCTAATCCGTCGATATGACGGGGGCAACCTTCGGACTTTTCTGTCATTGCTCAAAAAATTCAGTCAGAGACGGAGAATAATCGGTTAATGCCACCTCTGGCAGCGAGCCTTGTTGGTTTGAAACTTTGGTTGCCTCCCTTCTCTGTTCAGCTCCACATCGTCATTCTTTCTGAAGGATTCCTTTGATCCCTAAATATTCTTTTGCGTATTTTGTCTCAGACAGTAATGCATAAGCATGATGTCCGCCATCTTTAAGGCCAAATGGGCCGTGGATGTGACTTGTACTGTGTGACTGTGTTGAGCCTCCTGGACATCATTCCTGTGTAAAGACAGTCTTGATCGTATTCATTAGAGTGAAGACTCACCTTTAGCATTTCCCTCTGTTCCTCTCACTTTGTTTCCTGTGGCAGCCATCTCCAGCCAGCGCCTGCACATCATCTCCTCGGTCCCCAGAGAGTCCAGGTGGAACTCATGAATTCAGACATTATTTTGAATTTATGCCAAGGTCTTGTTTGAAACAACAACAACAACAACAACAACAACGAAAACTAAAAAAAAAAAAAGGATTTGTTTGCTCCTCTATTCCTCTCAGGGATTCAGATTAGATCTCCATGTCAAGTTGGCCGGGCGGGGGGGAGGAGTCCCCCCTCGAGGGGAGGAGGCTGCTGCCTGAGGCCATGATTCCGTATGTCTCAGCAGTCCAAACCCCTTGATGCTGTGGTGATGCACGGCGGTGACAGAAGAGTTTCTTCTCAGTTTGTGCAAAGAAATCGGTTTATTTACTTACCGTCAGTGGAACCTGTTTCTGGAACAAGATGAAAAAAGAGGAAGTCAGGGAGAGCGACTGTGCTGTCTCAGGAGCTGACAGAGTCCTCGCTCTGGCAGCTTTATACACTTCCTGCCTCATGATGATATTCTGACATCTTTTTACAGACCCCTTGAAGACATGGCAGATTCTGGAGGAACCCTTTAATAGTGGCACGAAGGCGGAGACAGATCTAAAAAAACTCCTCTGGAACAATTCTCGCTGTTTTTCTTCCAGTTCTTCAAACGCGTTGCTGCGTCCATAACATCACTGCCTAATTTAAAATATTTCCACTGACATTTTGTGATGTCTTTAGCTTATTACTGAGAGGACGTAAGTGTTTGCAGCCGCTGAAGTGAAACTCTGAACCGTACACTCCAGACTATTACAATTAGAGCTGCACAAAGAGACACTTGAAGACGGGGTTTAGAGGAAAATCTATTTGAAACTGTCAAATCCTGCTGTCACTCAAACCACCAGGTTGAGGAGCACAATAAAAGAACATTTCTGTGTCACGCTGAGCTGTCAGCTCTTTGGTCAAAAGGCTTAGGGTGTCAGTTTGAGGCCTCAATTCTGTCTTCAAACCGGCACAACAAGCGGAGATGGTATTCGGGGATTCCTGGCAGTATCAGCGACTCACGGTTGCTACTTTTTCTTTTTCAAATTATAGTCCTCAAACCGCCTCTCACAGTATCATCTTCATGAAAGCGAAGACACACAACCCAGCTGTCAAGGTGCTTCGGTTTCTGCCCTGCCAACCAAGGTGGCTTTAAGTCAGCAGATACCCTCCAGCTATCATCTCACTTCGTTAAAAGCCTTTAGCGCCACGTGTTTGGCTAATAAAAAGCAGAAAAGTGAGAAGCAGAGGGAGGCTTTATGACAATCATTAATGAGGTAAAATTACGCTAATGTGCAGCTGAAGATCTATAATTAAACAAGAAACGTCCGGTGCCAACAGAGTGTCTTGTGAGGAGCTGCAGGCGGTGCGTGCGCGTCTGTGGTGGAAGAGATAACACCGCTGCGTGGGCGGGAATGTCTCCCCGAGCCAGGAGTAGCCTGAACCAGCACCCATTGTTTTTCCTAATTGAAGTCCTGATTTGGCCAAGCAGTGACCTCTGTGTTTCCTGGACTGTGTTTGAAGATTTCCTGCTGAGGTATCTGCAGGGCAGAATTTAATGGTGTGTGTGTGTGTGTGTGTTTGGCCTGCATCTGGACTGTTTGTCCCATCTGCAGCTGCACCGATGAACCAAACAGAAACTGACACAAACAGCAGACGAGCAAAGGGAGGGTGCTATTTTTCATCGTGCTGGAAACTTTTCAGCAGACACCAAGGTGGTGGCAGAGAGTGACACCTGGCCTTACTTGCAGGCTTCTAAAGCCAGGTAGAGAGATGTTTAGGTCAACATCTAAATCCTTTCTTTTATGCCTGCCAGCCCTGGAATCAGCAGCCACCCCTTAAGACAGAGGCTTACTCTGGGTGTGAGGACAGGAGGCCTGCTGCCGTCCCCTGCCATGTTCTGTACCCTGCTTTATCCCGATAAAGACACGAGCCCTGGATCTGGTGTCACCAGGAGCAAGGCTTCAGTCTTTGGGGATTTCAGTGAGCTGTTTGTTCTGTGATGAATAAACAGTGTCGTACAGGAGTTTAAAGGAGAGAGATAACACAGTTCCTGGTACAGATAAAAAGGAACAGAAAAACAGACTTATCATTCTCACACTGTGAGGCGCTGCAGTTTTCTCTCAAGTAGAAATAATACAGAAATGATGTGACGCTGGGTGAGGACGTTTGATTCCTCGTCACTCAGTGTTCTCATTTCAATACTTTCTTTCAATTAAAACATGTCCCACATTCCTCATCAGCCTCAGTGGGCATTTCAGTCGAGAAGGAGGCAGTCAGATCAGCCAGATGAGATGTTATCAGCTGTGATCTGCTGCTTTGATGGGAGGTAGCGGTTAATGAGTAGTTCCTTATCATATTTCAGTCAGCTGAACAACCACATTTTCAGGAAGACTAACACCTTGCTGTAGGACTGACAGCAAACGCAATGCATCAGAGGAGGTCAGAGGTTGGAGAAGAAAGAGCAACACTTTAAAACCAAGGATAGAGGGCTCATGTGCTTTGAGGGAGCTGAAGTTTGAAATGTGAAACAGGGCTTACTTTCTCAAACAACTGTTGTTTTATTCAGTCTAAATCTGTTTTGAATGTAGCAAACAAAGCTATGACAATAATCAGCAGTAAAAACAGCAGCAACAACAAAAACACCTAATGACATTTACAGTGATGACAGTTCCTGAAACAACACACTAAAGCACAATGTGACTCTGGGTGAGTGAAAAGAGGAAGATCAGTCTAGTACCCGCACTCTTTTACTACGAAGCCACACTGTTGTAACAGGTGCAGAATGTGTCTTGTCATCGTCTTGCTGAAATAAGCAGGGACGTCCCTGAAAAAGACGTGGCTTGGATGGCAGCATATGTTGCTCCAAAACCTGTATGTACCTTTCAGCATTAATGGAGCCTTCACAGATGGTCAAGTTAGCCATGCCATGGGCACTAACACACCCCCATACCATCACAGATGCTGGCTTTGAGACTTTGACCTGAGAACAATCCAGATTGTCCTTTTCCTTTTTGGCCTGGAGGACACCACGTCCATGATTTCTAAAAACAATTTGAAATGTAGACTCGTCAGACCACAGCAGACTTTTCCACTTTGCGTCAGTCCATCTCAGATGAGCTCGGGTCCAGAGAAGCCGGCGGTGTTTCTGGGTGTTGTTGATATATGTCTTTGTCTTTGCATGGTAGAGTTTGAACTTGCACTTGTAGATGTAGTGATGAACTGTGTTAACTGACAATGGTTTTCTGAAGTCTTCCTGAGCCCACGTGGTAATATCCTTTACACAATGATGTTGGTTTTTAATGCAGTGCTGCCTGAGGGGTCAAAGGTCACGGTCATTCAATGCTGGTTTTCAGCCTTGCTGCTTACGTGCAGAGATTTCTCCAGATTCTCTGAATCTTTTGATGATATTATGGACTGTAGATGATCAAATACATACATTCTTTGAAATACATTGAGAAACATTGTTGTTAAACTGTTGGACTATTTGCTCACGCAGTTGTTCACAAAGTGGTGAACCTCGCCCCATCCTTGCTTGTGAATAACTGAGCCTTTCAGGGATGCTCCTTTTATACCCAATCATGACACTCACCTGTTTCCAATGAACCTGTTCACCTGTGGAATGTTCCAAACAGGTGTTTTTGGAGCATTCCTCAACTTTCCCAGTCTTTTGTTGACCCTGGGAACATGTTTCAGCCATCAAATACAAAATAAGTGAATATTTGAAAAAAAAAAACAAAACAAACAAAAAAAACAACCATAAAGTTTTTCAGTTTTAACAATAAATATCTTGTCTTTTCAGTGTATTCAATTGAATGTAGGTTAAACAGGATTTACAAATCATTGTTCTCATTTTTATTTATGTTTCACACAATGTCTCACCTTCAGTGGAATTGGGCTTGTACATTTTCCCTTTTTCAAATAAATGAATAAATAAATAAATAAATAAACAGAGAGGTAACTATAGTAACAGTCGTTACGATGGACACAGTGGGCCTCGCCTGAAGTTTTCATGAGTAAAGAGTGAAGACTTGATTTTGTTCTGATGACAGCTGGTGTAGGTGTTGAGATTTTAAAAACCTTCTTTATTCTTTACTGATCTTGAAAAACACAGTGCTTCACCAAGAAATGTCTCAGAATTTGAAGTCGACCTCTTTAAGTTGCGTTTCGTCTTGTTTTTCTCAACAGTGAAGTTTGTTTTTCCCTTTTAGCAGTTCTGAACCTTTGGGACTAATTTTTGGTTTCTTGTTGAGAAGTAGTTCACTTCATACCTTACTTTTTCTTCTTTTTTTGACTTTGTACCCTTTACATCTCCCAAAGTTTAATCTTTCTCACAAAAGATTCAATCAGAGGAGTCATTTCAATCCAGGCTCCAAATGTGAGTCATGCAATATAACTCTGGTAAAAATAAATGGGACCAGAGATGCCAGAAATAGTTTCACCAGCTTTGGACCTTTATTTAACTCACTTCTCAAAGCGCCCAAATTATGTTGCTTTAGAGAGTAATTGAACAAAATCTGATGCTGATCTCTTGAGGTTTAACTTTTGTACCTCTCTGCAGTGAAGTTCAGCTGGACTCCAGGAAGCTGTGACAGTACCACTCGAGGAAAAGATCGCCATGTCACATGGGGGTGTTTAGGGGGTAAAAAGGTTGAACATTTTCAACCAAAGGAGAACAAAATGTTGCTTTTCAGGCGTTTCTAAGCAACCTCGCTGCCTGGATGGACTTTTCTCCCAGCAGACATTTTGACATTTCATATCAGGACGAGCACAGGTGTGACAAATTGCTGTGGTTAATAGTGACTGTGCCTGTTTTAGGTGTGACACTTCCAGGGTCCAGGTTTTGTAGAAGAGGGGATCACAGGAACACTTAATGAAGCAGAACCACTGACTCTGTGCAGAAACTCACACATGCTTCAAAATATCTGCTGTTAGAAACACCTCCGGGAACAAAAGCCTGGATATCTCCTCAGGGAGAGAACTGTTGCATTTATTTATTTATATATTTATTATCGTATTTTTGTGTTAAAACTATGAACATATTTATCTGTGACCTGTAAAAGTGCCGAAGCTATAAAGACAGCAAACTGATGTCAGTTTGTGTCTGAGTACTTCCTGTGAACAGTTTAACGCTGACGTGATTTGAGGAGAAAAGAGTTTAAATAATAATGATAATAATAATAATAATAAAAAAAAAGTCCACAGTGAGGTTTTCAGATAAACCAGACTAACACAGACTTTGTTTGTTGGAAACAAATTTGCTGCAGCTGAGTTTTTCTAATTTCTTTATCAATATTTTGACCACCACACAGAGAATTGAATGCACCCCATTATTCTGAGGTGAAGCATTAGTCCAAGCACTGGATAATCTTAAAACTGCAGCAAGCAAAAGCAAATTTATCCGATTTGGCGAGACACCACGGGGAGAAATGGGAAACTGTTTCAGTGTGATTTGGTGAACTGAGCCTGTCAACAAAGCTTCAAGAATAAAAACAAACAAAAAAAGAAATGTTTTAAAAAAAGTGATAGACCCTCCATGGAGGTCTTATACTGTTCTCTTCTCTGTGGACAATAGTCAATAAATTCCCTTCTTAAAGTGTCAAAAATACAAGGAGTTTAATAAAAGATTTATTTCAGGGATGAGTTGCTTTTTGTTTTTGGCTCATTAACTGTTCACATACTGTGTTAGAATCACAGAGGAGTCTTAACTACGACTTAGATTCCAAAAGAGTTGGGATGCAAAATACACAATACTTAATAGAAAACAGTGCACAGACAATAAGTCTATGAGGGAAAATATGTTGAGAGCTTGTTGAACTTGTTGTGAGAGCTTGAAGGGAAAAAAAGTGAACTTCTATGTAAAACTGTTTACTTGTATATAAAAAAAGAAATTCCACATGTGAAATTAATTTGATGTTGCAAATGGAGGGAAAAAAAAATGCAAACCTGTCGAGTTAAAATTTGAACCCCAAGAAAATGTTCAGACATACGTGATCTAAATATGAAGTCACAGGAAAAAAATCCCCCCTTCTGACAATACAAGAGCTGATTGATAAGTTGTGAGTCTCTCATTTTTAAAGGTTTGACTTTTGGTGGACATATTGCATTATTTTTCAACATAATCTCCTTTAGTATCTGTCCACAAGAAAGTCAGTCAGAAAGTCCTCCACTGCATGTATGATGTCATCATCGGACCCAAAGTGGGTACAGGAAATGGCCTTTTTCAGTTTTGTAAATAGATAAGAGTCTGGAGTGAGATCAGGAGAACAAGGAGGATGTTAAATCACTTCAAAGCCACAATCATTAATGGCAGCCATGGCAACCACAGATTTGTAAACAGGAGCATCGTCCTGGTGGAACAACACATCTTTACTGAAATTTCCACGCTGCTTGAGTTTAATATTTTCTCTTAACTGTCTAAGAAGTGATGCACAATATGAGCCACTGATTGTTTGTCCCTTCAGTCAGAACAACATCATGGACTTTATTGACCATTTCTGGGGTTCAGCAGTGACAGGCCTTCCAGGACGGACGTCATCCCCAAGGCTCCTCCGCCTCCCACGCTTAAATCCCACCACCCACCTTTTCACTGTAGCATATGAAGGGGCATCATTCCTCAGTGTTGATACTATATCAGTATGGATATCCTCAGGTGATGGACCTTTCTGATGCAAATATTCAATCACTGCTCTTTCGGCAATTTGTCCAGTTTACAAAAGTCACTTGTCTTGTTTACTTTAGAGAGCTACCTCTCCAACATACACTGACCATATGACACCAGTCTGCAGGTACACAGCCTTAAATAGTCAGGAAACAGTAGAGCTGAAAAAGGACATCCCTGCTTCACTTCTTCAATACAAGGCTCACAACTTATCAATCAGCTCTCGTATAATGCCCGTAAAATCCGACACAACATAAAAGAAGTTGTCTTCATAGAACAATCTTTTCTTTGAGACCTACCTGGAAGCTAAGCTCAGTATTCTGAAGAGACAAACCCACAGGGTAAAATAAGAGTGTTTTCAGTACTTTCACAGGACCACATCAGTAATTCAACTTAAACTACGTCTGTGAATGATTCCTCGACTGACACACCTCAGAATCTGATTTGATAAGCCAGTAGGTGCATCTTTGAGCAGTAAACAGCTGTCACCGAAGACTCGAGGAAACTGAAGACTTCGGGCTCTTATTGCTTGTTTCAGGATAAATCGGAATCCAACCTGGCACTGAGAATGGCCTGACAAATATTGACTTACCTGTCAGCCTGTCTGATCCTTAATGATGGCTCTGTGAGCCTTCAGGGACGTCATTCTTTCAGCTAAACTCCTGACAGCTTGTTCTGGAGAATTCAGCCAAAGAGAGATGGAGAGGTGTTGATCTGAAGCTAATTCATGACTAATTTTATTGCAGGTTCAGTCAAGCAGTGGGAATGATATCCATGGGCCAAACATTTGTGCAGTTACTCTGATGCTTTGCATTAAAAAGGTGCTGTCTTCTCAACGCACTGAGCTAGCAATGCTAATTGTGCTTTTGTTTTTGTTTTCTTAATTTAATGTTTTGAAACTACGCAGCAACCTTGCACCTATATTCACAACCACATGTTTACTCAAGCATTATCACCAAACTACATTTTAGACAGTTGTTGAAAGCAGCTTTAGTGGTTTGGGATGAAGAAGTGTTTGTGTCCACAGGAAATAAAACGCCGCAGGCTGTGTACATACTGCGTCTTATAAAATGAGTATTAGCTTAGCTCCTTTTCTCCCAGAAGCGTCATGCATATGCAGGCAAAAGCAATTATTTCTATGAAAACACTTACAGCTTCCATTAACTCATACATCAGGCTGGCCAAAACCCACATTATCTGTCAGCGAAATACCGCAGTGCTGAACGTGATAAACAAAATATAAAAAACCTTCGTCTGCAAATGACACAGTTTCAATTATCTTCTGCTGTATTCCTGCCAGCCAGACGAATCAGAGTATCAGAAACGAATGAAACAAACAAATAATAATAAAAAAAACTCACTTTAAAAAGGCTGTGCTGCTCAGCGAGAGTGAAAAGCAAATATATTTTCCATTATTTTAAATTTTCCATTTGCCTCGGTAATGTGGTCTTAACATTAACATGTCAACATGTGTGAATGTGTTTAAATTGTTTTGAACCACATTATTTTTCAGTGTTTTTTCATTGCATGTGGTGAGAGTTAATAAAAAGCA
Source organism: Labroides dimidiatus (assembly GCA_030710495.1). Classification (NCBI taxonomy): domain Eukaryota; kingdom Metazoa; phylum Chordata; class Actinopteri; order Labriformes; family Labridae; genus Labroides; species Labroides dimidiatus. Next base: position 3,868,507 of record CM061154.1, on the reverse strand, counting down.
AGCCGTGTTCAAAGCGCTTCATAATTGAAGTGTTGAGAGGGAATCTCGCCTTCAAATGCAGATACGACTGAAAAACTGTGCAGATATAATTGTGCCTGCGAGTGTGTGCGTTTGTCGAATAGATAGCATCAAGCAGCTGACAATAGAGCCGAGTCAGATAAGAGACAACAGAGACGGAGAGAGCAAACTGTCGGAATGACAACACAGTGAGAGACGAGTCCCCCCGTTCGCTCCTCCGACAGGAGATATTGATTCAGCTACAAGTGATTATGACTTGAAATGGCGTTTTGGAAGACTACGGGCTAAGGCAGAATAGAGTGATTGTGTAAAGATGCATTATGGGCCATTAGGTTTGAATAGAGACATGATCCTGCACAGACAGAAGGTGGTTAAGAGCCTGGCTGTACCATTTGAAGGCCAACCGATGAGAGGAAGACATAATCTAACAGAGATTAGCCCTTACAAACAAAGACCAGCACAGGTCAGTTTCTTTTATAGAGGGGAACTGAAGTCAACACACCCCTTCACACACTCACCACACACAAGCATTTCTGATCTGGTCTGCTCTGGTGTCTTGTAATTAAAAAGCCAATAATGAAGCAACCTGCAGTTATGATGGAGCTCACACACAGTGACCCAAACCGCCCTCACTGATCAATAAACAACTGGACGCCACACAGCTTATTGGCTGCCGGTGGCGCCTGGTTTTGGTTGGCTGAGTCTGTGTTGTTACTGTAAACGCTCCCTCATTAACCAAAATCATTTATGTGCAGGATTAGAAAAGCTGTGCCAAAGCTGCCCTTTAATTACAGAGACCATTGATTACTCTGTGGCAAACTTTCACTCACTCTGCTGTGTGTGTGTGTGTGTGTGTGTGTGTGTGTGTGTGCGTGTGTGTGCGCATGTGTGTTTGTGTGTGTATGGTTGAAATTATACATTCGTATTATGAACATTGATTGAACACCTGCTAACTCTAACTCTGCCTCTGGATCGGTGTCTCCAAATAAAACATGAGCTTTTTAATTTCAGTTATAGAATTTCATCATTCTTCGTCAATGAAATTTAATGAATATGTTTTTTTTTGTATGCGTGCTTGCTGCATTTCTCAAACTTTTACCAACTTTAACATTACTTTTTGGCCACTTGGGGGCAGCACAAATAAGGTTTTTACATTGAATTTGGATCAGCTTAAAGCGATATTGTTAGAAGTAGAATATAGTTTCCTACAATAAGATATGATACGTCAAAATACGTCGCAAGAAAGGAAACGATATGCCATGATATGACACTATACAATAAGAAAAGACTATACAAAACTACACAATACAACAACACCATACATCTCAACAATTGGCTATGATGGGATGTAACACAACACGGAATGACACGAAAAAAAAAAAAAAAGATACAATATAATATTATACAGTATATAAAATGATATAATAGGACACAATATGCACAATAACATGATATATGATGCAATGCAATACAATACAATTTGACCCAATACAGTATAATATGACATAATACTATATGATATAATACCACACAATACGATGTGACAAGATACAAAACAATATGATACGACACAATTTGTCAAGATACAATATGACACAAAACAGTATGATACGGGACAATTGGATATGACATGACATGATACAAAATGATACAGCATGATGCAGTATGATACTACTACTACTACTACTACTACTACTACTACTACTACTACTACTACTACTACTACCACTACTACTAATAACAATAATAATAATAGTATTATTAATAATAATAATAATATGAAGCAATACAATCTGTTAAATACTGTTTATTGAATACAAGTTACAATACAGTACAATATGATACAACATTATATTATACGATATGATGTGAAATTACTCCAATTTTTTACATTAAGTACCACCATGATGACTCATATCAATCCAGTAGTGCAGTAGGCCTGAGCATTTGGCTGCATCCACGCACAGTTAAATAATGAGGCAGGGTTTTTATTCCTAATAAGTGTTTTTATTATTTTAAACAATATAAATACACTGTTTAAACATTAACACTAGGCTTGAATGTCAGACACCGAAAAAAACAAAAACAAGAAAACAATAACAACAGCAACAAAAACTCTACCACAGAAATGATTCCATTCAAGTATATTGCACCTAAACATTGAATTTCTACAATTTTTTACTTAAGAAACAAAAAACAAAACAAAACAAAACAAAAACTGTACTTGAATTTATGTAGTTGGAGTGATGTTTTCTACCGTTTGCTACTGCTAGCATATGCTTTGGTGACCTGACTGGTGCTAACGGCGCTACTGTCTGCACCTTTGTTCAGCTCAATCTCATCTTTGGTTTTTGATCTTGAATCATCCCCGACCAGCACTTTTCTTCTTAGTTTGAAGCCACAATATAAATATATAATTTGGCCACCTCTACCCTCCACCATCCACCTCTTTTTCTATTCTATTCTATTCTATTCTATTCTATTCTATTCTATTCTATTCTATAAAATGTAATACAGCATGACAGAATATAATATGCTATATGATACAATTCAATTCAATATGACATTATACAATATGAAATAAAACAACTTGTTACTGTACAAGATGATATGAAAAGATGCAACACAATATGATACAATTTAATAAAACAGTACGGAGGCCTACAGGTACAAACGCGTTACAAATACAGAAATATGATGCAAATACAAAGGAGCGCTGCAAATACAGATAAGTGTTGCACATACAGAAAAGAGCAGCGATCCTCTGTATTTGCAGCATTTTCTGTATTTGCAGTGTTTTCCACCAGCATTTCTGTTCTTAAATGCAGCACATTTTTGTATATTAAGTGCGTTTGCACCTGAAGGCCACCGTTAAATAGGACCTGACACAATAATACAATATAACATGATACAATGGGACATGATAAGATATGATATGACGCTATACAACACAAGACAATACAAAATACAACACAACATGACATTATATAAATTGAAATGATAAAATATACTACAAAATGATACAGAAAAATACAATATGAAATGATTACATTAAGCACATGGTGCTTGCACATCCTCATTGGGAAATTTGTCTTGGATTCATTGCTGGATTTACAGTATGTCCATAAAGCATGAATATCATTGATTATGCCATTGATTATTACTATTCAGACATGAGGTCCCTCCTGAAAACGAGATGTAGCATCTCAAGAGGCTAACCTCTAATAAATCAGACGACAGGTCTATGGTTCATGGATCTGTCACTTACTTTAGTTCTTACTTTAGTCCACTTGTCTCCTCTTACCTCCCTTCCTTCGCCCACACACCCAACACAGCATGATGTGGATTTGCTGTTCATCATGAGACTGGGCTCCACATTCCAGATTTCCTGCTGCTTAACAGAAGGTTTTTTCTTGCCGCCATGATGGAGGGATTCATGATTGGCTATATGGATTCATGTTGGGTGTTGGATGTATATATTTGTATATATGTATATGTGTATCTTTATATGTATATATGTATCTATGCATATATGTGTATCCTCTAAATGAAGAGCTTTATGCTCTATTGTAAAGAGTCTTGAGATAACACTTGTTATGAATTGGCGCTATACAAATAAAGATTGATTGATTGATTGAAAGTCTCTTTACAATTTAAAAAATGATTACAAAAGCAACTGATCAGACAAATATGTGAAAACCGTTACAGAATGAGGAGTAGATATTGAAGTTTTGCAGCTCATTTAACAGAAGAACTAATTTTGTAGGAGAGCGCTGAAAGGCTCGTCTTACACCATCCGTGTTTTCCTCAGATCTTCTTGGTCATCCACTCCTCCTTTTGTCCAACTCTGTCCCTGTCTCCATGTGACGGTGGACCTCTTCCAGACTTAGTTCAGTCATTTCTCTGAGTCTGTCAATCTGATTTTATTTTAATAAACCATGAAACACATTGAACCTTTTCTTGCGAATGACACATTTTTTAGGGCTTCATTTAACAAAACCTCTTTAATCAACAGGATACCTGAAATATACAAATGTATCATGATTAAAAACTTAGATAACTACTGAGTCATCAATTGTTTTTGTAATATATCTTTTAAATTGTAAAGAGACTTTATGGGCCCTCTGTATTAAGTGGTCTCTACAGTGGTATTTATTTAAAAAACAAACAAACAAAACAAACAATGACAACAAATAACCATACACAAACAGAAAACATCAACAGAAAAGTTCATACCAAGGACAACCACAAACAGCATAATGTAGTGCACACGTTCTGCATAATAAACTTTCTTATTTCCTTTCTTTTGTTTAAAGTTGTCTGAAACTCCGGCACAGCTTTGACTCTTCCTTTGTAAACAAACCTAAGTAACCATGCCGTGAGAACTGAAGCCACAGTCTCAAAAACTACTTTAAACTGCACTGCAAACACATTAACACACCGTCACAAAGTAAACCCTCCTCATTATTAAAACATACAGATAAATCAGTTAACGTGGCGAGCGTAATAGGCTTAGAAGAAAATCCACATGGAAAATATTAAATTCTTTGTTGTCTGTCACAGTAAACTGAGCAGAGAGAGAAAAAAAAAACGTTAATCCTCATACTTGTGATGTCTGGAATTGATGAAAGAGGTAAAAGAGGGCTGGTTGCCTGTGAAGTGAGCACAAACCGTCATTACATTGACGCTCGTGTTTTTCTGTAAGGCCCATGAGGAGAGCTGAAGACTCTCACTGTAGTGCAGAGTGAAAAGAGGAGAGCTCTTCACTCACTGTTTGCATAAAGCGCTCCCTCCTCCTCTGAGTGAGAAAATAACACATAGGATGCTACAGCTCATGGGTGGGGATGCGGTAATGCTTTACAGCCTGCTGCTTTGTTTTAGCTCTTTCAAATGAAGGCAATGCTCTGATTGTGCCCTCTTGACATTGTACAACTTCAGTAGGACACATTTAGATGAACGAGTGGCAGAGATGAAACCTCTCACCTCTGAGTCCGAGGCCTCTGTCATGTTCGATGTATGTATATGTGACACAAGCTGACAAAATGCTTAATACTGCGCGAGGATGCAGAGAGACCTTTGATCTGATGTGTCATTAGTGTGGCTGTAAAGAAAAGTGTGTGTTAATGTCCTCCAGGTGTGTCACTGAATGCAGAATGCAGACCAACAGTAAAGGCCAACGGAAAATTAGGTTAAACCAACTTTTAAAAAATGATACACTGCTACTCAAACAATTCTACGCCAAAAAATCCAGACTGTCCCTTTAACCTTTATGTGGAAGAAAGTGTGCTACACTCAGATTATACAAAATAAAATTTATGCATGCATTGTTACATTAATATGACGTCAGGCTGCATTGAAACACTGATAAAAATCAGTTAACAAAAGCATTATGTCTCTCACTGAGTTGTTACATCGAATATTAACATCAACGTAGCATATCTACAGACTCATGATTCCTGCAAAAGTCTCCTGCTTTTTAACCCGCACTCCTGTTGAACTCCCGATTCGTAATTTCTCCCGATTTTTCACACTGATTTAAATTAAACCAAATTAAATGTTTTACAAATGACGTCAGCAACATGCATAAACAGACCAGAGAAGATGGGAGAATTTCATTACATCGCTTCGACTCTAGTGTCTTCTTTGTATATTTGCACAAAATAAACTGTTAGTTCTATTTCTGTTAAAAAAAAAAAAAAAAAAAAAACATAATTCACTGCTTCTCACTGCTTCAGCAAACCCCGACTGATTGACATACGCCCTGTATTCACCTTCAAAAAAGCGGTTAGGCTTCAAACAGAGTGCGGTAACGCTCTTAAATGTGTTAAATGCAAACTGCATCAGGATAAAACATTAAATTCGATTCCAGATCATGCTTTTCAAATTCAATATAATATCTGAAATTCAGTTTCTAATGGCATAAATCTCAGTCCAGAGAAAACCCAGTGACTGCCATAACAATGTCTTTTTATTTACCTTTAACTTTCTTTAACTTTCGTTAACTGAACATAACATGTGACCACAGGTCTGTTCTATGAAGCTGGGATCTCTCTCTGTTACCTGGGTTGACTTAACGAGACATTCACAACCCTGATAAGCGGTGCTAGGAGAAACCCTGCAGAGCAGCCTACTTTACCATGGAGGAGCAGACAGTTATTCTTCAAACAGACCAAGAATTAAAACATCATCAGGACAAAAGAAACACTGTTACTGCAGCAAAATCCAGGAAGGAAACGTGTGTGTGTGTGTGTGTGTGTGTGTGTGTGTGGGGGGGTAGTTTTGAATAAAGAGAGTTAAAGAAAAAAGGTGCATGTTTTAGGCTGATCCATCCATTAATAGAAAAAAACAATTGGTAGGTTCATTTAGTATCAAACTAATTGTTAGTTGCAGCCCTAATATAATGATTTCATCATATGCGTCATCTCAACCCCAATCCCTCCAAACAAAAAAAACAAACAATAAAGTTTTGCTGTTTCTCTGGTTTCATCGGTGGATGAGATCAGTGAGGAATGGAAACCTTTCCTGTCAAGAAAACACATGAATGATTAAGGAGAACAATTAAAAAATTGATAGGATTTTCATTTTATCTCTGTTTGTATTCCTCTGGGTAAAGAAACTCCTTCCCGGTGGATTGAACTTGGCTGTTTCTGGTTCAGTATTGACATGTTTTTTAGAGGCTCAGAAGAACAGGCTGATCTGTGCTCAGGATCAGAGTCATTCTCACGCTGCAGGGCATCAAACAAAACACTCACTGTTTGACTACAAAGAACTGTGAGTGCTAACAGAAAACAAAAGCAATGCTGTTGAGTGTTGACATGTTGCATTTGTGTGTCTCCGTGTGCCTCTGTTGAACTTTGCGTGAAGACATTAAGTAATGAAAACAGAGAGGAGAATCAAACAGGGGAAGATTTAAGTGTGCGGTGTTTCTTTGCGCAACCTTTCTCTGACCTTCCCACAGGAGGCTCCTCTGTGTCGGCTCTGTTCCTCTGTGGGAATTAACAAGGTCTTACTGTTTCCTGAGTTCACACATACAAATCTTTACCAGCCTTTTATTCTGCATTTTATAAGACTTGCCTGCAACAGTTTTCAATAAACAACCTTGATGAAAACAAGCATGAAGACAAATGGTAACTGCATATGGAAAGAAAGGCACTGTAAATCTCACTGTTGGTGTACTTTAAAAAACAAAAAAACAAAAAACAAAAAAACGTAGATGTGTATTTCATCTGTGATTTTTGAAGTTACATTTTTATATAACTGACAGTGGCCAATAGTTTCATTGGTAATTGTAAATGTGGGAAACAAGAATTAGGTTATTTAATCTAACCATTAATAACCAATCAGGGACTGTTGCTGGGGCAGGATATGGGCATATTAAGAAGAATTTGGCCAATCAGTGCTGTGGAAAATAATTCCCGAAGGGCGATTCTGAAATCACCCTTTTGTGCATGTGTGTGTATATATTAAGCATGATTCATTCAGAATGAAACACTGAATGTTCCCCTAGGGGACTGATAAAATATTTTTTCTTCTAAAGAGGAGGTGTTATTTTCTTTCCCCATTATTTAAGTCTGGATATAAAGCAACAATGCTGGATGTTCATGCTAAATGTGTGCAGATTTGTACTGCTTGATATTCATATGTGTAGAAATCCCTGAATCTGTCTGTGAACTGCTCAAAACAGTCTTTTCTAAACTCTAAGTCCAACTCAACTTTATTTATAAAGCACCTTTCATACATTTGAGTATGCAGCCCAGTATGCTTCACAGGGCAACAAAACACTGGATCATCAGCGGTATGTGAGATGAGTTCTAAAAAATAGTAAAAGTAAAATCAGTGCAATAAAATCAGTATGATTTGTATTAAATACTATAGAATCAGTAAAAATACATAAAATAAATAAATAAATGAAATAAGATTTAATTGAAGTAAAATAAAATAAAATAAGATTAAGGGCTGCACAGGAGCACAGCTGTTAGTGCTGTTGCTTCACAGCAAGAGGGTTTGGGCAGGGTGTGTCTTTCTGTGTGGAGTTTGCATGTTCTCCCCGTAAATGGTAAATGGACCAGGACTTATATAGCGCTTTTCTAGTCTGTCTGACCACTCAAAGCGCTTTACACTGCTGGTGTCATTCACCCATCCACACCACATTCACACACTGATGGCAGAACAATCTACCTATTGAGGCCATCAGTTTTATCTAATCCAGTCATTCTCATTCACACACCACTGAACAACAGTGAGAGCAATTTGGGGTTCAGTGTCTTGCTCAAGGACACTTGGACATGAGACTGCAGGAGCTGGGAATCGAACCCTTGACCTTCCGATTGAGATGCGACAACTCTACCACTGATGCACAGTCGCCCGTGCATGTGTGGGTTCTCTCCAGGTACTCCAGCTTCCTCCCACAGTTCAAAAACATGCTCACTAGGTCAATTGGTGATTCTAAATTGCCCGTAGGTATAGTAAATGAATGAATGAATCAAATAAGATTAAATAAATAAATAAATAAAAATACTGACAGTTAAGATAAAAAATAATAGTTCTGATAAAGGTAATAATACAGTCTGGAGCTAAAATGAAGTTATTCCAAATGAAAAGCTAGTTTAAAAGGTTTGTTTTGAGTCTGCCCTTAAAGACACTAAGGTCATCGACTCCATATTCCTGAAGAATCCCACACAAGATACCTCGGGGGAAACGGTCAAAAGCCTTCCCAGGATCTACAAAACACATGTGGACTGGTTGGGCAAACTCCCATGCCCCCTCCAGCACCCATGCAAGGGTATAGAGCTGGTCCAGTGTTCCTTGACCAGGATGAAAACCTTATTGTTCCTCCTGATTCTGAGGTTTGATGGACTCTCCTCTCCAGCACCCTGGAGTAGACCTTACCAGGGAGGCTGAGGAGTGTGATCCCCCTGTAGTTGGAGCACACCCACTGGTCCCCCTTCTTAAAAAGGGGAACCACCACCCAGTCTGCCATTCCAGAGATCACTATCCCTGATGTCCATGCAATGTTGCAGAGACATCTAAAAACCACAGTAATAATTATTAATAATTTTTAGATTATAAAAACAATCCATTTGGAGTATGATGCTCTGAAATATGATGAATTTGCTGAGTTGATTGTTGAGTTGTCAAGTTTGTACAACATACAGTAACTTCTGTTCCCTCAAAGGATCCTGGGAAAAACGTTCATAAAATTAATAAATGAGGTCAACAGTGAAGGCGGTCCTGCTCCTGGTGAGGCTGACAATCAGTAAGTAATCTTCATCCTGATTGGACAGAAATAGCTCCAACCAGAAGAGTTAATGGACAGCAATTTGACTCTCTCTCTCTCTCTCTCACACACACACACACACACACACACACACACACTTTCACACTGTCAGTGGAAGAGCATCCATGCAGGGCTCTGGCCTCACCCTTGGGAACAATTTGGCCTTCGGTGTCTTGCTCAGAGACACATGACATGTGGACAGGAGAATCTGGGATTACTCTGCCAACTGTGCAGTCATTTTAAATTCATTCCATCTCCTAAAAAGGGGATTTAAAAATTCAAAACTTTAAGAATTTGAAGTATTATGAGTTGAAGGATGTTTGGGTGAAATTTGGATGAAATATTAACTCTTTCTAGATTAAAGTAGCTAAATTTTAAATCCCTGATATCGCCGCTACAAGCTCAGTGTGAAACATTCATTCTCCTCGTGTGTTTGGTGGTAGAAAAGTGTTTGTCAATAGATGATTTTGGTCTGTGTTCCTCCAAAGTGTTTCCTGCAGAACATTATTACCTTCTATGGTCCTTAGCTGCATAAAAACAAAGAAACAAGTTTGAAGGGGGACTGACTGCTATGATTAGAGAAACTGGAGGGGGCGGCTGAAACTGTTATGATTGATCAATTTTGAAAATAAGTTGCTTTGAACTTGCAATGTTGCCCGGTATTCACAGGGATTGACTGAATTTGTGTTAACTGTTGCAACATCACAACTTCCTGGAGGGGCTGAGATTAACATCACACTGCCAGGACAGACTTTCTATGATTATTTTATTTCATCTTTTCCTGTTTCCCATGGGAAAATATTCTACAATTCTACAATTTCATTTAGCAGACGCTTTTTTCAAAAGCGACGTTAAACACAAGCAAGAATTTTGACAAAAAGGAGAAACCTTATTAAGTGCGAATAAATACTTCAAGTTCGATTTGTCACAGGTACTCTGTCATCAAGTGCTCACTGAACCCGCCCCCCCCCCCCCTCCTTTATTTTTTTTATTTTGTTCTATCTAAATATCAAATAACTAGAATTCAACATTCAGGAGAAATCGATATTCAGTGCTTTCATTTGTTAAGAGCTCAGTCCAAGACTTTCTGATCTGACCCCTGAGGACGAAGAAGAGAAGGGTCAGATTTTCACGCTATTCACGCTAAGTGTCGTGTTTGACTGTTTGAATAGAGCAGGATGAGATTAAAACATGACTCACGACTTTTCAAATGAGAAATTTCATTAGAATGCAACAAAACCAATCATTATGTATTCCTGAAATGCAGGGCCGCCGCTACGTACACGCGCATCACGCGCTGTGCGTAGGGCACCACGTGCCGGAAGGGGCACCAAAATGTGGAAAAAAAAAAAAAAAATATATATTATTTTTATTTTATTTTTTTACATTAAATGTAAGATGAAGCCCAACTACGGGCACCATTAGACCATTATAGGCAATATAATATATACAGAATTGCTTGAAATAATAGAAATAATTATGGTACACTTGACCGGGCCCCGGGGCCCTCCCCAGTTGCCGTATTCCTGTGGGGTGCGCATGTTTGATTGATCACCGAACAAATCCATTCCACTTTATCGCTAATAGAAAATACATAGTCGACTTGTTAATCCACTCCGTGTTTTCCGGACAACCTTCAACTACCGCAGCATGAAGTGAATGAGTGACAACAGCTCAGTCAGTGAGTGAAGCAGCAGGCTGGCAACGTTTGTTAGCCCTCAATATTAACACGAGGCCACGTTATGTTAATGTTCAGCTAAGAAATGAAAACTAGAAGTGAGCTAATGAACTGATGCAATATTTGCTCCTTCCCCAGACATAATGGACAACAGACAGTTCCTAACAAAGAAGCGGAAAGTAAGTCAAAATGGTCCCCACAATACAGGTGTTTTGCTAATGACTTATTTCAGTTGTTGATAGAAAAAAAAACAATGCTTAATTAATTCATCCCGATCCCTTTTGACAGCAGATTGATACTGAGATTGAGTCGGTAGCAGGAGCAGGGTCAGCAGCTTGTGACGTGAGGGACAGTGCAGAGACTTCAGTCACGGAGGTGAGTGATTTACGGTGCTGGGCTGGTTGTTACAGTATGGATTTGGGCGGAATGACGTTACGTTACTCCACACAGCTCTACAAACATCTAATGTGATCACTGATCAGATGAAGTTTCTTGTATTTAGTTTCCATGGGCTCCAGATCATAAGTTACTGTATGTATAAATGAATGATCATTGTAGCTAGGAGTGGGCGATGCCGATATGGCAAAAATATCATATCAAGATTTTTTTATATAAAATCATAATTACGATTTTATTACAATTCTTTGATTTTTCTAGACTAATTTGCAGGTTTGACCATTTCCCCCTTATTTTTAACATAAAACATGTAAAACCCTAAAGGAAAAAAAAAGACAATTAAAGACAAAGAAACTTTCTGAACAGGTTTTAGTTTAAATAGTGCAGTTTTTTTATATATAAAAATGTGCAATAAATGTAAACATAAATAATATTGAACAACAATAAAGTGCACTTTTGTAACAAAAACTAAACGGTGTGTTCACTGTCACTATTGCTTGGAATGGTGGCATGTTGTGTTACATCTAAGGCTAAATAAAAAAAAAAAACAGAATAAACAAAATAAAAAGTAAAATGCAACCAAAAAGTCATTGTTGGTGATAAATTTTGTCGTTTCCGTTTCATTATTTTAGGCATGACCGTGAGTTTTAAAACAGGGTGGTAAATGCTAAAAGTTGACTTAATGTTGAGTCTGAAAAATGTGTCTTATAAGTAAAATTAGATATTAAACAACCTGTTGAAATACATTAGAATGCAGCAAATGTCATCTAATTAACCCCCGGAACCCATACCAGTGTGTCCCCCCCACATTAAAAAAAGCTTCTGACGCCCCTGGTGCCTATTCTATAGTTGGTTCTACGGTGCAATATATAATGTCTTTGCAAAGTTTTGTGACTTTTCTTGTTTTGTGTTTCTAATTGTATAGTACTGTTTTACTTATTTGTAGAGTCTACAAATTATTATTATTTACTTCAGTGATTGGGCATGCCCCAGTGTGTCCCTGCGTGACCTCATCACTTACCTCATTGGACTCGAACCAAGGACCCTCTGCTATCTCTGCATTTATAGATAGATTTATTTTGACAACAGTAGCAACATTGATGAGGAAAACACATTTATTTTGTTTATTTTATTGAAGAAGATTGCACTTTAAAATACTTGTGTGTTTTTGTGTGCCTATTCTATAGTTGGTTCTACAGTGCAATATATAATGTCTTTGCAGAGTTTTTAGTTTGGTGACTTTTCTTGTTTTGTGTGTCTAATTGTATAGTTCTGTTTTTCTCATTTGAATTTATTTTTCTTCTTATTTATTTTACTTGTGTGTGTGTGTGTGTGTGGTTTTGCCTGTTCCATAGTTAGTTCTAGTGTAATATTGTAGTTCTGCTGTTCTTGTTTATAACATACAATATATGTCTTCGGTTTGCACTCCCAAATATTGTGTGTGTTTTTTCTTTCCTCACGGGGCAGCCAGGGGGGGGGGGGGCACCAAAAAGTAATTATGCTTAGGGCACCCAAATGGCCAGCAGCGGCCCTGCTGAAATGTCTACTGTAGAAAAAAATGAATGAGTATGGACTGTTTGGGGAGGAGTTTAATTTCCAAAATTTATAAATGCTTTGTGGACGGATGTACAGAAACATCTATGGGATGGCTGGGGGCATAAAGAGAGAATCTGTGGGATGATATTTCAATAGAAAAAATGGGAAGAGGCGTGTTCTGCCTTAAATTACTACAATACAACTGGTTGATGCAAATCTGTATAACTCCTGAAAACTAAATAGTTATTATAGCTCTAAATGTGTTAAATGTGAGAAAGAAAAAGGTACACTTTTTCACTGTATTTGTACAGAAATGCAAAAAATCTGACAAGAAGTGAATCGATGTATTCAAAACATGCTACAGATGCAAGTACCCTTAATCCCACAGCTGTTTATATTGGGTCTGTTTCCAGATAATTATAAAACTAAAAATAGTCAATGAATATTTGTAGATTCAAGCATACTGACTGCAAAGAGAGTAATCACCCTCTCCTGGAAAAACACAAGAAGACCACGAGTAAGTAGGTGGTTGTCTGAGTTATTCACCACTCGTCCATTGGAGAAAATTACCTACATGTTAAAACATAAACAACATAAATTTTGTGATATTTGGTATCCTTTTATTGGGCATTTATCAAGAACAAACTCGTCACACATGATAGAGGAACCTGAAGACGTGTAAACAAAGGCCCTCTGTGGTGTTCATTATTCCATATTCCAGAAATGTTTCTTTTTCCTTTCTTTAAATGTAACATACTGAAATGGACTGTAACTTTTTGATCAGAGCCTCATCCTAGAATTGAATCAATTTTGATGGTGGGATGGGGGTGGGGGTTCGATATGTTTGTTTTGTGTATGTAATTGTACCCTTTCCTCCTGTTTTTTTCCTTTTGTTATGCTGTAAAAACAATAAAAATAATGTTTTCAAAACACAACTCACACTAATGTGAGACTCTAAAGTTCCTCACAGTACTTTTGGGATGTGGAACCCTCCAGGCAGGAGACCAGAAAGACTCGTAAGAAACAGCAGCTGTGCAGCAGAGATGAAGCACGTTGGATATAATGTGTGTTCTTGGACTTTTCACAATGGGTGCATGAGCCTTGGTGGAGGTTGCACAATGAACATGTGGTCATGTCTTCTGCTTTTCATGGATCATGTTGTTAATTGAAAGCAGTGGACAGAGAACCGGCACCTGTCTGCAAATGTCAGCTTTCTTTCTCCTCACTGGGAATTAACAGCATCGCCTCACTTCCTTGTGTCCTTGCAGGGGGTGGGGGGGCTATTATGTGCCTATGAGGGAGAAGGAAAGCAGAGGAGTCCTGTTTGATGTGACAGGCTTGAATTTAATTGACTTTGATGGGGCTGCAGAGGACACATGAAGAAAGGGACGGACAAGAGGCAGAGGTGGTTTTCAAGTGGGTTTCCACTTGTTGCTTTGAGCCACAGGAACAGCACGTGCTGGAATCACGGACTCGAAGTATCGCTATTGAAAGTTTATCAAGTTTATCTGCCTCTGCAGAGCCCTTTGCTGGTTCTCAAAATGTTCCTTTGCTTACCAAAGCATTGTGCTCAAAAGAATCTCTACATTCTTCCTCAGGTGTACAAATTCAAGGCAGCACAGACATCCTCAAGTATTTGCTTTGATCAAAAACCCACTTTCATGAGAAAAAAACCTTGAAATGGTGCATCTCCAGAGCAGCACCTCTCCACACCGACTGATGTGAGGCTCCATAGAGGTAATCATTTCAATGATGCTACACTTGGCTATTTTGGATTCTGACAGTTGCCTCCCCGGTGCTTGTGGGATGGAGGGAGAGTTGCTCCAAAGCTGATGGGATAGATTGAATCTCTTAGAGTCTCCCCTGTTGAGATGACTTGGTGAACCAAGCAGGATGGGGAGCCAGGTTTTAACATCTTATTTATAGCGGCGAGGAGAGAGCGGTATGCTGACATGTGTAGCAGCAGCACCTCATCCCCTGTGACGGAGCGGGACTCAGATGACGCCGCCTCACCGCGTGCTGTCAGTGCTGCAGGGATGTGACGTGGGAGCTCGATTCCTTCAGCTCAAACCCCAGAGAGACAGCGAAGGACACCACTGGGTACATTTTTACATTTTTATAGCAAGCTCCCAAAATCTTATTATGAAGGAGGCTGAGCCTGCTTGGCTTTTAAATTCAAATGAAAGAAAATCCTTACAATTTTCCTTTCTTTGTGTGCTGGTTTACCCAGTTTTTTTTTCTTTTTTTATCTGCTCATCTATCACACTTGCCAAAACGATTTCCCTTCATTTTTCTCTGTTTTTCATGCCAATTCATCCTCAGCCTCCAGAAGAAATCGACATGCTAGATCACTTTCCTTGTCTCTGGTTAATAGTTCATAATCCAAATCATTTTTCCAACAGATTCTGACTTTAAAACAACCTTTCATCATTTGGAAACATTCAAGCTGAGGCTAGCTAGAGAAAAATGAACCATCCAGTCATATTAATGAAAAAAAGAGCAGATAAAACAACACACACACTTCATAACGAATAAGGCTGAGCACAGACAGCACCAGTGTGCTTCCCCCAGTGATCTGTATTCCTCAGAACCATTTTTTCTAAGGAAAAAAAGATGGAGGAGGGCCAGAGGGCTATTGGTATTCCTCTGCTGGACTAATATCGCCCTCTGCATTAGATAATGGACATCAGGAGCTCAGAGCACTCCTCACATGTTGGAGCACATCTGCGCAGACCAGCTGTTCCCTCTCGTCGCCAAGAGAAAACCTGATGGGGAAGGTCAGGAGGGGTCGGACTGGGAAAACAGAGACTGTGCTCTGAAAGCACACCTGACGGAGTGGACTTAAAAGGTGCCCCGTGGAGACTTTATCCACAAGTTAAAGCTCTGGAGACATGTTTTAATGAGCGGACCTGTGATTTAAATGTTTCTCATGATCCTCATCTGCAAAACATGCAAAGTGAAACAGATACACATAAATAGCCTTTAATAGTTCCCCTTTGTAGTGCAGTTTTTAGTCTCTATTTAGATGTTAAATATCTTATTTACTGATTGCTTTGTTGCACTGTTTAACTTCCTTCAAAGATGCTATATAAATAAAGCCGAGTTTTATTTTGTAGTTCTTTACCTCGTGTGTCAGCTAAGGGTCAGCATCTTGTTTAGAAAAATGAAGCTTATGCAGAAGACTTTTATGGCATATTAAAAGCATATTACTGTCTGGTTCAAAAAACATCTGGGGTCTGAAACACTCATTTCTCCATCATCACACACTGTACAAGGGTTGATTTTTTTTAACTGAGTGGTTTAGAAGATATTAGGATTGTGAGTTGTCCAATCAGAGGCTTAGCTCAGCTTATGTGACTGACGGATGCCCTATGGCTGCTAAAAAGGAAGCTAGAAGCCTGCGTCATATCCAATATGGCCCTGTCCAACGATTGGCTTTATTTCATTGTATCAGGAATTGATGGATGATGCTGTGGAGACAACGTCCATGTTTCATACAGTCTGTGGTGTCAGCCATTGCCTTCTTTTTCTTTGTCAGATCATCTCCAACCTTTCTCCGCTTTCTTGTAGTTTAACCAGTGACTTTAAGTTTTGTACGGACTGTTAAGAAGTAGTTTGTTTTGCCATTGGTTCTTCGTTAAGGTATCTTAAATAGTCTACACATGGGTTCCTCTGCTTTGTTCAATCATCCCATGTGACCATACTTCCAATAAATGATGAATTAAACCCAAACACTCATTAGAAAGATATTTTTAGGAGAGAGAAAATCATGTTTATAATTTTCAATGAAATACTGCCTCAGCCTCACCTTTAAGATAACATATCTGTAACACATCTGTTGACTTACTTTCAACTGTAGCACTCCACTACTTTCTCTAGCAAGGATGTTCTTCTGCCTTAGCATGTCATCTATTGACCATAACACTCACCTCCCGAGATGATATCAGCGTTACCATGTTGTCACACCTCAGACACATTAGTGATAAAAGAGGGCTCATCCTCTGCCAGCGACATGGAGTGATTACTCTCCAAAGAGTTGCAGACTGGCCACAGACCTAGGGGTGTCAGGCTGGTTGGATTCCAGCAGCACATCTCGAGCTGCCATGGCTTTTTTTGCAATTAGCTCGGAGGACTCCAAATGCACACTTCAAATTAAAGCCGAGCCTGATTCACTTGTCACAAAATCAATGCAGATCCGTCGTCTCGTGTTAGAGGGTGCAGTCCCAGAGAAAGTGTTAGAGCACTGTGATGTTTTTTTTTATTTATTTTTTTTCTGCCTTTACCATCGCTTGTTTTCACTCTGCTCTTTGAATGTTATACAAAGGCCTCACAGAGTTTCAGCACCATCAGGGAGCAGCAAAAGAAAAAAAAAAGAAAAAAGCAGCAGAGGATCACAGATCAGTATTTTACTTTTTTATTTGTTTTTGTCAAGAAATGTGTATTTTCTAAAAACAAAAGATCCTTTGGATATTTGGCATCTCCCTTCCTGCTCCAGTCTGGCACATTTCAAGGCTAATGAAAGGAAACTGACAAACATCTCAAAAGAATATTTCCCTTTGATAAAACATTTTGTTTCAACTGCATGCTTGCTCAACTTGTGACACTAGTTGCTCTGTGAACTGAAACAGCTTATGAAGCTTTCTTAGCAAACCACTTTACTGATCATAAGCCAAATATGGATTTTGTCCTTAAGCCAGTTTGAATTTCTTAATGAAATATGAAGGATGAATAGACTGAAACTTGACTCATTTAAAGGGGGATTTCTCCTAACTTTCTTTTTTGATTGATTGATTGTTCCTACCAACAATCATATGGTTTCTTAAACATAAGATTTGAAAACTGTTTAGTGTTGCCATCTTTAGAGAGGTGGCCTTGGGAGTGCTTTAAAACAGGCAGTTTTTCTTTTCTACAGTTCTTGTGGTGGTTGCGACATTATTTTTCCCAACTCTGTCCATGTGTTTGTGTGTCTGTGTGTATCGGGTTGGAACTCTGCCCAATACAGAGAGCAGAGGACAGTTGTGAATGTGTGTCCATGTAGAGACAGAAATGACATCCGTCATGTAAATAAAATAGATAACATATGGTACAGATCTGATCTATGAGTGTGGTAATGCCCCGCCGCTTCCTTTTTGCCTCCACATCATGTTTTGAATGTCAGCAAAATATCAAAGGACGCCCTCGACTTGCTGATTGTTGGCCCCCAGCCCCCGATGTAGTCTGTGCTTCACTCTGGCTCAGCAAAGAGTTGGTGTTTGCCAAGCACCAGAACCAGTGCTAGGTAAGGCACTAGCCTGGAACTGGCACCAGCTCAGATGAAAAGGCTTGATGGAAAACACAGCTGGAACTAGAAAGAGTGACACAGCTGCAAAGAATAAGCATTTTGAGGAATTTGCTGAACACAATACCAGTGTTTACACTCGAAGGCAGCTTGAATCTTGTTGATTTATTTATGCACACATGTATGATATAACCAATTGTGCATGTGTCTGGCATGTGTCCACAGTCTCTGAGTTCATCAGTGGGGTTTGTTTTGTGTAAACACAGCTGGGTCTGGTGCTCGTGTGGGTGGTACCATCCTACTTGGAAGCCACAAAGGCGCTTTGATACTCCCATGTACGCAGGAGTATATGTGTCTCACAGAGAAGAGGGCGATAAGCATCACATGTAAAAAATATGTGCTTTTAAGTGTATGTTTGTGTATTATTATGATGCTGCGTCAGTGTGGGTGTGTGTTTATCTGAGTGATGCCTCTGCCGCGGGGCGAGAGCAAGGAGTGAGGGAGTGAGACGAGGTTGAACTCAACCCCAGACGCCCCGCAGCTTCACTCTGAGTGGGAGCATGTGGATGTGAGGGGACACACTTGTGAGGGCTTCTTTTATTTGAGTGGGAAAAAATATTGCAGTGGCAGTGTAAACAGAATCAGAAAAGCCTCTTCAGACAGAGAGGTTCACAATTCTTTCACTTCCTCTCTTACACAGAAGCATGTCCAGGCCCTATTAAAGCAGGCGGCCCGTCTGAGGCACTGTCTTTTGCAGGACTGGCGCTAAAAGTGGGATATTATGCTGTGTCATACTTAATATTTTTAAACTCATAATTTTATAAAGTTAAATGCTTATACAAAACTAATAAAAATATTAAATACATGGGTAAATAAATATTGACGTAGTTTCCGGTCTGTGAAATTTCCAGCTAGCAGAAATAATCTTTTCCATCCTTAGGACCGTATTGCTAAGTATGAACAGCAAACAACGAGTAACATGTATGTAGTATTTTTGAAATGTTTCGTCTTGTGCTTAAAACTGACCAAGCAGCTTGTGAATTCAGTGTTAGCTCAGGCAGTTAGCTTTAGCATACAGGGGAGCTAACTGCACAGCTGTCCACCAAGCAGAAAGAAGCTGTGCATTACAAAACTTTGGCTAATTGGCGTAGACATTAAAAACAGATGATAAGTCATGAAACTAGCATCATACTCTGAGTTATTATGCTGTGAAATGGTTTTACAGGTCAGTAATTGAATATGGACGCCTGATTTGTTTTTTTCCCTTCAAATCATCTTGCTTGTGTCAACAAGTGATTTCTTCATCGTAATTGGACATTTCTTTCTGGCCACAGAAGTTATTCTTTTAATTTTCTTTTCCCAGTTAAAACCTGTAAGAAGACAAGAAAGACAAGGAGGAGGAGGATGAAGAGGTTATTACTGCAATCCCACAACCACACAACTCTTCATAAGAGCCTGGTGACTGTGACAGCCATATGAAATAAGGCAAGATGCTTTATGGTGTAAACTTTTAATGAGGGACTGTAAGTGACAAACAGTCTTCATAATTAAATTTTTGGAAACCCTTAGTGAAAAGCAGTGTGACTTTTTTTTTATTTTGTTGAGTATGTGGGCAAGGAGTGTGTTCATATGGAGGATCTTTTAACAGCTTGGCAAAGGCACACCGTACAGTACATAATAAAGGTGCAATTTGCAACTGTGAGGTGGCAAAGGTTTCAAGCAATTAAAAAATATCATGACGGAAAAAATCATTTAATTTCCTGATGGTACCAATGTTTTATATCCATGTTGAACAGTGGTTAAAAGCTGCTCACAGTGGGTTTAAGTCTGTGTCTAGACACATGCTGGAGTATCTTTTGATTTAGGAGTCCAATAATTTTTGTTCTTCAGTTTTGTTTTCACCTCCATTTGCCAAGATGATGGCACTAATGGATGCAACAGCTCCTGGCTCTCCTTGATTAAACAATCTTGTTTTCCAGCCTTATTAACTCATTCGCTGCCAGCCATTTTTTCATTTTGACAAGTCTTTCAAGACCCGCAGAATATTGTGTTCTGCGATCATGTAAACTCTGAAACCACCAAAAGAAAGAGCAGACTCTGTTCTTTCTTCTCTCTTTCTCTTTTTTATTTAACAAAAAAAAAAAAAAAAAAAAAAAAAATACAGAAAACACACTTTTTTAGATTGTACTTGTCTCTGAAGCTCCATCCTTTGATCCTCTCCATGATCTCCGTCATCTTTTCTCACGATCACGACACTCTCTCCAATTTAAGATGACACATACCCTGTTCAAGCATGAGCTGCCTAAACTTTTTTGACTTGCAACATCTCACATCCTCTTCTTATATCTCTGCTGAGCTCTCATCCAAAGAGAGAACTGCTGTCACCTACAGTAGTTTACAAGCCCGATATTTATAGACAAGCCCAATCAGACATCACCCCCGCCCATTTAAGACATAATTGACATCTACTGATACAGTCAATGGTTGTAATCGAATTGACCTCTACAAACGTCAATGGCAACCAATGAGTTAAGAACAGCTAGTTCAGGCAGAACTACACACGTCACATGTCCCACTCGTCATGACCATCTTCCAATCATGTTCTCTGCCTCTCAGTTCAGCGGTCTATTTAAACTGGGAAATAATCTCCCATCTCTCCCTGCCTGTCAATGCCACTGCTGCCCTGCATTGTGCTGCTGCATGTTCTTTCGCCCCCACCGCCACCCCAGCATTCATCTGCAGGCTCCGAGGGGGGTTATGTTTTGTATGTTTTACTCATCACTCCTCAATGTTGCCTTGCAAACCTTTTTGCAAGGAGTGATGAGATTGGAGCCTGGTGCCAAACATGAGAATATACTTGCAGCTGCAATAAATCATTTAAGACGTGAGTTGACTGACCGAATTGTATTTATTAAAGGCATTGCGAGGACTATCCCAATGGCATTGATTGCCATGACACCTATGGCTAAAACTGGTGGTGTTCTTCTGGGTTAAAGATCCTGTTTTCCATGAGCACTTGCACCAACTGTTGTAAAGACGTGACTCCTCCCAAGGAGTGTTTGTTCTGAAACAAATGAATGGAGATCAGACCTTCTTTTTAACACTTCTTTACCTCGCTCAAGACAAATTTTTACAGGATACAAAGTGACAAGGTAATGTATTTATCAACAGTTATGTGGAGCTGTTGTTTGAAACGTGACAACATTCAAACTGTATAAGTTCAGTTTGTAGTGTAGTATTTGGTTATATTCAGTGTTCCTCACAGCCTGGTGTTCTGAGACGTGTCCGTAACGTGTAACATTAGTGAATCCTGGTTCTGTCCTACCAGAGCTCATCTACCAACTCCAACCTCACCAATCAGAGCTAACGTAACCTCACTCTTCATTTTACTGACAGACTTAAGTTTGATCAGATCACTGTGGAATAACTGCTGCATGTGGGTGTTTTAACCTATAGCTCATGGTTTAGCCTTTAGCTTGTGGTTTAGCCTCTAGCTTGTGTTTTAGCCTGTGCTCTATCACTCTCCTTTCTTTGGCTCTCCTGTCCTTTTCTCAAGTCCAACTCCAAAAATAACCAGTTTTGGTGCTGATAATCTCATTTTAAATTGTTGGTTATGAACATACAAAATAAATAAATAAAATACAAGTCTGACTATTTCAGGATCACTTCAGAAGTCCTCACAGTGCCTTTTAGTTCTACTAAACAATGTATTCCCTGCTGTATGGGGAATAAGTATTGTAAAAATAATTCTTGCACAATGATGCTGAAAGATTTCAATTCTATTAACTCACATCTGGGGAAACCCTTGAACATGCTCCATGTCTTACATTATGAAATCTGGTGATACACAGGAGGTGGCCTGATTTGTTATCTCTATTGTCTGATGCTGTCATCCTCAAAGTAATTGCAGTATTGTCTTTAAAAAGCAATGAGATAATGAAACCGAGGCCCTTTTGATTCATTGTTTTGTATAATCAGCAAACGGCTTCAAAGCTTGAGTGATGCGACTGTGCTATTGAAATATGTACAGAATCTGACATGATAATTACACACTCCGACCCACCAGCTGCAGCTGACACCCTTTATTTCATTTTAAACAGCACAGGGGGCGTGTTCTGACTGCCGAGGAAAGTCTACTTTATTTCTGAGTACTTAGAGAGGAGAGAGGATTAGGAAGGTTTGGAAGGGACTGTCACTGGCTAGCCTCAAGGTGAGTGACAAAATCACTACAACATCAGCATATTTCATTCTCTTTGTACCCAGCAGTAAGAGAGCCAGAGAGCCACTTTGTCAGGAGATCAGAACAGAGTTTTATTCAAATTTAAAAGTGGGAGATATGCAGACATGGACTCCCAAATTGTGCTGTGAAAAAAAAAGTTGGGGCTCAGAAAGGGGAGCTGGGTGTCTACTCCTAGAGTTCCTCTGGGACTTATTAAATGATCATGACTTGCAATGAAAAGCTGTTTTCCTCCAGACACAATATGACTGAGAAAGGATATTGAATTAACTTGATGTTGGATTTCTCTTTCAGTCATCATCATCTAGATAAATTCAACACAAAAATGATGATAAATACGAATATTAATTGATTGAATTACAATGCAATCTCTCCAATGGTTATGGATGGTTGTACTGATTCAGTTATGTTTTTAAGGAGATAATTTCATCCATCCATCTTCTACCGCTTAGCCGTGTCCAGGTCGTGTGAGCAGTAATGTCATCACCAAAGACCAGTGACCCCTGTCCCTGGCCACTGCGGGGAACATGTTGAGTGTTGTTAAAAGGAAAGGTGATGGAACACAGTGGAAACATGACCCTGTCCCAGCTTTTTAGGAATGTGTTGCAGCCATCAAATTCAAAATGAGTGAATTTTTTTTTTTTTTTTTTTGAAAAAAAAAAATAAAATAAAAATGAGTGAATATTTGTAAAAACAATAAAGTTTATCAGTTTGAACAATACATATCTGGTCTTTGTAGTTTATTCAGTTCAATATAGGTTAAACAGGATTTGCAGATCGTTGTTTTTTTTGTTTGTTTTTTGTTTTGTTTTGTTTTGTTTTGTTTTACATTTTACACAACATCCCGACTTCATTGGAATTGGAGTTGTATGTGTTATACAGGTACGGATGAGAAGTTGTTTAGCTAGTTTGTGGTTTTATTTAATGGCTGAAGTGTATGTTGAAAAATAAAAACCATGAGCTGCATCCTTTGAGAGATGCATTTTAAGTGTGTCTCAGTAGCATGCCAAGATTGTCACAATTTGAAATGACTCATTCAATTGCTGTGGACAAACGTGTCCTACATTTTCTAGACCATGGAGAATCTATCAGGTACATATTTCATTACCAAACATATTGCGTGCCACTTCAAACTTGATTAGATTTACACTACTAGATTTAATTACAGCAGATGTACAGACATTTCTGTGACACAGTCTGAGGATTTTAATATTTGCATAAGGTTAGCACTGAACACATTTTATCAGCAGCCAGGACAAGAAAAGAATGTCGTTCTGAAGAAGAGTTTTCTCTTTCCCTGAGCCACTAGAAGAGTGATTAATTGAGTAGTGGTGTGAGGTGTGTGTGTTTGTGTGTGTGTGTTTGAGGGGGAGTGTGGGGAGTGTCATTAGCCTCCTGACTGGAGCGTGGACCCCTCCAGGAGTGATGGGCTCCACAGCTGTCTCACACTCAGAAGAACAATGTTCCTTTGGTCCTCTCAATTGATTGTGGGTGTTAATTGTACGCAATTGATCAGAGGCAAAGCAGACTGAGGGGCCTTTTTCGACAGAAATGTGAAAAAGCAAGAGAAATGCTGCTATCTTAGAGGGGAATTTAGATCACATCCAGTCTAGGTTGGATTTTCACAGTTCGGTTCATTATTTATCTCTGTGTGTATCGCCAGTTAAACGGCTAAAAACCCCATGATGGTGCTGAAGTGCTTTTTTTTGCTTGATAATAAAACATGTGTAATCTTTACACCCAGAAACCTCTCTGTAAACATTCTTCACAGCTTACAGAATTCATCTGGTATCGCAACACACCTTTACGAGGAAGCCTGGAACCTTCAGTTCAACTCTCAGGGCTGATATCTGTAGAATCACAGCGACAAAACATGTGACTTAGTCTATAGAACTAGATTTTAAGCTACATAGCTAAGCTGTTTAGCTACATTCAGCAAGATCTGTTTCATATACTATAAACATTTTACATGACAGTTCTATCATGGACACATTTGCTTCATACTGTGGAGACTTCTAGTTATCCTGACTACCTCTGGTTCAGGGTTAAGGCTTTGCACACTGTTAAAGATCTTTTACTTATATTATCTGAGATTTAGCCCAGCTGACCTGTGGTTTTGCCATTGGAGAAACTGTTGCAATCTGTTGATGGTAAAAGTAAGCTGTTTATATTCTTTAAAAAGCTGACTCGCCAACAAGAGTAAGTCAAATTTAGAAACAGTCTCAAAGCTAGCTTCAGTGGAGTTCATTGTTTGTTTTTATGTTGAGTATAATAGCTCAAATTCAACAGTTCAATCACATCATTCTTTTTTCTTTTAAGATGCAAGCTAGCTGAAAGAATTTTGATAGCAGGGCGAATAAGTTAATGGGGAGCTAACCTAGAATTTAAGTACTCTTATTCAAATATACAGTTAAATAATTCAACAGTTCAGCCACATCAGATATTCTTTTAAAATAGCTGAAAGAAGTTTGATTAGCAATGCTTACAGTGTAATACATAGCTAACTTAGACTTTGGTGGTGCTTAATTTGATGTAACGGTATAATATCTTAAATTTCAAATCATATAATTAATGTGTGATCACATGACTCAACAGTTCTATCACATCAGTTTTTTTTATTATTTTTTTTTTTATAAATGCAAGCTAGCTTAAAGCAGTTTAAGAGCTGGGCTAATAGGCTAATAGTGAGCTAACCTACAGTTTAGTGGATCTTCCTCTGATATAATTTAAATGTAAACACATATGATTAAAAATACAATCATATAATTCAACAGTTACATCACTTTTTAGATGTTATTTTTTTCTTTACAGAATGCAAACTAGCTGAAAAAGTTTGATTAGCTTGGCTTATAAGGTAAAAAGCTAGCTAGCCTCGAGTTTAGTGGTTCTTCACTTGATGTGAAAGTGTGGCAAAATAAAATAATAATGTATTGTTTTAATGCTAACCATCCATCCATCCATCCATCCATTCATTCATTCATTCAATCATGAATCTATGAATCTATTTCCTATGAAATATAGTGAGAGTAATCTATGCTGTTTACTAGCAAGGAGCTATGATTGCTTTTTAAAAGTATCTCGGGTCTTTCCTATGGTTGCTGAGCTGTGACATCATTAAAATCTGATTAGCTTGTTGCAATGATGATACAGTGATGGATAAAAAATTGAATGATGTTGCAGGAACATCTGTAAGATTCCTCTCCTGACCTGTGGTACTTTGATTTAACGGCTATTCAAGTTTCTACATCCAGCAGATACTTCAGCTCTTACAATGTAGCGATGTAGAGTAAGAAATAGTAAGAGTTCCCAACCTTTTTGGAGGCAAAAGTTAAAGTTTCCTGGCAAATCAGCTCAAACCACAGGCACTTCAGAGAATGTCACAGTCAGCATTCTGTAGAAATCACCAGCAGAGAAGCCTGATTCACAAAAAGTACTAACCAGCCACTTTCTACTGCCCCTGTACCAATAAATACATAAAAAACATCTAACCTGGATGTATTGTTATGGAGAAACATGCTTTGCTGA
Organism: Labroides dimidiatus; assembly: GCA_030710495.1. Taxonomy (NCBI): domain Eukaryota; kingdom Metazoa; phylum Chordata; class Actinopteri; order Labriformes; family Labridae; genus Labroides; species Labroides dimidiatus. Next base: position 3,842,562 of record CM061154.1, on the reverse strand, counting down.
ATTTCAGAATTTTTTCTGCATATTCTGTCTTGAGGTCAAACATGAGAGGATTAGGCAGCCTTTAATCCATGCAGGTGGTGCTGTGGCCTTGGGCAGCTTGAGTCCTCTCAGTTTAGTATGCAGGCTGCCTGGTTTGAAGAACTGGAGCACACCAGCGCTCTGGGGGGATTTTAAGCTAAATAAATAGACAAAATAAAAGAGCTGGAATAAGAAAAGGGTTTTATGGAGAAAGAGGTGATATTAGCTTTGTGATTGAGTGGGGAGAGTGGGACTCGGGAAAGGAGAGGGAATAGGCGCAAGTGTTGTGGCATTCTGCGGTGTGTCTGCTGCTCTTAATTATCATGTCCCTGCGTGTGCAGTCTCTCTTCCCAGCTCACCCACTTTCTTCATCTCCTTTTCAATTTTCTAATTGCTTGGTTTTAATTAAAACCACACAGAAGTGACAGCGAGTCAATTAAAAAGCTAAGAAATAGGCTCAGATAGTCAAAGGCTGCATGTTTTGGGAGGGGTTTTCTGTCAAAGAGCCATGTTTCCTCAGTGCTGTCACACCTTCAGCTGAGGCAACATGCTGCTTCTGCAATGCATGAATAAGTGATGTCAAATCCAACATGGGGCTTCTATATTTGGCTTGTGTTGAGAAGATGTGTGATACTGGATTTCTCCTATATCTCTTTGCTGTATTGTGAAGAAACTCACACCTCTTTTAATGTCTTTATTCATCCTTGAGAGCTCCCTCTTTTCTTCTTTTTGATAACTGTGATCACATAGAATGTTGTGTTCCCTTTGTGGGTCACCCCCACCCCCCCTCCCGTGAATCCCAGCCAGTTCCCCTCCCTCTAACTGCTCAATTACTGATGTGCTATAGCCCACTCTCTCCCTCGCTTCACTCCTCTCATATTCTAATGATACCACATTCCACATTTTAGGACTCATTTCTGTTCATTCCATCTTTTAATTATGCAGCAGCGTTTTCTCAGGCTCCGGCGTCTCATTCTTCATCTGTCGTCCTACCTGTTTTTACACAGAGGATCTTCTTCCAGCTGAACCGGGTTCTGACTGTGTGCAGATCTCTCTTAAAGCTCCCCTGCAACAAGACAATTACTATTTTGTACCTGCCTTTGATGTTCTCTGCAAATAAGTAGGTCGAGTCAGGCGAGAGCATCGATGAGTCAGACACTAATTCAACTCAAAGTTCAGTTAAATCAAGCTGTTCTGTGTAAAACTCTACCCTGACAGGATAATTCTGACTGAAAATCTCCCCTACATTAGTGCAGAGCCCGAGTTTAAAGTGTCATTAATTTCTGTTATTATCTGCAGTTACTTTATCAGTCAAAAACGTATCACTGATATCCTCATCACAGTAGGCTGTGTTATCCCTTCACATCATGAAGAAATGTCTCTGTTTTCCCTCAGAAAATGTATACTGGTCCTCATTTCAAGTAGCTCCCCGCCAACCAGGCAGACATAAGGGAACAGAGACCCAATAAACGAGTGTACAGTTGTTGCAAATAGTTAAGAATGATGGTAAGGTTTGCACTTAGCCTCAACCTTAACGTCAAGTCCCATCCAGAAATCTTTGCTGCCTCTGAAGTCTCTGCTGTGTGCAAATGTTATTACATTATTATGGAGTTGTTTATTTAATGCTAAAAAAAAAAGAGACTGCTTTCAGATGCACTACCATCACTGTTTGGTAGTTGTACTTCATTACATAGGAGCATGTAAAACTCCTATAAACACATTTTAAAGATGGGGTAATAGTCACAGTAACTTTTCAATTATATGTTTATTAAATGATCATTTAAATAATAATGGTAAATGGACCAGTACTTATATAGCTTTTCTAGTCATTCTGACCACTCAAAGCACTTTACACTGCTAGGTTCATTCACCATCCACACCACATTCACACACTGATGGGAGAGGGAAGTCCTAATGTAAACTACTCTAATTTTAACTAACACATTCATACCCATTCATACACCACTGACCAACAGTGGGAATTGGGGGTTCAGTGTCTTGCTCAAGGACACTTCGACATGTCACTGCAGGAGCTGGGAATCGAACCCTCGACCTTACGATTGAAAGACGACAACTCTACCTCTGAGCCACAGTAGCCCCCAATCCAAATCCTGATCCATCCCAACCAAGCGGCAACCTCCAGTCTGAAAATATGAGGCAACGCGGAAGTGCTAAAGTCTGCTGTTCCTCGAGTGTCTGCTTGAGGCTGGCTCCGGAAGTACCGGAAGTCACAAACACACCAAGACAAAAAAAGCCGTTTTCACAGCCAAAAAAAGCACATTTACAGCCTGGTACAAAGAATGTCTCCCGTCTGAATCGCTAATTTCACTAACGGCACGCACTGTACGGGGAGAGAATTTTTTTCTAATTTGGCAGTTTCCACAATAATAAGCTCGCCAGATCGTCCAATCAGAGGCACAGCTCAGATCACGTGACTGTGGAGCGTCCTATGGTTGTTACTGTGGAGACTCACAGCCCGCCTCATTTCCAATATGGCCGCGCCGGCCGTTTGGCTTCAAAAGTCAGTTTCAGAAACAGACGAGTGACGTTGAGGAGACTACGTCCATTAATTATACAGTCTAGGATCCCAGGTAGTGTACAAAGACAATCTGAGATAAAAAAAAGTTAATTTTTTTTCTTTTTTTCATTTTTTTGTTAGGGCTGGGACTTTAACGTGTTAATTACAACGAATTACATACATAAAATGTTGCGTTAAAAAAATAATAATAATACATTTTATCAATTCTAGCATCCAGTATCATCCTAATATGTGACATGTACACTGAAAAAAAGAAAGCTTTAAACTGTTGGCCTGAAAATGATTTTCTGGTTAAGTGAACAAAAAATGTTTTGTTGGGTTGCAAACTACTTCAAAGTAGTTATCTCAACTACTTCTATTAAGTTTGTTGAGTAAAGTTGGCAAAACTTCAAATCATAGGTTTGAGGCTATAACTAAATTGTTTGAGTATCCTTTAGCAGAAACAGGGTCTCCAACCTTAAATCTCCAGGGGTCTTCATTGAAACATGTCAGTTTTCCACATGTGCCACCAACTCTCCAGTTCTCCTCTCCTGTGTAGATTTTATTGGCATGAAGGTGAATATTTCTGTTGGGGAACCCCAAATTGCTCCCAGCGTTGGTCAGTGGAGTGTGGATGGTTAAGATAAAACTGATGGTTCCACTTTATCCAAACCAAAGGTCCGCATTGTCATTTTTATGCTTTCAGCCAAATCCCATCGTCTTCATCAGCAAACAAAGCTGACAGGGTTGTTAAGCACCTATTGTGTGAAAATCAGATTTTAAATAGATGTCATTTGCTGGCCTCCTGACCAAAAACACTCTGACCTCCTCCCATGTGATGCTGTGACTTTAGTCTGATGTCAACAGACAGATGATGCTTTCATATTCTGTCAGTCAAATCAAGGGAAGAATTTAATCTTTTTGATAAAACTAATAATCCATCTTTAATAAGACAAATGAGAGTATGCTCCTGTCTTCAGTTTAAAGCTACAACTTGGACCTGAACATACAGATAGGGACAGAAATGGAACTCGTCCTCTTATATTATCCATCACACAAAAACAGTTATGATTACATGAATAAAACAACAGGAAACATACGACGGTCCTGCATGGCTCTGTTTGACATCTGAGGGAGGAGTCCTGCTCATCAATCAGGTGAAAGCTGGACTCAGGTGGCGTTTGGCTTCCTGAGACATTTCACTTTCCAGTACTTGCTTTCTAGCTCTGCATTTGTGTATTTTTTTTTTTTTTTTTTTGGGTTTGTTTTGTTTGTTTGTTTGTTTCCTAAACAGTCTTCTGATGCATGTAGACACAGAGTGGGCGTTTGTGCTGCCAACTCTAATCCCATGATGAAGTTATCTGTTTGAGTGAGTAGTTTTAAAATCTCTTACAACTTCAGTCCAAGGAATCTGCGTTCAACTTGAGTTGCTTTATTTTCCTGGCTGACACCCCCAAAATATCATATTGGCCCGAATATAAGACGACCCTGATTATAAGATGACCCCCTCTTTTTCAAGACTCAAGTTTGAAAAAAGACTTTTTGAACACCAAATCTAATTTTTATACAGAAAATAATTACAGTACATCTAAAAACAAATGATTATAACAATATATTCAAGAGAAAAAGCATGTTATTTTGCCTCATTCAAATCATGCAAAAACTGTCTATCACATCTTAATATCTGAACATTTTCTTCAACCCACTTTTCTCCAGATTGTCACTACGTTTCTCCATTTTCTGTTATCTCTTCTCTTATTTTCTTCTCTTTTCTTTCTTTCTGCTATTTTTATTATTTTTCTTCTTCGTGACAAGGGTTCGCTTTGGCCTGGGGAGTTAAGTTCGGCATTCGCTTTAAAGATATCTGGCGCCATCTAGCATTGTGAATGGGTATAATGTCTAGACCCCAAATGTAAAACGACCCCCACTTTTTCAGTCTTATTTCAATGCAAAAAAAACCACCGTCTTATATTTGGGACAATATGGTAATGCTCTCTTGGAGCCTGTTAAAACAATATAGTGGGGAACCATTAAATCGTCTTTTGAAAACAACTTTTCCAGGATCCTTCTACAAACAAATCCATGTGTGATGAACAGAGAAAGTTTTTTTTTAACATCGTACATGTACACCTACCTTTAGTGCTGTGCATAGAGCCCTGGCTGCAGCTCCCCTCTCTGTTCAGTTACACTAAGGTAACTCTCTCCTCCTGTTTATACGTGATGATTTTATTCAGTAAAAGCTTGTCAAGTGACCTTTAGTTGACAGTAAATCAGCAGGCATAACAATCAGAGCAGTCAAACCACTACTTTAGAAAATGAATGAACTTGTTTTTAGATAAGTGGCTTCATAATTTATTCAAAGAAATCTGTTTCAAAAAGTGGCACCGTTTTTATCTCCCTTAACTATTTCGGTTCACTCCTGCTTTCCACTTAACGTCAGTGAGTGAAGATATAAAATGCTTATTCAAGAAATGTACGGCACTTAAACCCTCACTTTAAGGTGCATGTTTGCCCTGAGATTTATGAAGTGAGGTGTCCTGTTTTTCCCAGCAGAGTGATGGATGTTTGTGTGCTCGTGAACAGCTGTATTTGATACAGTCCACACCCCATCAGCTCCTGCAAATAGTAACAAATGGATGCAGGGATGCCTCATGTGTTTTGCGTGTATCATTGAACATTTCCATTCAGCTCATTCAAACATGAACATGGGGAGAAAATGAAGCACCGTCCACTTTAGGCTTGATCGTTGGACTGACTTTAAAGCTGCAAACTGCACACAAACTGTACATGAGGCCCTCAGTGGCATTAAAAGAAAAGATTAAAAGGGACTTTAACTTTGTCATAAAAACAGAAAATGTGCAAAAGTAGACTTCGGGGCTCCAGCCAAAGCGAACTTACAAAATGCAATTAAATTTAATGAAGCTTTGTTAATTTTGCTTAATTTTTTTATGTTCGCAGTTCTGGGGCCTTTCCAGCAATAAAACACTTAACCCTGCAAACAAAACGACCGTTTTCAGAGGGTCATGTAAAGACAGGTGTGAGAGTACTTATCAGGTGGGTGTTAGAACGAGCTGTGAGGAGAGTGTGCCGGTGGTGAGTGGATGAGCATCAAACAGCAGACCTGCTATCAGTGTGAACATAATTACACAGCACTCCCATCCATGCATATAAGCGTTCCCTCTCTGCTCATTTATCACTGAACAGAATTTGGATTAAAAAAAGTTAAATGGAACACTTACTTCTGGATCAATTTCTATCGAGGAAAGGAAATTCAGTGAGGAGGAAATGGGATTTATGTTCTAAAGGCCCATTAATAATAATAATAGCCTGGAATATCTACAGATTCCCTGTGACACATTCATTAATATCCTTAGTGCTTTCCAATGATTTACTGAACTGCAATATATCACGCTGGGGTCTGCATGTCATTTTTGAATCTTCGTTTCTCCCTCTGTTACTTGGGAGTTTATTTCATGTTTTATTTTTTAGTTTTATTCTATTAATAGCCACAAATGTTTAGACGATCTTCCACCTTCTTACTGCGCACCTGTGATTTATGTTTGGTTCACAGGTTTTGTTTAGCCAGCAGTATTGTCTGATTGTTTCAGGGGAACAAACTGCAAACGAAAGCAAAGATAGAAGGCAAAATAAGTTAGGAATGAAACATTTGCTGTCTGACAAAAATGCTGCAAATTAAATGCAAGAACTTTGTACGTGATCTTGTAATCACTTCGGAGATCTGAAATCTCAAATGAATGAATTCTGAGATTCCAAATGAGATTATCAGCACCAAAACCAGTTATTTCTAAATGCTATTTCTTAGTATCCATGGTCAAGTCGAACCAAACAGTCCAGGATTCCATTTATTTGCTTCCAAAACAAATGCATGCCTCGGCAAAAATCACATCCTTACGACGGGGTGAAAGTGCTCATGGGAAACAGAGTCTTTATCCCAGAAAAACACCAGTGATTCTGGGTAAAATTGTCACTGCTATCAACACCAAGTAGATAGTCCTCAAAGCACCTTTATGTAGGAAATAAGGCAAGAACAGGTGCTTTGATAATCTTATCTCACCATTGCTGATGTGCGTGTGATCATTCATGTGATGTAATCTAATGTGTCATGCAGGTCCTGGAAGATAACAACTTTTTGTCCACTGCAGGACAGGTTATTGTTGTTTAGTTTTACTTTTGTTTTGTTTTGTTTTATTTTTGGTTTCAATTTCATTTTAATTCTATTTTTTTGAAAGCAGGTTTTCTTTTAAGTTTAGATTAGTTTTTTATTTTTTTTAAACGTTTAGTTTTTGTTCAGTTTTTATTAGTTTTAGCCTTTTTGTAGTTGTCAGGGCTGAGATATTAAAAAAATGTCATTATGTAAATAAAAACTCAAAACATAAAACCATTTTTTAACAATGTATGGATGAATGAACAGCCATTTACATAAAACATAATGTGTCACTGTGTGTTATTCTGTCTGGTCATTGGCGGATGGTAACAAAACAAAAAAAAAGTTTATGTATGAGATTAAGAAAGATGAAAATCTAGGACATTTTCCTCTATTATTTTTAATTTTCTTAACTTACAATAAAGTTTAAGTTAGTTGTCATTTTTTTTGCAAAGCCTCCTTTTTTATTTCAGTTACTACATTATTTTCTTCACCTTTCATTTCCTTAAGTTTTCATTAACTATGATGACCTTGGTGCAGAGTTCTCACTAACGGCCAAAATAAACCAGAGGCCTGTACTATGAAGCTCGATTAACTCATCCGGGATCTCTCTCCGTCTTCTGGGTTGACTTAACGAGACATCCGCAGTCCTGATAAGCGGTACTACGAAGCTGGATATCAACTCGCTGAGTCAATCCAGAGTCTTCCAGCCTTGATCAGCGCGCGCTCACATTAAAGGGGTGGAGTTTGCAGCGTCTGACCAATCACAGACATGAAGAGACAGGAGAAACCCTGCAGAGCAGCCTACTTTACCGTGGAGGAGCAGACAGTTATTCTCAAAGAATTTAAACACTTCATCTATGCTCCAAAAGCGACACTGTTACTGCAGCAAAATCCAGGAAGGAATGCGGGCAGAAAACTGCCGACTCTGGTAATGAGTAATTCATGAGATTATCCAAAATTAATTCATAGGACAATATAAACGGACAGCACTCTGATCACTTACTTTGACTTTATTACAGCACAGACGTTTGGAGCAGAGCTCTTCCTCAGTGCCCAAACTTTGGTTTATATTTTCCATTGAGTTTTGAGGCTCCGCACCCCGTCTGATCGTGTTTTGTGTTGGAATATTAATAAATAATATTAATATTAATTCCTCAACTCCCACGTAGTTGCGCGTTCGATAAATTCCTGTTTCTACAGCTCTGCCATGTGTGACCATTTTTATTAACATCATTATTTAAGATGCAAACAGTGGAGCTAAACAGACTTGGGGAACAAGTACAAAAACCTCCTTCAAAGCGGTCAGTGAGGCTTTATTTCTTCACTCTGTCTCTGATGTTTGGATGAAATCAACTGAATTTATTTATTTATGGATCCATCAGCTGACAAATGAAGTTCAGTCCATTTGATGAAAACCTGAATCTCTTGTACAGAATGACCACGTGAACATTAAAAGGATCGCATCTCTCCCTAAAAACTCTCTCTCTCTCTCTCCTGAGCGCTCTGCGCACCTACATCGACATGATCTTCTAAAAATGGGCAGGGTCTTTTACAAGAAAGCTGATTGGTCAGGAGGTGTCGTTCTTCTACCCGTTGATCTCTTATCAAGATCTTAACCTGCTCCGGAGCAGGTTAGACTTTCAGCATAAGTTGCCACGGCGATTCATCTCGGTAAGAAGTGAACCAGCTTCGTAGTACAGAAAATCCAGGGTTAACCCAGAAGTTATCTCGCTAAGAGAAAATCCAGCTTTGTAGTACAGGCCTCAGATGAAGTTTAAGTCAATGACTCAACTTACACTGTATCCACTCCACTATGGTCCAGCTATGTACCTTGTTTGGCAGATACAACCATCAGCGGGAGCTGTGATGTGACAGTTCACCATCAGGCAGATCAAGCGGGACAGAAAATTGTGCATGGAAACTATCAAACCATGCCAAAACCAGATCATATTTATCTTGACTACAACAATAAACTGATATAATGAGTGGAGCCAGGCCAGGAGTCAACAGGTTTGAGGTTTTACAGCTCAAAATCTTCAAAGTCCAGATGTCTGGTCTCCCGCAAGGTGACAGACTGAACACGCAGCTGGTGTGAGGTGATGTATGCAGTCAACACGCAATGGAGCAGAGCTGGACCAGAGATGCATCTGGTGTATTCCTGGCAGGAGGTTTAGTCCTGAAAAATGAACATCAGTTTACGCGTGCCTTATCAATTCCACAAACCGTTCAAATTTGGAACCAAATAAACCACATTATTAACTACTGCAATAAACAGACTCAGACTGCAACGGTAGACATAAGAAGATATAGATTTTAATATCTTTATAAACATTTTTGTACTATTGTTTTCAGATGATAACTTACTGAACGACTGAATTATGGCAAATAAGGAAGATGAATATAAGCATACAGTCAAACAAGTAATATGAAGGTGAAGATTTGTGCATTAACAAATAAAAACGGTTCTAAAAATATAACATGAAAAAACACGTAAATTAACAAATCACCAGCAAATGAAAAAGTCAAAAAAACTTCTCCTGACAGGAGGAGCAGATAACCCTGTTATCATCATCAATGTCACTGATATTGTTTTTTTTTCTTCTGATAGTTATACAGGAAATGATTAATATCAGCACTGCGAGGAGTCCTCGTGTCTCCTTGGTAGTGGTACAGTTCACATCATTGATACAAACACCATCTTACTGGTAGGTTTAAGGGAGGCACAAAAGCTCCTGAAGTAGGATGTCCTGTAACTGTTTATGTCTTTATCCACATTGTTTTGCATCTCCTTGTTACTTCAGAAGCGATTGTCTTGGTCTTGGATCCCCACATCCACAGACAATCACATCAGCTCATGGGGAGACGCAGTTCCCTCTGTACGATCCCAGTTAGTCCATGCTCCATTTCATGTTTTTGTTTTTGTTTTTTTCTTTTTAATGTTTTTCTTGATCACATGAGTCTTAAAGGTACACTCACTTTTTTTTTTCTTAAGTCTGGTCTTTGTCTTCCTTTGACACTTAGTGATCAAGACAAAAAATGTGTTCCTCACATTTTCAAGGAGGATGGTTTGTTCTCACTGAGGAGGGATCAGTTCAGCACAGCCTCACCGAGAAGCTGAGAAAGCCTCATTTTGACCCTCGATCTCAAAGGCTCCTGTTGGCCCTGCAGTGGGGGATCTGTCTTTAGGTCCATTTTGTGTCTTACAAAAATCATATGAACAACATCTGACACAAGATATAGACAGACTCTTCAATATTCACAGCTTGATCTCCCAGAGACGCACATTGTTTACCAAGCAAATGAAATTAGGGCATGGCAGTTCTCAATATCATGAAACAATTAGCAGCTTAATATTTCAGTTGCACAGAAGGAGAGAAGTCGTGTGAATGAGGGTGGGAAACTGTGTGATGAAACAGGATACAAATGAGAAATAGCCAATTGGGCAGAAGAGTTGGTACATCACCTTTTAAAAAAGCCAGCATTATGTATAGAGGAGTTGTTAGCTTGTACAAAGGAGCAACAAATGCTAACTGGTCACTCTGTAGTAAAAATCAAAAGGCTTTTGATTGGTTTTTATTTTGAAAATGGCACATTCCTACGTCTGAAAGGACTGACATTTTATTGCCATGCTAAAACTTTACCTCTTAGCTTTAGAGAAATGTTCTTGAACTCAGTTGTTTGACATGACAGCAAAAGATCCAACAGAAAAAAACAAAATAAATCATTAGGCATAAACGTTGAATCAATGTCATTCACGGTCCTTTTTCTTACTTCCTTGTTACAAACTGAACTGAAGATGAGAGCTGAACAAGACTCCAAGCTCATCACCTTTATCGGCCTAACTTTCTAGCTAGCAAGTTTGCTGTCATTTCAGCTCTTCCTTAATTTGACATTTTTTTACCAAACTTTGGTCATTGGAGCTCTGGTTGAGTGGAAAAAAAAACAACATTAGAAAATGAAATAATGGCAGAAGTGGCAGTGCAAGCTTGGTTGCAGATAACCTTTCTGTCACTCACTGACTCTCAGTCCCTTCAGTTTTTGTGCTGTGGGTCTTTCCATTGTAGATGTTTGATGCTTTGATGCCTGTTTGAGTCTGAACAGTAAAGCACCCTACACAACATTTACACATATAATCACACTCACGCACACATACAGAAATGACACACAGGCCTTGTAGTGCAGGAGCAAGAGAGGGTCTGAGGGCTGTCTTTTCTGGTTAGCCTAATCCTCTAAAGGTCAGCGGAGGATGTTGTCAATGTTTGTCGTTAACAAGGCCACAAAGAGGGCAGGGATGTGTAGTAAGGACTGGGGTAAGGTTGCCCTGTTGTTGGCTTGCTGGACCCCACTAGGAGGGCGGACAGTGGTCCTGGGAGCGCACTTGTGCTTCCTTCGTGTGACGGTGCCATCTGGGGATGTGTGGTCATGTTTCCCCCCTTCTGTGAAATCTGGGGAGGAATCCTCCTTGTCTGCCATGACCTCCTTTGAGTGGTGAACCTCATTGTCACCCTTTCCCTTGCTCCCCCTGGTGCGAGGCTTTGTGCAGTTCCGAGAACGACCAGGCCTCGAGGGCTGGACTAGATGGGTCTGTCCTCCAGAGCCCACCACTACGCCACGATTCATGGACGGATTCACCGTGCCAGATAAATTGTTAGTTTGGGCTCTGGACTCAGAGTTCGGCACAGTCGGTGAACAGTTAGGGAAGTCCTCCTTGCGCAGCTCTTTGAGGTCTTTACCATACATATCATCGGGAGTCTGGCAGCCCACTGAAGATGTAGAACCTCTGAAACGTTTCAACCACTCCCAAAGCGACAAGGCCTTGCAGTCACATGACCAGGGGTTGTCATTCAGGCGCAGGTATTCCAATGCAGGCAGAGTGTCCAGACACTGTCCAGACAGCTGTATCAGGGAGTTATTGAACAGGTAGAGGGTGGTAAGACGTTTCAGGTCATGGAAGGCCAGACGGTCAACCCACTCTATCTGGTTCTGGTGCAGAAGCAGTCGGTCTAGAGCTCGAAGCCCTCTGAAGGTGTTCTGGTTGACGCTCCACAGACGGTTCCCATGCAGGAATAGATGGCTCAGATTGTGGAGGTCCATAAATGTGTCATCCTGCAGGAACTTCAGATGATTATCCTGGCGAAGTAAAAAGAGCACAGGACCACAAGATTATGTGTAACTTGTTTCTGCATAATAGGACAAGATTTTGTGAGTCAGCTAGTTTCAGTACAATTCAAAATTCTGAGTGAATAAACACAACAGGCTGCACAGTGTACTCCAGTGGGAGGCATTCCTGAGATGCACCGTCCATCTGACTTACTGCATGCCCTACTGCCTCCTGAAAACCAGCAAGCAGTGCTGAATAAATAATCATGATACTGAAACATCTGAGCAGTGATGTGTGGAACAATTTTGGCTCAAACACTGTCGATGAAAACTCTCAGATTAAGGTAAGGCTGCTTGCCGATGTAAAACCAAACTGCAGGCCTGTCAATCAAAGCAGTGAGGCAGAAAAGACATTAATTGACTTAAAAGTAATTCTGCAGTGTAGTTTAGAATAAAGCTACATGGTTTGTTTTGGAATTTATTTGCATAAATCTCATCTTAATTCAAAAAAGCTAACTTAGAGTCTTGGCTGTACAAAGAAATAAAAGTTTTTCTGTCTCTAGTTTACCTGTAAGTAGAGATACTGCAGGTTTCTGAGGCCTTGGAAGATGTTATTCGGGAGTGAACTGAGCCCACAACGGTACAGGTGCAGCGCATTCAGCCGACTCAGCCCATGAAAGGTGTTTTCAGCCAGAGAGCGCAGGTGACGGTTGTCTCCCAGATCCAGCTCCTCAAGCAGCATGAAGCCGTGGAAGGTGGACGGCTCGATGTACGTAATGTTGTTGGAGTAGATCCAGAGAGTGACCGTGTTGGAGGTGAAGTGACCCCGAAGTAAGCGATGGATCTTATTGTTCTGTAAGAAGATACGCTCGCTGTCAGGGGGAATGCCTTCAGGGACAGACAGGAAGTTGTGGGCTTGGCAGGAGACTGTGCTAGGTGCGGTGTAGCAGATACAGTGACGGGGGCAGGACCAGGAAAACTCGAGACCACAGAGAACCAGCAGGAACTCCAGCCCGCAGCCTGGAAAAAGACAGACAGGAAAAAAAGGAAAGACATTGAGTAAATGCTAAATGGACCAGTACTTATATAGCGCCTTTCTGGTCTATCTGACCACTCAAAGCGCTTTACACTGCTGATCTCTTTCAGCATCCACACCACATTCACACACTGTCTATAGGAGCCATCAGTTTTATCTAACACATTCACATTCTTTCACACACCACTGAACAACAGTGGGAGCAATTTTGGGGTTCAGTGTCTTGCTCAAGGACACTTCGACATGTAGGACTACAGGAGCTGGAATCGAACCCTCGACCTTCCGATTGCGAGCCGATGACTCTACCACTGATCCACAATCCCCCTCCAAAAAAGAGTCCATGTCAACTGTTTTGATTTTGTTTCTTCTTCTACCTACTTACAGTTCCTTCCTTCTACCAACCGACCTACATACCTACCAACCTACCTACAATATGACTTCTTTTCTTTATTTCTCCCTGCCTGCCTGCCTGCCTACCTACCTACCCAACAACATATCCCTACATTTCTTTTTACCTACCCACCTACCTACCTACCTACCTACCTACCTACCTACCTACCCACCCACCCACCCACCTACCTACCTACCTACCTACCTACCTACCTACCTACCTACCTACCTACCTACCTACCTACCTACCTACCTACCTACCTACCTACCTACCTACCTACCCACCAACATACCCCTACATTTCTTTTTACCTACCTACCTACCTACCTACCTACCTACCTACCTACCTACCTACCTACCTACCTACCTACCTACCTACCTACCCGCCTGCTGGGATAGGTGGGATACTGAAAACATGTAGTACTGTTAAAGGCTTCACAGCTGCACATTTCTGAATGTAGTGGAAGTTTTTATCGTTCCCTCTGGCAGCATCTGGACACAAACTACATACTTCTTACATCCTGGTGCAATTTGAATTCGACTATTTATGACAGTTTAATCTTTTTCAACAACACAGGTTTGTCATGAGCTTAAGTTTGGATTTAAAGTGGCATCAGATTATGTAATGTTTTGTATTTCCAGAAATTTTGGCTTGTTATTGCATTTGTGGGCAACACATATGGACCTCCTCTAACACAGTTTACTGCTCAAATCCAGAGAGTGTATTTAGACCCACAATGAGGAGTACTTAAAAGAGAGCCAACAATACCACCCGCTCCAGTGAGTCAAAGGGCTTCTCTGTAAAGCTGATTGGATCCATGGTGTGATAATTGCCAGATCCAACACATATGCAGCTATTTCAGTTATTTCACACATTCCTCTATTCATCCACCTTTGGGACGTGTGCTATTAAGAGCCCCATCCTCTGCCTGAGTCCACTGGCACTACTTTGCAGAGAGTGGATTCTGTGATCAGTCTTTTTGTGTTGTTAAATGGGCCGTGGGATGCTTATTTAAAGTTGTAGTAAGCTGCTCTGAGGCGCTTTCTGATTGGTTAAATGATTCCCCAGATGACTTTAGACGGGAAATGTGACTTAACCACAGTCTCATCAGAGAAGAGCACAACTCGCAGCCCATCATGAGTGCTCCATGTGACAAACCGCTGGCTGTCTCTGACTCCATTTATTATTCACAGCATGGTGAAGGCCTGATTCACTGCCCTTCAATCGATACACCTCTGTTGCCTTTTAACTCGCCCCACAATCCTGGGTCCTT